>JANAVB010007400.1:4008351-4608351 GCA_029216955.1 Iris pallida | reverse complement strand
ACTCAATTGAATTAAATTTAATTGTGACCTAGATCTCCATCCTTGGATACTCGTGCTCAGACTTCGATGACCTTGTTCCCCATCTTGTCCAAATCTTGATTTATCCAGAGATTGATCAACTTAGATCGTATCGAGACTAAATTTTCTTTTATATATATCGTGATTGGATTTTAATGCTATTGACAGTCGTGCTTTAAACTTTCGATTTTGATCATCTTTAGAACAATAACGCTTTATAGTTAATTCCTAGTTTTTTTTTTTTTTGATAATTACAAGTTTTCATATAGGATGATAGACTGCCTTACAGCCCGATGATTTATTGTTTTCCTTATCTTTTCTAGTATGGCACCCATGACCATAGTCTGTCCCCAGTGCACAGCTGCAGTTCCGGATGAGACCGAGATCGTACTTCCCCATTCCATTGCTTAGGAGGTGTTAGCAGCCTCACCGGAGAGTTTTCCTCCATCTTCTATCCTTCAGGAGAGGGCTGCAGTTCAGCCGGAGACTGAGGGCCTCCCTTTGCCTCCTGGAGTGGTACCCTATGCCATTCCTGTTGGGGCTCAGATTTACAGACTTCTTCAGGATGTGTGGGAGGTACAGAGACTTCAGGCTGAGCTTATGAGAGGGCAGAGTCTCAGTATCCAACTGTTGTGGGACTTTATGCATTTAAGAGGAGAGCCTAGTCCCAAGAGAGCGAAGAGCAGTGTATACCCAGAGCCTCAGGAGTACCCGGCTTCCAGCCTAGACCAGCCTATCCAGTTCAGATTCCTGTCCAGCAGAGGCCAGTTGAGCGAGTGCCTACCTGTGCCTTCTGTAAGAAGCCTGGGCACGTATGGAAGGAGTGTAGGAAGAGACTAGGATTGTGCCTATTTTGTGGGTCAGCTGCACACAAGATACGGGACTGTCCTACTGCACATGTCCATAGTCGAGGCCTATCTCCAGGAGAGAGTTCCAGCTACCAGACCCAGTAGAGGTGAGTTCTTGACCTATACCTTATCCTGTCTTGATTATTACTGTACCCTACCATATTGTTTATATGTTTTGATACCTTATGACTACTTTTGATCTAGTATGACTATAATGGCTAAATGATGAGACCTCAGACTGATATTACCTGCCATAACCCTGTATGATATCTTTCCAACTGCATGATTTAGATAAGTTTTTCTAAGACTATGATTGTTGGGGGGTTTGACCTAGAAGGGGTACGACCACTTTAATTTCGAGGACAAAAATATTTTAAGGAGGGTAGGTAACCTACCACTTTTTTAAAATAAGGGTATTTTGGTAATTATATGATTTTTTGGATTAATTTATAATATTTTAATTGGTGTTGTGTTAGTAGTCGGTTTAACCTTAGCTAACCATAATTAGAGCTAGCCATGACATTAGAAACCTAATTACCTGTCGCACTCATTTTTCTAATTAGGGGTATTTTAGTCATTGTGTATTATTCGATTTTTATTGATTGTTGTGTAGCTTTGATTGATGTTTCGGGTGGTAGAAGATGGTATAACCTTAGTCAACCTTGTCTAGAAGCCTAATAATGTGATTATTTTTATTATTGGCTAATTAGATTTAATTTAGAATTTTTACCTAATTTTCTAGAATTATTTAATGATAGTCATTTTTTAAGCCTTTTCAAGATTTTTGTCATTGGACCTTTGTAGCAACTTAGAGTGCTTGGCCCATGACTTAACCCTAACCCTAATACCCCCCTACCCATGGCCGACCAAGCATAGCAGCTGCCCCCCTCATTTGTGAAGAAATCTTATAGCCTCCACTAGATCAAAAACCCTAGTTTCCTTTTTCCTTCAAAATCCTAACTTTCTCATCCGGCATTCGATTCGCGCCATATATATATATATAAATATATATATATAAAATATATATATATATATATATATATATATATATATATAAAATATATATATTGTTTACTTGTGAATGTAACCTAGGGAGTGTTGAGTCAGATTAGGATTGACCCAAGGAGCCTAGAATGGCCGAGTCGACCGACAAGTTGACCAAGTTGACAAAAGTCAACTTTAGGTCAAACTTGATCCAAATCGACTCAAACGAACTTAGAATGGCTTAAAAACTTGTGCTTGACCTAAAATTTAGTAAACGGACTAGTTGACTTATAGTTGACCAGGTTTGACCAGGTTTGACCATAGTTGACCAAGGGTTGACTTTGACCTAGAAGGACTTAGAATCATATAGAATTGCATTGTAGGCATTCCTTATGATATCTTAGACCTTGATGTGACTTGTGGTTGTTTTAAATAGGATTACATCACTCCAGTTCAGTTGCACTTCCTCATCAGCAGCTTAGATTGCTAGGCGAGTACATTCTCTGACTGTTTCATTCTTACTTGGACATATTTACTTGTTATAGACTAGTTTACTTGTTGTTGTCACGATGATATCACGGATTAGTACTATATGGATCTCTTTATGCGATGTTATCCCTTCAGATACATCGGGTATGTTGTGCTCATGTACTTTGTCATGTGTATCATCTACTCTTGTATTCGTATTTATTCATGTATACTCATGTGACATTCATGTACACTCATGATCATGTGAGACTTCATGTATAACCCAGTGTTCATGTGGACTATCTATCTATGTGACACACTACTTTCATGTGCAATAACATAACCTGGACAGATCCTTGTGTACTGATTGGGGCTGGAGGAGTATTTATTTGGTTATGTGATCTACACCATTTTTATGTACAACTCCAAACTAGATTTAAGTCATGTACAACCTAAGCCTGTTTACATAACCAAACATGTGCTCTAAATCACATAGTTAGTTCAATTTTCTTATCTATATCAAGTATATCTATTTTCACTATATCATGTTCTTTTTTTACACTCTTTACTATTTCTTTACAGCAGTTCATGTATATTATTCTATAGCTTGTTTCATATTTCCTTTCATGTTATGATCTGTGTGAGAGATATGTATTCATTCCTGTCCAGACTGGACCCGTTGAAAATATTACAGATGATGAGGATTGCTGCTATACGTACTATGGAGCAAGCCTAGTTGACACATGTGACCTGGACCCTCAGCAGGATCTAGTAGTCGCTGAGGACTTGCCATTAGCTTAGTCTAGACTTTCTTATTATCTAGTTCTTGAGACATTTGTGATTGTATTGAGATATTATTAAGGAGTTTTGTACCGAGACTTATTATTTCATATTGTGACTCTCTGTTGAGATTATCTTATCTTCTATTCCATCTTAGATATGGTGATTGAGTTGTACTCTATATATTGTTCTTCTTTCGGAGCATATTCTAGATTGTGTTAGATGTTGTGACCTAGGACAGCGTTCTACCGCCGACACTGCGGCGTAGGCTGGACGTACTCACTCCTCGTACCCTTACACTGGGTACGGGTCGTGACAGGAATCGTTGTATCAAGTGAAGGTAAGTTATGTGAATACGCCTGTAGTAGTAGCAGTGCCAGTATTTTGAATATGTTCTGATACGCAATTTGTATCAGAGGAGCGCAAGTGAGTGAGTGGGATTTATATAAATTTTGAATTTGGGAGATTTAGATGGCTAGTTGTTGAGAAGAATTGTGTTGTGGTTGAAGTAGTCAGTAAACTTGGATTGATTACATGGGTCATGGGCCAAGAGGGTTAGTTTTTGTTTGACTAAAATGTTATTAGGGTTGGATGACTCATGATTCTGAGTATAGAGAGTTACATAGTCTGGGCCACTAGTCTTGTTGGTGTTACATAATGGTGAGCCTGCATTCTTGGGCCAGATTGGGGTTGGCAGCTATATGGGTATAAGTAGGGATATCTATGGGTCAAGCACTTATGATTTAGCTAAAGGTTTATTTCATTAATTGTTTATAGGCTTGAGTAGTGGTATTAATTATAGTAGTATTAAATTGTAATGGTTAGGAATAAAGTGGTGGTCAAGCTAGGAATTTCATTAATTAGGTTTAAGAGTATTTAGGAATATTCCTAATTCCATTTTTCCTATTTTAGGTGACATAGAGGATATTGATAATTACCGGAAAGAAGGCAAATACTAGTACTCAATCAACACATTGCATGCATATCATATTGCACCTATTTCATGTTATTTAATTTCACTTGCTTGCATGTCATCGTGTCCTATCGTATCTGGGTGGAAAGAACATCGAAAAGCATGTAGTCACCTAAGCCTGGGCGTGTACCCGATTGTTAGTATAGCGTACATGATATTCCTTATAACTAAACATGACTGCTAGTATATCGTTGCCTATACAATATGCTTGTTTACTTGACTTCTAGTATATAATATACGATATGCCTTACACTAAACATGCCTGATAGCATATTGTTGCTATATACCTTATCCTTGATAGTGTAGCATACATGGTATGCCTTACACCTATACATGCCTGCTAGCATACCATTACTCTATACTCTTTACTTGATAGCCCTACATGCTTGACGGTGTTCTTATGCATGATTCATGTAGCTAGTGCATATGTCAGTTATTTTCTTTATTCATCATTAGTTCATGTTTTACTTCCTTTGATACTATGTGATTTGGTTGAGCTACTATGTACTTTGCTCTTTTTCTGACATGATTGTTGATTACAGGTGAGACTGCTCATATAGAGAACTACGACCAGCAGGAAGACCTAGCAGTAGAGCTCACTCCGATGCTCAACAGGATTATATTCCTTGCCTTTAGATACTTGTATAGGATTTGATATGTTGTATTGAGATTGAGGATGTAGCAGACTTAGATAGCCTTTATCTTTCATTACCGGTTTTGTACTCGGACATTCATGTAATGGCTGTAATAACTGCTGAATAGTGATCTGTGATGGATAGTAGTAGTATATTCATGATAGATGCTGTGATGAGTTATGTGATTTCTGATGATGACTAGACTAGACGGCTGACTATCGATGTCAATGACAACGTAGGCTGGACATGACTCGATTCGTATCCGATTATTCGGGAGTGGGTCGTAACATATTTTTATGGTAGCCTATGCAGGTCTGTCACCACCACCTTCTAGAATAAGGGTATTTTAGTATTTTATAATTTATTTTGATTATTTTATTATTATTTATTTAATGATTTATATTAGTGTCGTTAATTAGTGAAACCTTACAATCACATTGTTTAGATAATAGCCATGACCATAGAAACTTAGATAGTGAGATTTGATAACTTAAGTTAGACTCTAATATAGCTAGAGTGACATTTAGAATCCATTAGTTGATTTAAACCATAAGCTATAATATGCCTTTTTCTTAAAGGGCTTTAAATGACAAGTAGGAGAGGCCTTTAGCCATTTGCACCCCAAACTAAACCCTAAAACACCCATGGCCGGCCACATCAAGCCCTCCTTGCCTATTTAAGTAAACATAGCCTCCTCCTTTCCTCTTTCATAGCAAACCCTAACCCTAATTTGTGTTCTTCCTCAAATTGTCTCCAACATCCAAATTGAGTCCAAATTTTCTCAAACGAATTGAAATCTCTTCCCCTTGGAGAGAGGAAGCCTTTATTGCCTAACTTGGGAGCATTTGGAGCAATTTGGCCATTTGAAGTTGAAAGAGATCTAACTTTGGTTTTGTTCCTTGAGAATCCATCTCTCAAGTGGTAAGAGCCTCTAAACACCCTCAAATTTCCCATTCCTTGTTGTAAATGCATTCATTTAGGGTCCCCATGGCATTAAGAAGAATTTGGGTCAAGTTCGAATTCTTTTGGGATGCGTATTACGAGAGTATCGGATACGCACACCAAGTGTTCGATGAAATGACCTTTAGGGCTTATAATATTTAAATTTCAGTTTTAATTAGGTTTTATGATAGTTAGATGATGTGTTAGCAATAGTGGGTATTATCTTGGGATTTTGGATTGAATTGGTGGGGTGTATTGGATTGGAGACTTGGGTTCTTAATGTTGTTTACTGCTCTTAGTCTGCTGCTGTCCACTGTGATCTGTTGTAAAAATGACCCTAACACTTACATCCTTTGCATTGTCTCTGATTCAGTCATCTAGGTAATAGGTATCAGTCTTCCTATGAGTTTTTCATTTTACTTATTTAAAATCTTACCAAATCATCTCTTGCATCCCATTGTTCACTGAATGTTATGTTCTGAACCTGGGGGCTTAGTTCAGTCGAAGCCCCTTGGGTTTAGATCTTGTGTATATATCCTGCATATAGATTTAGCTGGATGCTATGTATAAATGCCCTACATTCTCCATTTAACCCCTGCATCCTAATTTGCATATCCTGCATCTGTACATATATATGTCCTTGTGAGTATATATCCTGCATATAGATTTAGCTGGATGCTATGTATAAATGCCCTACATTCTCCATTTAACCCCTGCATCCTAATTTGCATATCCTGCATCTGTACATATATATGTCCTTGTGAGCTCGGGTGTGGGACATTTAGTATAGGTTGTGTTTGATAGTCCACCTTAATGTTCTATTCATTGCCCTGCATATCCTAAATGTCTAGTCCCTTTTGCCTCATGTTTCAATCCAATTTCTTCTCATCTGTATGTTCTGACCTTACATTCTAGGAAGCAATCATTATATGGAGTGCACAGATATTGCATCTCGATCTCATATTTGAGTTTTAGTCAACATAGCATTCCAGTTTCACCTTGAACTGAGCATGTCCTGCATAGTCCTAGCCTCTGCATACTTATTTTCTTACTGTAAAGCATCTGGCCATTTTGTTAATTATTTTACTGCATTGAGTAACCTTGCATCCACTGTATTGTTAACCATCTGTCCTGCCACCATAAAACATTCAGCCCCTCTTTGTTCAGTCATGTTACTTGAATGCTCCATCTAGTTCCTGCATCTCTCTTGCTGACCACAGTTATTAGATGTTCAGATTTGAGCATCATATGCCCAACCTTGCCATATTTCCTGCATCCCTCCTTAGATCGTTCCTTTATGACATCAATTCTCACATTATTCACTGCACTTGAGTAACATTTTATTGTATGACCTGCATCCCTTGTTTCACTGCATTCACCCTTTTTGTCCAAACATGGACAACAAGATAACCCTGCCCAGTCCTTGTAGTAGCAGACCACTGCCCTTGGTATCAGATACACTGGTATAGGTTAGTATCAGTGTAGTATGGTGTCCATATGACTACTCTGGATCTGCCCCTATATGTAAACATGTTGTTTCAGTGGTAATACATAATGCTTTGGGTCCTACCATATTACTCATTCTGAATGTGATATCCAGTCCTTACATTATCCAATTGTCCTACATTGCCCTACATAAATGTTAGTATCAGTTAGTATCATTAGGAACCTTGTATCAGATAATGAGTATGTTAGAGTCAGTTAGCTATGTATCAGAGATGTGGATATGTTTGTGTGTCTGTGTGTCTCTCTAAATATATTATTGTGTGAGTGTATACTAGATGGGAGGAGATGGTCCCTGTGCCAGGTTAGAAGGTTTGGTTTAGGAGTGTCTGTAAAGACACATGTGGGAAGGAATAGGAAAGAGGATTAGCTAATGTTAAGGGGTAATATGTGAGTGAGACTCTGTTCAGTCCTATGTGACCCCATTAGTCTTGGCCAATGTGTGGCTCCAATGGTTAGTATATACCATTTCCTTGAGTTCAGTCTTTTTTTTTTTTTTTGTGAGTGAATTTTAGATGAGTTGAGTGAATGAGTTGTAAGGGATGTTAGTGTTTTGATCTGTCCCTGTAGATAGGTTCTGTGTTCAGTATAGGTCAGTAGGCTATATGGAAGAACTGGGCAACTAGCATCATGCCTTAGCTCATGGCTTGCATTGCATTTGCTTGCATTGCCATTTCTTGACTTGCCCTGTGCAGCAGCAACATTACAGCAGCATGCATTGCAGTAGGTAATGTTAGAGAGTTGGACATATGCACAAGTGCACATGTGAGGGTGTGTCAGGTGTATGCTCATGAATGAGTGGTGTCAACCCTGTGCCTTACAGTGAGTATTTTAGTGTCAAGAATATTAGTATAGAGAGTGAGGGTTGGAGGTTAGTGTACTATAGGAGTATGATAGGATATAGTGTATAGTGAGTAGGAATGCAACTATATGTCCTCTATAGCTAAGGTACTCATAAGGGTATAGCCTATATATATATATATATATATATATATATATATATATATATATATATATATATATATATATATATATATATATATATATATGCTTCGGTCTGGCATGTCTGGCGGGAACGAAACCGTCGGATATTCGAGGGACTGGTTACACCTCTGGTGGGCATGCTTCATAACATCGAATTTGATGTAAATGTTATGAGGTCTTGAGGAGTGGGAGTCCCACTCTGATTGTATGTTGTACGATTACTGAGTTGCTTTGGAATAAAATTTACCTTTCTTCCAATATATATATATTTTTTTTTTCTTCCAATATATATATATATATATATATATATATATATATATATATATATATATATGGGGTGTGCTAATGGTTAATAAGGTTTGAATTAGTATCATATATGTAGATATTAGAGAATGGGTAAGAGGTAGGGTGATATGTGGAAATTGCTTAACTTAACCCTAGATTTAGACTAGATGGACTAAGTTGACCCAAAGTTGGCTAGTTGACCAAGGATTTACTATTTAGCTAAAGATTTGATTAAAGTTGACCAAATTGACTCATTGACCTAGAAATAGCCTGGCAGCATGTAAACGTCACATCTAGATTCATTGTTACTCTAGAACAATAAATAACCATGTACATCTCATATATAGGTTTGTGTGACACCACTTTGGGCATCGATCCTCATTCATTGTTCTGGATGACATGCGAGTACATTCTCTGATAGTTCTTTCATTTATTTGATGATTACTGTGATTCAGTTCTAGTATAGTTCTATTTGATTCTCTGTCACAACACGTATTGGCATTCTAGATTCATTCACTCGCAACACATGTATTTAACTTGTCTAGCCTCTATTACTTGAACCACTCACAAGAACCATCTACTCGAAACACCTACAAGTACTAAATGTTCAAATCATACAAGAACCATCACTACAAGCAAGATAGCCATAGCCGCTGGGTCCAGTGTGTGACGTACCGTATTCAACAAGAACCACCCTACAAGAAAGAAAGCCATCGCCGCTTGGCCGAGCGTACGATGTGCCGTATTACAAGAAAGATAGTCGTTGTCGTTTGGCCGAGCGTGCGATGTACAGTATTTACTCGTCTAAATAAGAAAGATAGCCGTCGTACGCTTGTCAAGCGTACGGTGTGCCGTATTTACTCGTTACCCGTTTACATGATAAGAACAATATTTCAAAATGCACAGGATTAGTGTCGTGTACTAGAATCACATTGTCTCATGTTTTACAGATTGGACTCGTATCACATTGTTCTAGTTAGTTGTATTTATTTACAGTTTTTATTGCCATGCTCTCATACCTTGTTTGACTGTTGTCCTATTTCATTACTCGTCTCAACTTTCCATGATTCATCAAGTATAACTGTCTATAACTGCTTTATAGTCTTTGTCATTTACTTGGGATTGCTAGATGAGATATGCTCGTTCCATACTGACTGGATATATTTTTTAGATGATTGTCCGGAGGACACGTGTCCTTCCTATTATGGATCTGAGGAGGGGATAGCTACCTTTCTCGATTTTCGGGAGTGGCCAGGAGACTAGTTTAGTGGACTTGTTCTAGATTTCTGTTTTGAACTTGAATTGTAATAATTGGAGATTTTTTGACATTGTATTTGAGTTTGTTTCAGATATTATTTTAGTTGTTGTTGTTGAGTCTTTATAGTTATTTTAGACTTCTGTGATACTTTATCGTGCTTTAGACTGTGATTGATTATTATCATATCTTTATACTTCTCCTCCATTCGGAGTTGAGTTTATGACAGGTACATTATATCATTGTGTGAGTTGATAGTTAGCGACCTAGAACAGCGCTATACCACCGATTTTGTGGCGTAGGCTGGACACTGTTACGCACTCGTGCCCCTATACTGGGTGCGGGTCATGACAGGTCTATCTAATGGTGCTTAGGACTAGAGTACCATTGGGAGCATGCGAAATATGAAACTCATCATAGCATAGGCCGATGGTTGTATAATTACTATCTATACTATTTTCTAAAAATTTTATCTCTTAGTGTTCCCTACAAAGTTATAGTTATAATTTTATGACTTTTGGGGATTATCCTCCTTCATCAGATTCTAACATCCTTTAGGATCTAGGCTTCCTTTCTATTTAGAGATTAAAGTCAGATTTTCCAAACTCCTCCTTTAGCAAGCCTATTAATAGATCATTTCAAATTTCTCTATTAGTTTTAATCAGAATCCCACTTCTCTACCTCTATTTAGAATCTAGAACCGTCCACTATTTAGAGTTTCAACTCCTCATTTGGCCTGTTTATTGAATCTCTTAAAATAGCCATTTCAAACTTCTTCATTGATTTTGGTTAAGAATCCTATTTAATTTTCTCTAACCATTCCAAACCCAAGTATTTCATTTAGGGCCATAGAGCTCATAAACTAGTTATGTGACCCAATCTTTTCCCAAACTTTCCATTGGCTGTAAGGAATTATTTCAGAATAATTCCAGTATAGGTCAATATTCCCTAAGTATTCCCATAAGCCAAGAACATTTTCTTTCGTTCATCTTGGGTCATCATTCCTTTACACCTTTGAACCCAACTCAATTAGCCATAGCCAGGTTTTGATCAATTTTGCATTTATAAGCTTTTGACCTAAATCCATGAATAAATCATTATAGTTTTTTCTTCCTATTTGATAATCGATCAATTAATTTCTTTCCTCGTGATTGAATCTGCTTAGTGAATAGGAAGCTTGCTTGAAATTTTGAATTATCAAGATGCTCCTTTGAAATTCCATGGATAACAGTTGAGAGAATATTCGATGACCTACTACGACATCACAACCGCGTACTGCAGCCATTTATCTGAATCTTGGAAATTACAGATCCACTGTAGCCAGCATGGGCTTTGAGTCGAAGTGATCTCAGGTATGTATGGGTTTTTCGGTCACTATTGAGACTATGTCCTAGATACATCATTTTTTAACCATTTGAGTTATTCTGTCAATATCAAATGGGTAGAGTTGAGAGATTATCCGATATCTATCATTCTTGGAGTTACGGAGCCAAGAGTTCACTGCAGCCAGGTGTACACCGGCGGGGCATGAATTCTAGGTAAAGTGATTTCGGTTATGCTTGGGTTCTGGATACCATTGAGACTATATATCTATGTCCTAGATTTACCTTGTTTGGTCTTTTATCACCATTGGGAACCATATTAGAATTAGTTTTGATCTGTTTGATGTTATCCTAACCGGAAGATTCTATTCCTAGCAACTATCATAGATCACTTTTGATACCATAGCCAATAGGAATAAGGATTCCTCTAGAATTTTACTTGACTTTCCCTTGAGGCCATTAAGACTATTTCAAATACCTTTTGCCCAATCTCTTTCCTTGCTCAAACTCAGGTGTGTTGTATATTTTGTATCTTTGATAGCTATATATAAATGCTTTGCAGACAGCTATATATACTGGATCACTAATATACATTTTTGTGTTATATATATATATATATATATATATATATATATATATATATATATATATATATATATATATATATATATATAGGAAGCGGATCAAAAGCCCCCTTAGAAAGCCCCCCAAATACCCCCCTCACTCTAATCCGTAATTTAATGTTAATAGTAATGTTAATATTAATGTTAATATTAATATTAATTAATATTAACATTAAATACTAAAATTAACATTAAACTTAACATCAAAATTAATATTAACATTAACATTAACATTAATATTAACATTAACATTAATATAAAAAAAAAATTTAAAAAATTTAATATTAACATTAACATTAATATTAACATTAATATTAACATTAACATTAATATTACGAATTAGAGTGAGGGGGATTTTTGGAGGGCTTTCTAAGGGGGGCTTTTGATCCGCTCCCATATATATATATATATATATATATAATCTACGAGAACCGTGGTGGCTGAGGCCTTCATTGAAAACAAGAAAAAAAGGGGGGGGGATGGAGTAGGGAGATGGCCCTTGCTCCTACAGGTGTGGGGATGGGGCCCCTGGAGACTTAGCCTAAAGGGACTAAGCTAGAGATGCAAGCCGCCCTACTCACTACTTCTTACAGTTAGATCGTAGAGAGCATCGTGCTGTGAGCGCCTTATGCCTCGCGCCTAGCATGAACGAATCAACGAACACTTTGTGGAGATTAGGGAGGGATGTCAGGGCAAGGTCCAATTTCTGGACTCTATCCCGGAAGGCCCGCTGGGATATGAAAGCGAGGGCTGTTAGAAGGCTAATATCTTTGACATCCTCGCCATCAGGGAGGGAGTCAACGATCTTAGCAAAGAATACCATCAATCTGTTCTTGGTCTCTTCATCTGAAACCGGTTGAGACACTTCAATGGTAGCAGTCGTGGGGACAACTACTGCTACATCTGCGTCTTCTTCTTCTGTATCTTCTTCGACTTTATCTTCTTCTGCATCTGTGGTCTCCTCTGACGCGAGACCGTCATCAGAAACTAATCATGTTGGGTCTTCGTCGAATGCTACCGCTTCTTCCTCTTTGTGATCCGCAGGTGCCTTGTCGGGTGACTTGGCCTCTTGATTTTCATCGAGGATGATATTCTCCTGATTTACTTCGGGGAGCATTGTTACGAGTAATTCAAATTTATTATTTTTCGTCAATTTTGACGAGTAGACCGCCTTACAAGATACTGGTGGTGACACCAGAGACTGACGTTCAGCTACCACCTCCTTGCCAGTGTCCTGGTGATCTCTTGACATTCGATCAGGTTAGTTTCTTTAGGAGCGACATCATAGGAAGAAAACTCCAATGGGACGTCTGGCTGGTCTGATTCCAGGATGTCAAATTTGTTGGAAAGGTGGATGTCTGGAGGTTTATAGGTTACCATCGCCCTGCTCGGGGAGGCTGGGGATTATTGGCGTGAAGCTCCGGCGCTAGCTTCGAATTTAATGCGAGAGTTGGGAGGGGGTAGAATTAGGGATTGGAGATTTTGTTTATTCAGTTGGGTGATAGCTGTCTTACGAATCACCTTCTTCTTCAGCTCCAGGTGAGCCCTGAAATAGTGCTCCGTGGAGTGGCTTCGCATGTGGCAATGTTTACAGAAGATCACGTTGTTGTTGTAAATAATTTGCTGTATGTGTGTCTTATTGCCAAGCTTTAACTGGATGTGGTTGGGCAGGTCCTTCGACAAATCAAGCTCCATACAAATTTTGGCATAATTTCCTCGGGATAGGTTACGGGTTTCTTTCGCCAATGCCACAAACGTCCCAAATGAATTAGTGATTCTCTTCATGGCAGCATGAGAAAAACCTATGAGTGGTAGGTTAGGAAGGGTCACCCAGGTCGAGACAATAGCCGAGTCTTCTTTGGTGTTGAAGTCAGGGATCCATTTAACGATTTTCATGCTTTGAGTATCGATCGTTCCTGTGCCCCTAGTCCAGACCCTCTTGTAGTCACATTTCGAGGAGAGGTAGAGGAACATGTGTTTAGGATCCATCGGGGCAACCCTGTATCCAGCTGTCAGGCCCCAACCGACGATAACTTCCTGGACCCTCGAAAGCTTAGGGCACCCCATGGTGAATTTTAAAACAAAAGTCAGGGAGAAGGTTACAGATAATGAGGAAATCTCATCAGGAAAGATGGGGACCAAAATCGCTTGTCGGTCCCACGGATGAGAGTATTCGATGTCCGGAAGATTTATGATCTTGGGTTGGAGGAATTGATTCGTGGAGCGATCAGGCCTGAGCTTCTCCGCATACGTTAAGGCCGAGGGATTAGCGGGAGGGAGTTAGGAGGTAGGCAAGTAGGCCACTGGGATCGAGCCCCCAGCAGGTGCAGACAAGTTGGAAGGTGCTAGTTGGTGCGGTACCAAATTAGTCGAAGATCCACTGGGGAGGGTTGCCTGGCCGTGGACCAGAACAAGAATATTGCAGGCAGAGCAGGTGGCGACCGGGCACAGGGCATCGATCAAGATGGGGGCTGATCCCGAGCTAGTAGCGCCATCAAGGGCAAGCACTACCCTATTACTGGAGACATCAGGCGCAGCTAGGAGTACGGGCTCTTCGAACAGCACAAGAAAGGAGGGGGGTCGGAAGGCCAGCGCCAGACTGGGCCGAATCCGACACAATCGACGCCAGCGCCAAGAGATCATCCAGCAGGGCCCGGCCGAGCAAGGATAGCGCTGCTGAGTCCTGGAGGGCTAGATCAGCAGGAGACAAAGGGGGGACCAACAACCCCAAAAGATGAGTGGTGCCACCCATATCGTGGGATGGCGCAGGCGCCCGCACGCCAAATGGCAAAAGCGCATCAAATTTTGCAGGACCCACAACACTGGAAAGATAGAAATCATGAGCGCCAGCCAGCTGTCCAACAATAATCTTGTGCCAATCAGGGAGACCGCTCTCGAGATCGGGCGTCAGGTTCAAGGAGCTAAAAGGTGACGTGTCAACATTTAAAATTTGAAAATCTTGATGCTTCGAGAAGCGGGTCCACGAAGAACCCGTGACTGACATAGACGCAGCAACCAAGGTATGTTGTGCTCCCGAATCCCACCGACCAAGAGGGCTGACAACAGCAGTACCACCGTCCTTAGCCAGGGGTGGAGGGGAGGGGTCCCCGCCATCCGAGGCTGCAAGGACCAACGCCAGGGGCGGAGAGACCAACTCGCTGGAGAGAGAAAAGCAAGGATGGCCAAGGACGAGCTGGTCCTCCTCCCTCAGCTCCGGAGGAGTGGGAAGGGGCCACCACTGCCGAGGCGAAGAGAGGGAGGGTGGGTGACCGGCTGACTGACCGGCCACCGACGTCATCGGTGTAGGGGACGCGCATCCGGCAACGAAGGAAGAGACGACCCGAGGAGGGCGAAACAATCTGGTGGCCAAGGAAGCGGCCGGGAAGGGGACCGGGTTCTCGAAGCCATGAGGAGGAGCAAGGGGGATGCCCCCCGCTGGGGCTACACGGAGGGGGAAGACCCCCGGAAGGATCCGCAAGCCACGAGGAAGAAGACCATTTATATATATATATATATATATATATATATATATATATATATATATATATATATATATATATATATATACACTATTCCTAGCAACTCTCAGAAATCACTTTTGATACCATAGCCAATAGGAATAAGGATTCCTCTAGAATTTTACTTGACTTTCCCTTGAGGCCATTAAGACCATTTTAAATACCTTTTGCCCAATCTCTTTCCTCGCTCAAACTCAGGTGTGTTGTATATTTTGTATCTTTGATAGCTATATATAAATACTTTGGAAACAATTATATATACTGGATAGCTAATATACATTTTTGTGATATATATATATATATATATATATATATATATATATATATATATATATATATATATATATATATATATTTGTGATATATATATATATATATATATATATATATATTTGTGATATATATATATATATATATATATATATATATATATATATATATATATATATATATATATATATATATATATATATATATATATTTTTGTGATATATATATATATATATATATATATATATATATATATATATATATATATATAGGGGAGCATAGGTAGTTACCTATTACTAGTAGCTCATTTCTAGTAAGGACAACCTTAGAACCCATAGTAGACAGGTAAGGACAAAAAGGTAATAGAGTAAAACCATGGGTAAGAAGGTTTTGTTAATAAATTTTGAGAGGATTTAGTGCTTACGGGTCATTCATGAGGAAACTGACATAACCATTATTGGAGATATCAGATTCGGGCAAATAAAGAAAGGGGATAGTTTTGATTGTTATGATTTAAGGCAAGAAAAGGTATTATATTGGATAATATAGAAATCCCTAAGATTATCAAAGAGTAGTGAAGGAAGATTAGGATTTGATAAGCTTCTTTCGCAGATAAAGTAAGTTTTGGAACTATGATAATACGACTGGAGAATGTGAGGGTCGAGATGAGATTGGATGTATACGACCATAGAAAGAATTCATGGGTTCTTGAAGGGAATAGTTGTCAGAGTAATAACGAGGAACTAAGACCAGGATATTAGCATACAACTCTTGGAGTAGATGGATAGTGATTGAAGGAGAGAAGGATCGTTAAGTTGAGATTGTTGGAGGATTAACAATCGTTGAGGATTCAAATCAGATTTATATTAAGTAAGGAAGATTTATACATGTTTGAGATATGGCGATATTTTGGGGTTGTTATAAGAAGATATTCAAATTTGACTAAAGATTTAGTGACTAGCCTTCGAGAATTGAGATTTTTGGATATACATATCATGAGTCGACTTAGTAAGGATTTATAGACAATTGAGATTGTAACTTTGATGAAGTCATAAATAGGAGAAAAGTTGATGTCTGAGAAGTGGTTTGATTAAGGAAGCAAATTGGCAGATTATATGGAACGACTTGATGAAATCAAACTGGGTGCATCCCTTGATTCCAGATAGAATTAGTTATAGTGCCAGGGTAGTTACCTTAGATTCCTTAGTGCTAAGTTTAGTTAGCAAGGTTAGAAGATCAGCCTGTAAGGTGATTAATGAGATAATTTTCTTCTTACATATTCTGTTTTGAATCACCTTTTGATTTCTTTATTATTCGTAATTTTCATCTATGGAAGCATACTCTCATACTTCATTTCTATCTTGGTCCTAGTCATATTATTTGATCATCTTCATTATCGTGCCTAAATTTTTGAATCTTGATCACACAAACGACGCTTGAATTGTACTTATACAATTTTTGATCATGACTAGACTTTCATTCTATCCTTAATTGTGTCTTGAAGATTTTTGATTTGGCCGTGACTTGACCTCTAATTATCCCTCAAAATCTTTGATCATGACCTGATCATGCCATGCATATATGATCTAGATTTTACTCCTGAATTATTGATTTTAATCAGATAGTGTCTAAATGGTTTAATTTTCGATCATTCTTCTATCCAATTCTAGAGTTTGATTTTTATTTTTCTCGTACCTAGATTTGATTCTGGTTAATGCAATTTATGCTATTTTTAAATTCATGTTTTGATCACATCATTTCTATAATTGATGGTGCTTAGGCAATTTTTGATTTTTTTTCGTAACTATATTCACCGTACCTAAATAATTTTTGAATTGATCATGACTGTGACTTAATCGTGCCTAAACCATTTAGTCATTCTTTGATTCTATTCTAGAATTTGATTTTTATGTTACTCGTGGCTAAATTTTGATTCCTGATCGTATACCTAACTCAGATTCTATCGTACGTAGGTGATATTTACTATAACTAGTTAGTCATGACTAGATAATTTTATCTACCGTGACTATTGATCGTTCCTGAATGTTTTCAACCTTGGTCGTATCAAAACGATTTAATCATAATAGTGTTCATACGATTATATTTTTATACTACGACTGGATAATTTGGATTCGATTGGCTATAATCATGCCTAATTGTGACAAATCATTTATCGTGCCAAATCGTGTCATTTCTTAAATTTCGAGGACAAAATTTTTCTAAGGTGGGTAGATTTGTAACTCCACCCTTCCTAAATCAAAGAATTAGCCATTTCTCCTCTGTTAGAATTATTTATCTATTTTCCCTATATTATTTTAGAATACTTATATATTCAAATCATTTTTGTTAGCTATTTCTATAATTATTTATTAGGTATATCCTATTATTTATTTATTCATTTTATTTGAATATTATTCATTCAATTAGTTTTATAAACATATTTAATATTTTGATTGGTTAGTTAAACCATATTGGCTATCTATTTTTGGCAAGTCTTTTATCTAAGCCTAAACCCATCTGTACTTATCTTAACCTATCTATTTTTAGTTATGCCACATTTGTTTGATTAATGACCAGTCAAGCTTACTTAACCTATAAACCCATTTTTACAAACCCATTGTTCAATATAAGTCACAATCCTTTTTTTTAGGAATCCAACCCATATTATTAACCAACAGCCCATGGAAATTCTTATCAAACCGATTCTTGGGTCAAGCCCACAAGCCCACCAGCATATTATTACCAAGCCACCCTAACACATAAACCATTAATTTGGGTCAAAAACCCGATAACCACCCTAACCCGATGTAGTGCCCCATCCCTACATCGTGCCCCGTTCTCCGTCCACGGGGTGCGCGAGAAAGGAACACTGTCGCTATCGACTCGGTCGGGACCGATAGGTCGGGATCGATCGAATCGATCGAACGGGAACGGTTGAATTAAGATCCATTCCACGTTATGGAATGGCTTCTTCGGAACCAAGTCCCATATTCAGCGGGTAGCGCCTCGAGGATTGACTCTGCGGCTGAGTCGGGAGAGACCTCCCGTTGCTCTGTTTTTTATGCCGCTTGCGTTGGTTTTAGCTTTGGTTTTCTGAATGTATTTTCGTGAATGTTTTCGATGGTTTTCACGGCTTACATTTTGAACTCGCATTTCCTATCGAACTTCTTGTCTAATACAATGTTCTAATCGGTTGCTTGTGCAATTTCAGGTAATCGCGTAGGCGACGTCTAGCGCGGCCAACCAGTCTCTCGCCTCAAGTAAAAACTCAAGGTGAGTGGCTGACCTCCTTCGTCTCGACCCTCTATTTCAAAATAAGAACTCGGGTAATGATATCGGATTTGAATAATTTGCTTGAAGAATACAAGTCCTATGTGCTAGAAGAGAAAAAGATGAGTTGTGTAGAAAGGAGATAGAATTATTTTAGGCCTGCAAAACAACCAAGTAAATGAATCGATTACATAACAAGCCCCAACGGTACCCTAAAATATACCTTGTTAACCTACCACGGTCATGGACAACTTGTCGACAAGGGCGATGGTTTCTTCGAGCGGCAACCCGGGGCCACGGGATCGACTCGGCCTAGGAAAAAACAGGTTATAGCCGAGCTAGGTAATAAGCAATCGGTAATACGGGGACTTGCATCGGAGCTCGCTACTTGTGTTGCAAGGGTCCCGTTTACCAGGCTATGTCCAGGATGGGTAGTTAATGCCTGTGACCTCCACATCAAATACTTGATATAAATTGTTATCAACTAACAGGGAAGGTGATGGTAAGTTTTATGTCGCACGACGCGCTCTGCCGAGGGAAATTCTGGTGTAACTTGCTTGGTTTTTGTTTCATCAAAATGCTTTGTATGAAAATGTCTAGGATGGCTAGAAAGATCACTAAAAGCAAGTCATATGATTTTATCTAAATTCTTGAACCAAATGAGAGCCTGGAAATTAATTAGTCACTCGCCAGTACATGTTGATTGTACTGATCCTCGCTCTCTCTACAGGTACGATAAATCGGAAGGAGCGTGCCGCGTGAAGGGAGGCAACGCTCGTGTGTTTTGAAGCTTCGTCCGTGCGATCGAAGCTTGGAATCCAATCTCTTTTGAAGACTCCGCTGTTGAAGGCCAGAAGACAGATGGAGCGACTTTCCGTCATCCCAGGTGGTTTTGTAATGTTGGTTGTAATCAAGGGATAAAATGTATGAAATGGCTATCTCATCGACATTCATTTTGTAATGGAGTCAGTTTGTAAAAAGCCCGCACGGCGCCCTTGTATCGAGTCTGTAAAATGATGTTCATTATCAATAAAGCTTAAGTTTCGTTCTTTATAATGTCTGTTCAATTTTACTCTGCGTATTCTCTTGTTGTTGTGTTTCGGATAACCTTATGACTATGCCTTGTGCGAGCATAATTTAGGTTCATACGGCATCACGCCCGGGGGACGACTATCGATTCTACGAAATTTGGGGCGTGACATAATGGTACCAGAGCACGACTTTACGTCCTTGGCCTCCAGTGTCGAGTTTCCAGTCTCAAAATTGTTGGTCTCGTGTCGATGAGATATGTCGTTCCATACGAGTGAGTCCGTAATAAGTTTTGTGACTAATGTATTTTGCTTTCAAAATCCTAGAAGGCGTGGCGGTGAACGTGGCGACGAACGAAGAAAGTGCTTCGAGCGGCTCGAGTAGCTCGAGGCCCGGACCCTCTAATGACGCCATGGAAAGGATGTTGCGTATGCTGGAAGCGCAACAACAACAAGCTCAGGAGAATCAACGCCTGAATGAGCAACATCGACGGCAGACGGAGGCACGCCAGACTCAGTTCGAGGCCCGATTCGATGCACAATTCAAGTTGCAGCAGAAGCAGCTTGATACTCTTTAGCAGATTGTTCAGACAGTTGTGGCCAACAACAACAACTCTGCGACAACCCATGCCGTAACCGAGCCTACGACCAGACAAAGTAAAGTCGAACCGGAGGTACCCGAGCTTACACCTGCAGCACCGAGAAGTTCCAACTTCGACGTGTCAAAATTCACAAAATGTTGTCGTACTTCCTTCAATGTCACAGAAGATCCCTCCGTGGCGATTGACTGGTTGGAGGAGTTGGAAGATAAATTCGAGCTTCTGGGTGTCGAAGAGTCCAAGAAAGTCGCATGCGCTCAACTTCTACTCCGATTGAACGCGCACGACTGGTGGGCCGTACAAAAACGAGCGATCAGACGCAACAACGAGACAGCTGCAATTTCTTGGGCCACCTTCCAGGAGGCGTTCGAGATCGAGTACCTCCCTGAAGCCGTTCGACAAGAGAAGGAAAACGAATTTATGCAGCTAAGGCAAGGGAATATGACGGTGCGGCAGTTTGCAGCAGAGTTCAATAAGTTAGCCAAATTTGCTGAAGAATTCCTGCCCTCCCTGGCGAGTCGTGCTCGACGGTTCGAAGTAGGTCTATGAACATCTATCTACGCCCATGTGTCTGTTCCGCAATACAAAACGATGGGGGAGTCTCTCAACCACGCCCTCCGCCTTGAACGCCAATACCCTCCAGGTGCCGTCGACGCTGTGCATGAATACAATCACAAACGTTCTAGCCACGCAGGAGGAAACAATGTGACCAAGCGTCCAAACAATAGGCAACAAGGCGGATATCAAGGGCGTGATCCACGGCCTTACTGCAACCGATGTCACCATGTCGGTCACACTATCGACGACTGCCAGATACCAGAGGGTGGATGCTGGAACTGTGGCAAGAGGGGCCACGTTCGTGCTGATTATCCAGCCAGAAGGCCGAACCCAACGGCGCCCCAACAGCACCGTCCAGGGAATCAAGTCCCAGCGCCTCGAGCCCATCAACCCGTACCGTAAAATGACCAAGACCGTCGCCCCAATGCCCACGGCCGCGTCTACGCCATGACTCGAGATGAAGTGCTTGCATCAGATACGGTCGTAATTGGTATACTAAATTTCAATAATGTGCCTGCTCGTGTACTATTTGATTCAGGCGCTTCACATAGTTTTATATCGACGGACTTTGTCGCCGAGCACAAATTTTCTGTAATATCATTAGATCTCGACCTTAGCGTAAGTACACTTTGGGGCACACCAATACTCACAAACTTAGCCTGCACCGATGGGATTATCTGTATCGGCGGTCAAAAGATCGGTCTTGACATGATAGTTCTAGACATGAAGGACTTTGCATTCTGGGAATGGATTGGCTCGGGCCGTGCAACGCAACCATAGACTGCACCGAAAAGACGGTCACCTTCAGCATACCAGGAGTGCCTGAATTCTGCTTTTTGTGTGGTGAGGCGTCATCGACCTGCATGATGATCTCGACAATTTCTGCTCGGAGGATGCTGCATTCTGGGTGCGAAGGCTATTTGGAGTCCGTCCGAGACATGCGACAGGATGGTGCAAATGCGGGTCAGACCGACGTTGTGGCAGAATTCCCCGATGTGTTCCCGGACGAGCTATCCGGCATGCCCTTCGACCGAAAAATCGAGTTCAGCATTGATACATTCTCCGATACTCGACCGATTTCTAAGGCCCCATACAGAATGGCCTCCGCCGAGCTGAAGGAACTCAAGGTCCAGTTACAAGAGTTACTCGATAGAGGATTTATTCGGCCTAGTGTTTCACCGTGGGGAGTGCCCATGTTGTTCGTGAAGAAAAAGGATGGGTCCGTGCGTCTGTGCGTCGATTACCGAGAGCTGAACAAGGCCACCATCCGGAACAAGTACCCATTGCCCCGCATAGACGACTTATTCGATCAGCTGCAAGGTGCCTTGGTATTTTCGAAGATTGATCTCCGCTCGGGCTATCACCAACTCAAGATCAAGTCAGACAACGTATAAAAGTTAGCCTTTCGCACTCGGTACGGCCACTATGAGTTCCTGGTGATGCCATTCGGCCTGACAAATGCCCCTGACGCCTTCATGGATCTGATGAATCGGGTATTTTGACCCTTTCTTGATAAATTTGTGGTAGTCTTTATTGACGATATTCTCGTCTACTCGAAGGACAGGGCGCAGCATGCAGAACATCTACGGGCCGTACTCCAGGCACTTCAAGAGAATGAGTTGTATGCAAAGCAGAGTAAGTACAAATTTTGGCTAAGTAGCGTATCCTTTCTTGGTCACATCATTTCGTCCGAAGGCATTGCAGTCGATCCGAAGAAAGTGGAAGCTGCTGCCGATTGGAAGCGGGCTGCGTCTGCTAGTGAGATTCGAACCTTTCTTGGTTTGGCGGGATACTATCGACGCTTCATGAAAGACTTCACGAAGATTGCATCGCCATTGACTCGCCTCACTCAAAAGGGAGTCGTGTATGAGTGGTCGGATGACTGTGAAGCTTCCTTCCAGGAGCTAAAATAGCGACTAATTTTCCACCTATACTCGTACTTCCGGATGGGCCAGAGGGTTTTCAGATATTCAGCGATGCTTCAGGCCAGGACTTGGGTTGTGTGCTCATGCAGCGAAACAAGGTGATATCCTTTGCCTCCAGACAGTTGAAGCCGCACGAGAAGAACTATCCTACGCACAACCTGGAGTTAGCGGCGATTGTGTTCGCGTTAAAATTGTGGCGTCACTATCTATATGGCGTGACGTGCGCGATCTATACCGACCACAAGAGCCTCAAGTATCTTTTCACCCAGAAGGAATTGAACTTGCGACAGAGGCGCTGGCTCGAACTGATCAAAGACTATGACTTGATGATCGACTACACTCCGGGCAAGGAAAATGTTGTGGCGGACGCTCTGAGTCGAAAATATCTTGCCTCGCTATCCATCAACCGTAGACTACTACAAGATCTAGAAGAAATGGGTATCGACCTCCGAGTTCGATTCAGGGATGTACGGTTGGCGCAGCTGCAGTTAGAGCCGAGTTTGCTGGAAAAGATCATGACCGCTCAGAAGGATGATCCGTACCTGAAGAAAATGTGCGAGCGAATTTCAACAGGTAGTGCGACCGACTTTACGGAAGATAAGATCGACGTGCTGAGATTGAATGGCCGACTATGTGTTCCGGATGATTCAGAACTACGAAATGAAATAATGTCGGAGGTGCATTATATAAAATATACCTTGCATTTAGGTAGTACCAAGATGTATAAGGACCTCCGCACGACCTTCTGGTGGCACGGGATGAAGAGAGATGTGGCGCTCTTCGTGTCACAATGCATGGCCTGTCAACTGGTGAAAGCTGAGCATCAGCGACCGGGCGGAGAGATGCAGAACCTTGCTATTCCAGAGTGGAAATGGGATCACGTTACTATGGACTTTATTGTTGGCCTGTCGAAGATACCACGGGGGAACGACGCCATCTGGGTCATCGTCGATCAATTAACCAAGTCAGCGCACTTTATTGCCATCAAAGTTACTTGGAGCGTTGATCGCCTGGCGCAGATTTATCTTGACGAGATAGTATGGCTGCACGGAGTTCCAGTATCCATCGTCTCTGATTGGGATTCACGGTTTATGTCACAATTTTGGAGTAGCCATCAGTCAGCGTTGGGTACCAAGTTGCAGTTCAGCTCAGCTTACCATCCTCAGACCGACGGCCAAACGAAGCGCGTTAATCAGATTCTCGAAGACATGCTACGACTCTGCGTAATTGACTTCAAATCAAGCTGGGACGTCCACCTACCGCTGGCAGAATTTGCATACAACAATAGCTACCAGTCCAGCATCCAAATGGTGCCGTATGAAGCTTTGTACGACCGGAAGTACAGATCGCCCATTTGCTGGGATGAAGTCGGGGAACGGCAGATACTCGGCCCGGAGCTGGTGGAACAGACTGTGGAAAATGTCAAGCTAATTCGGGAAAGACTGAAGATTGCACATAGTCGACAAAAGAGCTATGCCGACACCCATCGAAGACCGCTTGAGTTCCAGGTGGGCGATCACGTGTTCCTGAAGGTGTCGCCCATGCGAGGAGTTACTCGGTTCGACACGAAGGGAAAGCTGAGTCCGAGATTCGTTGGGCCGTTCGAAATACTCGAGCAGGTCACCCCAGTGGCCTATAAAATTGCCCTACCGTCGGTGCTCGAAGGTGTGCATAATGTCTTCCACGTCTCTCATCTGCAGAAGTACGTGCACGACCCTAACCACGTGGTAGATTTTGGCCAGCTGGAGCTAAAGTTCGACTTATCCTACGTTGAAGAGCCAGTTCAAATCTTAGAACGCAAGGATAAGCTACTGCGAAGTCGAGTGATCCCTCTTATTCACGTACTCTAGAGGAACCATGCGGCGGAAGAGTCGACATGGGAACTCGAGTCAGAGATGAAGGAAAAGTTTTCTTCATTATTTTCATAGAGGTAGGTTCTGTTCTTAAGTTTCGAGAACGAAACGTTTTCTTTGTTGGTTATGGTGTAGTGCCCCATCCCTACATCGTGCCCCGTTCTCCGTCCACGGGGTGCGCGAGAAAGGAACACTGTCGCTATCGACTCGGTCGGGACCGATAGGTCGGGATCGATCGAACGGGAACGGTTGAATTAAGATCCATTCCACGTTATGGAATGGCTTCTTCGGAACCAAGTCCCATATTCAGTGGGTAGCGCCACGAGGATTGACTCTGCGGCTGAGTCGGGAGAGACCTCTCGTTGCTCTATTTTTTACGCCGCTTGCGTTGGTTTTGGCTTTGGTTTTCTGAATGCGTTTTCGTGAATATTTTCGATAGTCTTTACAGCTTACATTTCGAACTCGCATTTTCTATCGAACTTCTTACCTAATACAGTGTTCTAATCGGTTGCTTGTACGATTTCATGTAATTGCTTAGGCGACGTCTGGCACGGCCAACCAGTCTCTCGCCTCAAGCAAAAACTCAAGGTGAGTGGCTGACCTCCTTCGTCTCGACCCTCTATTTCAAAATGAGAACTCGGGTAATGATATCGAATTTGAATGATTTGCTTGAAGAATACAAGTTCTATGTGCTAGAAGAGAAAAAGATGAGTTGTGTAGAAAGGAGATAGAATTATTTTAGGCCTGCAAAACAACCAAGTAAATGAATCGATTACATAACAAGCCCCAACGGTACCCTAAAATATACCTTGTTAACCTACCACGGTCATGGATAACTTGTCGACAAGGGCGATGGTTTCTTCGAGCGGCAACCCGGGGCCACGGGACCGACTCGGCCTAGGAAGAAACAGGTTATAGCCGAGCTGGGTAATAGGCAATCGGTAATACGGGGACTTGCATCGGAGCTCGCTACTTGCGTTGCAAGGGTCCCGTTTACCAGGCTATGTCCAGGATGGCTAGTTAATGCCAGTGATCTCCGCATCAAACACTTGATATAAATTGTTATCAACTAACAGGGAAGGTGATGGTAAGTTTTATGTCGCACAGCACGCTCTGTCGAGGAAAATTCTGCTGTAACTTGCTTGGTTTTTGTTTCATCAAAATACTTTGTATAAAAATGTCTAGGATGGCTAGAAAGATCACTAAAAGCAAGTCATATGATTTTATCTAAATTTTTGAACCAAATGAGAGCCTGGAAATTAATTAGTCACTCGCCAGTACATGTTGATTGTACTGATCCTCGCTCTCTCTACAGGTACGATAAATCGGGAGAAGCGTGCCGCGTGAAGCGACGCAACGCTCGTGTGTTTTGAAGCTTCGTCCGTGCGGTCGAAGCTTGGAATCCAATCTATTTTGAAGACTTCGCTGTTGAAGGCCAAAAGACAGATGGAGCGACTTTCCTTCATCCCAGGTGGTTTTGTAATGCTGGTTGTAATCAAGGGATGAAATGTATGAAATGGCTATCTCATCGACGTTTATTTTGTAATGGAGTCAGTTTGTAAAAAGCCCGCGCGCCCTTATATCGAGTCTGTAAAATGATGTTCATTATCAATAAAGCTTAAGTTTTCTTCTTTATAATGTGTGTTTAATTTTACTCTGCGCATTCTCTTGTTGTTGTGTTTCGGATAACCTTATGACTATGCCTTGTGCGAGCGCAATTTAGGTTCACACGGCATCACGCCCAGGGGACGACTATCGATTCTACGAAATTCGGGACGTGACACCCGATAACCCTTTTCTCCCTAACCCGATAACCCACTCCCCAGCCAATTTTGTTAATTAGGTCATCGAACCCCTTTCTTCTTCCTTTTGACTCATGACCACCGACGAGCGGTGGTGTTTGTCAACGCGATGAGCTAGCCGGCCATTCTAGAGGTTTCTTGAAGGTTCGTTTCCACCGACCTATGCCTCTCCATCTCGATCATTCGACGTCACCGACTTAACCTCCGTTGATCTCCGCCGTCCGGCCACAACCCCACCTCCTCTCTTCCCACTTATAAATAGGCCCCCTCACCGCCTCCTTCTTCATCCTACCCTCAAGTGGCGAAGCCATATCAAATTGGTGGCTGACATTGCTCTTCTTTCTTCCTCCTCAAGTCCAAGCTTCATCGATCTCGCCATGGTGATGGTCGAGCAGCGACTAGGCGGGGATCACCGTGGTGATCACTTCGGTCCAACCGCGAACAAGGGTTCTGAGGTTGACGAAGTAGCAGCTATGGCGATCCTGGCGACAGTCGACGACAGGGTTAGGCATTGCTCCGTCGCCTCGTTGGTTCTCTTCTCGTTGAAGTCCGATGAACTTTTCCTTGGATCAACAGATGGGTTGACTTCCAGTTTCAGTAAAACCATTCTCTTCTCTGTTCGAATTTCTATTCCAATCTATGTTGATCTCTACATTTTTGATCCGCAGTTACGAGATTCTCTGATGAACTCTGAGAGTCACCATCTCCTCCGATGGACCGACGAGGCAATTACTTGGGCAATGTCGATCCAGTTCTTGCAAGTGTAAGTTGAGCAATTGCAAGTGTTGACAGTAATTAGCAGCTTTGAGTGACATTGCTTTTGAAACCAAATGATCAGGTGAGTTTCTTTAAATCTTCTTGGTTTCAAATCGAATGATTTTGATTTTATTTTTTGTTCTTGGTTTCCAATTGAGTAATGACTCAAGGATCATTCGTTTCAAGTCTCATTTCTTCTGCACACAAGGTGTTTGATGAAATGTCATAACAGGATGATCGGTTCCAGTTTACTATTGTAGACTTGATTTGGACAATTGGAGTCGGACACGAAAGTCTGCACCTAATTTGACCAGTAGAATTGTTGTATCAAGTGAAGGTGAGTTCTGTGAATATGCTTGTAGTAGTAGCAGGGCCAGTATTTTAAATATGTTCTGATACGCAATTTGTATCAGAGAAGCGCAAGTGAGTGAGCGGGATTTATATAAAATTTGAATTTGGAAGATTTGGATGGCTACATGTTGAGAAGAACTATGTTGTGGTTGAAGTAGTCAGTAAACTTGACTTGAGTACATGGGTCATGGGCCAAGAGGATTAGTTTTTGTTTGACTTAAATGTTATTAGGGTTGGATGACTCATGATTTTGAGTGCAAAGAGTTACATAGTCTGGCCCACTAGTCTTGTTGGTGTTACATAATGGTGAGCCTGCATTCTTGGGCCAGATTTGGGTTGGCAGCTATATAGGTATAAGTAGGGATTGCTATGGGCCAAGAACTTATGATTTAGATAGGATAAAGGTTTATTTCATTAATTGTTTATAGGCTTGAGCAGTGGTATTAATTATAGTAGTAGTAAATTGTAATGGTTAGTAATAAAGTGGTGGTCAAGCTAGGAATTTCATTAATTAGGTTTAGAGTAGTTAGGAATATTCCTAATTCTATTTTCCCTATTTTAGGTGACATAGAGGACATTGACAATTACCGGGAAGAAGGTAAGTACTTGTACTCAATCAACACATTGCATGCATATCATATTGCACCTGTTTCCTGTTATTTAATTTTTCTTGCTTGCATGTCATCGTGTCCTATCGTGTCGGGGTGGGAAGAATATCGAAGAGCATGTAGTCACCTAAGCCTGGACGTGTACCCGATTGTTAGTATAGCGTACATAATATACCTTATAAATAAACATGTCTGCTATTATATTATTGCCTATATAATACGTCTGTTTACTTGACTGCTAGTATATAGTACACGATATGTCTTACACTAGACATGCCTGATAGCATATCGTTGCTATATACCTTAGTCTTGATAGTGTAGTGTATATGGTATGCCTTACACCTATACATGCCTGCTAGCATACCATTACTCTATACTCTTGACTTGATAGCCCTACATGCTTGACGGTGTTCTTATGCATGATTCATGTAGCTAGTGCATATGTCAGTTATTTCCTTTATTCATCATTAGTTCCTGTTTTACTTTATTTAACACTTTGTGATTTGGTTGAGCTACTATGTACTTTGCTCTTTTCCTGACAGGATCGTTGATTACAGGTGAGACTGCTCATGTAGAGGACTACGACCAACAGGGAGACCTAGCAGCGGAGCTCACTCCGGATGCTCAGCAAGATTATATTCCTTGCCTTTAGATACTTGTATAGGATTTGATATGTTGTATTGAGATTGAGGATGTAGCAGACTTAGATAGCCTTTATCTTTTATTATCGATTGTGTACCCGGACATTCATGTAAAGGTTGTTATAACTACTGAATAGTGATCTGTGATGGATAGTAGTCGTATATTCATTATAGATGCTGTGATGAGTTATGTGATTTCTGATGATGACTAGACTAGACGGCTGACTACCGCTGTCAACGACAACGTAGGCCGGGCATAACTCGATTCGTACTCGATTATTCAGGAGCGGGTCGTGACATATTGTCTTTGACTAAAATGTCTAGTGCTATGTAGGTGAGTGTATTGTGAAATGTTCATAGTATTTCTACCTTCTTGTTTCTTACAAGAAGCTTATTGTACTTAGCTGTGATTGCCTTTTCTCTTTGGGAGAGAATGAAAGTTTTCTTTCTAGCAATGTCATAACCTTCTTTAAAAATTTTATATTTAACCTCATTTTCTTTGATGCCATCTAAAGCTTCGTGTAGCTTTAGTTTGAGCGATTCAACATCGTCCATGTCACTAACAAGGGCTTTGCCCTTAATCTCACTTATCACATATGTGAATCTCTCAATTTTTTTGTTTGTGTACATCAATATTTTTTTAGAGATTTCCTATATTTGTCCTTCAGTATCTTATGATCACCAAAGAGTTCAACAATATCATTCTCTAATTCATTGTATTTAAGAGTGTGAAATCATCTAGTAGCTAATCGGATTCTTTTGCCATAAGACAAACATTTGTGGTATGCCGAGAATCATTGTCATTGTCGGCGTCACTTGCTTCACTCTCATACCAAATGCTAGTGTTGGTGAATTTTCTTGTTGAGGAGCTACCTAATTTGCTAGGTCTCTCAAATTTGTTATAGCTCTTCGGAGCCATGAGACAATCCTTTTTGATAATTCCAGGTCTTTTACATTTGTAGCACGTACGTTCTTCATCTTGATTGTTCCTTCTTTGATGATTTGCCTTGTTAACCCTTAGAAACTTCTTGAAGCTTCTAGAGGTAAAGGCAATCTCTTCTCAGTCGGAGTCTTCATCTTCGTAGTCGATCATAGAGTTGAGCTTGTGATGGTTGGCCTTTAGAGCTAGTGTCTTCTTTCTTTCTTTTTCTTTTTCTCTTTTATGGAGGCTTCTTCTTAGTCATTCAAGTCTAACTCATGCATCATGAGCTTCCCCATGAGTGTCTCATAGTTCATTATGGTAAGGTCATTCCCTTCAATGATTGTCGTAGCTAGCTTTAGGATTCAAATTCTTTGTTAACACTAAGTACTTCCGAATTTTCTCATGTGTAGTGTATTCCTTGCCAAGAGACATAAGGGGGTTAATTATATTGAAGAATCGAGTAAACATATTAGCAATATATTCATTCAGCTTCATTTTGAATGCTTCGAATTCTTGTGTGAGTCTACTAATTTTAGACTGATTGATTTGAGAGGTTCCCTCGTGCGTAACATTAAGAAGTCTCCAAATCTCGTGTAAAGTTTTGCAAGTGGAGATTCTATTAAACTCATTTCTTTCAAGATCACAATAGAGAGCGTTCATCACTTTTGAGTCAAGGCTTTGCATCTTTTCTCACTCTCGATATATTTGTCATGGAGTTTATCTATTGTCAAGCCATCAATCACTGTCTGAGCCTTTTAGACATTTGTAACGCTACTCCAAATATCAAAGTCCAAAGATTTCAAGTATATGCTCATCATAGTTTTCCAATATTTATAATTGGTTCTATCAAATAGAGAAGGTCTATCTGTGGAGTATCCCTTACTATGGTTGCTATTAAAACTATGAATGGTTGCCATATGATCTAATCTTAGGAGGTAAGATAAAAAAAATAAGAGCCCTTACTCTGATACCAATTGTAGGAACCCTAGGGGGTTAAATTGGATAATTAAAAACTAGGCAACACAATTAGCAATAGAAAAGAGAAATTTAAAGATAAGTGCATGAAATCAAATGCTCGATGTATCCTGGTATCATTCTCGAAGGCAATCCAATTTCGAAACTCACTCTAACTTTAATCCACTATTAGAACAATAGTTTACACTACGAGTTTTGATCAAAATTCTCACCAACTTTTCACACTTAAGTTCTGATCCGAAGATTCAACAACTTCTTCATTGAAAGAAAATGGTTTCAATATTCAAATACTTGGAAGATCACAAATATAACTGTTGATACTCTAACACACTTTATGGATGGCAATTGAAAGCTTGGTAGAGTGAATGTAGTTTGGCCTTTGGTGGTTGGAAAATTTAAAGCTCAAAGGATGAATTTAATAAAGGAGGAACAAAGACTTTAAATACCAAAGCCACTCAAACATTGCATTAAATGCTCCAAACTGCCGTTCAGGCAGTATACCGCTCTGCACAATAACGTTAATAAAATGACTAGTTTTATAGCCGTTACAAGCATTTATTCCGTCGAAAGTAGGCTAAACGGTATACGATTGGTATATTCCGTATGCCATTCATGGTCACAAAAACTTTGCTGTGACATTCAACGGTATACCGTCGGTATGCCATTTATGGTCACAAAACTTGTTGGACATTTATACACCGGTATACCGCTGGTATACCGGTCTGATGGCCAAAAGTTAGACTAGTTTAATTCTATCATACCTTTCGGTTTGCCAACCATTTTCTTGTGTTTACAAGTTTCCTAAGATACTTTATAGACTATGAATACACTATATCAGTTACAAACTTCTTTAGAGTCTTGAAACTTATATGGAGAGCACAAGGATGACTTGAGCGCTATACTTCCAAAAAGCTTTATAGCAAGGTGCCATTGGATCCTAGATTTCTGCATTGAGGGGTTAGGCTAAAAGCACACAATAATCAATTTATTGTTAATCATCAAAATCATTATAAAGAATGTTCCAACACAACCATCTTAAGGCCCTACGAATGACAAAAACTACTAATCAACTTTCCTACTTGTTATTATATTACAAAGATTTTGTATGGTGTGATAGTTTTTTCTCTTCCACCACATAATGCAATCTACAATCACAATCATAATTATCTAAGATTATTATTAGGTTTAATTACTGGCTTTGACATGTATCCCCTCTCGTGTGTTCATGACATCACGCTATACGGTGATACCGTAACGACATAGTATTCCATTGTCGTAGAATAATATATACTTTCAAACTCAGAATTATTAAGAACTTGGTTGCGCTTGTATGTACACGTGTCAGTGTCCTATACTTCCTAATGTTATGGTATTCAACCCTTATAGATTAAAGAATTATTGTAGAGTCTGTCTCTAGAAGTTGACATAATTTTCTAAAATTTTGGTTTATACATTTGATCTATTAAGGATTTTAGAATCGGCTCTCCTGAAATTCTTAAAATTTTCAACAGTCTTCTTTGTATTTTGACTTTGAAAATAATTTTTATAATCCATCCCGGAGCAACCCACCCTCCGTAGAATTCTATGGGCATCTAACCCCTTTGGTGGAACAATTTAACACTAAAAAAACATAAGCAGTTAAACGTAAATCCAAGATAAAAAAATTGATAACACTTAGCTTCTTACCTCGAGTATTTATTACCTTAGCAATTTAAAATTTTCATACTTGCATAATTAGCTATACAAATCCATCTAAACAACATTTGTTGGTACAATATTGATGGAAGGTCTGCAGGTTCAATCCACCCTTGTTGTGAGGATCAGAGCAGCACAGTCAGGTGATGACATGCTACAATGACTCATAGCAGAGTACGAGGAAGGATGTAGAACATAATTATCATTGAGGATAGGACACTTTGGTTTGAGAGTCATCTTTATGTGTCGAGTGGAGATATTGGACACGAGATCATGCCAAAGGTCCATAATTCTCAGTATTCTGTTCATCTAGGAGGGACGAAGATGTATCGTGATATTCGTTAGTGTTCTTGGTGGAATGGGATAAAAAGGGAGATAGCATGGTTTGTCTCTCGGTGTTTAGTGTGCCATGATATCAAAGCTGAGTATCAGAGACCAACTGGGCTTCTTCAATCTTTACCAATTCTGAAGTGGAAGTGAGAGCATATCACCATGGACTTCGTGACAGGTCTTCCTACATTATTGCTGGTAGAGATGCCATTTGTGTCATAGTAGATCGACTCACGATAGTGGCCTACTTTCTACCTTTCAGAGTTGGTCAGTCCACTGAGTAGTTGATCGAGATGTATCTAAGGCAAAATGTTAGATTGCATGGAGTGACAATTAGCATAGTCTTAAACAGGGACTCCATATCCACATCGTATTTCTGGCAGAGTCTTCAACAAAGTTTGGACACCCGTCTGTTTCAGTTCAATAAAACATCCTCAAACATATGGCCAATCAGAGCACACGATTCATACTTTGGAGGATACGCTTCGATAGTATACTCTCGAGTTTGGTAGTTCTTGGGAGGATCACTTGGACTTAGTGGAGTTCTTTGACAACCACAGCTTCCAGGCGAGCATTCAGATGACACCCTTTGAGACGTTGTATGGTAGGAGATGCAGGTCATCCTTAGCATGGGATGGCATTAGTGAGAGGCAGATACTTGGTCCAGAGATTATAGCTTAGGCAGTTCAGGTTGTCAGGCAGATCAGAAAGTATCTCAAAGTAGCTCAGGATCATCAACGTCATTGGGCAGATCAACATAGGCGTTATCTTGAGTTCTTTGTCGACGACCACGTATTTCTTCGAATTTTGCCTACCCGTAGAGTTGTCAGGATTGGAGTGTAGGAAAATCTTAGTCCTATATTTATTGCACCGTTCTATATTATCAAGCATGTATGTGATATTTTCTATCGTCTTGCTCTTCCGCCATCGCTATGCGAGGTACATGAGTTGGAAGCGGAATGGACAAACCCAAAACAGATTTGACATTGGGTAAGAGATGATGGTGGAGGTCAAGGTCCAAGGAGACTAGTATTGTGGTGGTGGTTATTGTTAAAAGAACGTTCATTCTTCTTGCGTTCCTTGAGATAATAAGAGGTCCAAGGAGCAGAATGGTAGAAGAGGCTGGTTTAAAAATGATAGACATAATGAGATTTAGGGTTAGGCTTTGTAAGAAGGGCAAAAGTTAGGGTGGATGAGTTTTCCGGGAGAGGAAAGAGGAGAGATGCCAAGAGGAAGAAAGAGGGAGGGCAGTAAGAGAGGGAGATTTGGCGGGAAGAGAGAGATGATCGATTAGGCTGATACCATAAAGTCGATAAATTTATGTGTATTCTTCTCCAACTGGAGGCCTTAATATATAGGGATGACAAGGAGCATAAAAGGAACAAGGATTCCTAAAATTACTCATAACAAATCTAACTAAATCAAATCAAATCTTGACATATTATACAACTATAAATAGCGGAGAGTAATATCCTTGACATATTTCACATAATTATATATATCCTAAAATAATGATTAAAAATGGTAAGAAGTCATAAAGATTTAACATGAATCACCTCCTAGATAGCCTTATTTGTTGGAAACTATTTGGTAGCCTTAGACATCCAAAAACTCCCAGCCCATAATGAATCAATGCAGATAGTATATTGTCAGTATGTTTTTCAACAAGTCTAGTGTGATATTCTGTGAGGCAGAATAGTACACTGACAATAATCTGCCAATATATTGTTGTCCGTTTGTCTGTTCAGGATTACTCCTCCTTTGTGTGTCGTTTCGCCGTGTGGACATTTAGCCTTCCCCGATAGATTTTCTAGTGCGTACGGCGTACCCACCATCTCCGATTGACTTCAGCTTGCATCGGTTTTCTTATAAGCTTCCTGTTCTAGTTATGCTTAACAAGACTAGTGCATCAGAACCTTTAGCCTTCGTAATCGTTCCACCTTTAAAGAACTCATCTCTTGCATTCTAAATTGAAGGTTGTGAAGAAAAGATTTACACGAATTTAGCATTTCAACATACAATTTACAGATGAAAATTTCCAACCTAAAAGCTTAAAACAAAGATGTACGGACATTAATAATACTATCAGATATTTACTTGCGACGCCCCTCTCTCTAATGAATTGGATGGAACTTGGGCGTACAACCATGTCTCACTCTAGGAAGCAGACTTCTATATTTGAACAGGAAAAACCGTAACTTTCACCCGCCATCTCCTATTTTGTTTTTTCACGACCTGTTGCAACCCTCACCGTATGCTCTTTGCTAGCCCCCCACCTGTTGCCTCTTCCTATGCTTCCTTGGTCACTACTGCTGAAGCTTTCGCCATTAACCTTTTGCTGTCTAGGACTAAACATCGCGCCAATTTTGTGTAGACCCCTTCGAACAGAAATGTGAGGAGGAGCTTTATTACCTCCATCCTTGTACTCACCAGTTTTGGGGAAGTTGTTGGTGCCAGCAGCTGATCTAGGGGTTGTGAGGACTTCATTCCCTGCATTATGCAGTTGAGTTTCTTGGTCACAGTTACGGCCTCTTGATGACTCCCAAGTTGTAGATACATCGGTGTCATGATGATGCATCGCTTCGTTGCCTGCATTATGACAATGGACTCAAAGTCATCAGTTACATTTCAACCTTCTGCACAAGATTCAGTAGTGCCAGAGAAGCCTACAGTCACCAACCTGATCTTGGGGGGACAGTTTCTGCATTTTCAGATACCTCTTCATCATCACGACTGCGGCATCCCCTGTTTGAACCCTGTGTGAAAATGAGGGAAAGCTAGTTGACAAATTCTTTGGCTGGAATTGTTGAAAAAGTACATTTAATAATACCTTCTTGTTATCTTCTTCCAGTACAGTAATTGCTAGGTGCAGCATCCCCATCTTGATGTTCAGTAAGTTCAGCCACATATCATGTCTTTCTCCATCCCTTAGACTGTTGATTTTTACTATACAGTCTCTGCATCCGTAACGAAAATACTTTAGCACGGTTACCACTTACCAGCATGTAAAATAAGCATTACAAAACCAACAGAGAATCTCAAACTGATTAACTTTAGTCTGAAAATCAATGTCTGATTAGCACTGGAGCTTCAAAAAGAACCACCCAGCTTGGAATTCTCTCATATCACACGGTTTCCAAAGACTATAATCGCATGTTTATCCTCTTCAAGTACAGTAATTGCCAGGTGCAGCCTCCCCATCTTTACGTTCCGTAAGTTCAGCCACATATCATGTCTTTCTCCATCCCTTAGACTGTTGATTTTTTGTTGGTATATTAGAATGCATTAGGGGATTTTATGTAAGATGGAGGGTTGTAAGGCTATATATATAGTCAAGAGATTATCAATAAAAAGATGAATCACTCCTAAATATTCAACATGGTTTCAGAGCCCAAATCCTAGCCGCCACCACCGCTCCCAAACCCTAGCCGCCACCACCGCTCCCAAACCCTAGCCGCCACCACCGCCAACGCCGTCGCCACCACCACCGCGAAGCCGCGGAGCCCGTAGGAGCCTTCTGCCACAGTTTCCGGCGTCTCCCGTGGGTCGTTTCGGATGTTGACATCGAAGGCCTAGATCCGATGGGGGAGAGACATAATTGGGTCTAGGAGAGGACGAAGAGGACGAACGTGAATCGTGGGACGGGTGTGAGGTGATCGGATAAGAGGAGGATCGATTGAGAAAATCATCAAGAAGTTGGACCTTGCGGAGGTCGCAACGTTGATGAAGCTGATGAAACTGTCGGTTGGTGAGAGCGCGACACGAACACCGGCGAAGTTGGAGCTTCCCTCCATCGATCTGAAGCTTGATGGACCGACTACCTACCTGAGTTGGTCACAATGAGTGAGGAGAACCCTCGCAGAAAAGAACCTGAAGGGTTTCTTGTCAGGAGAAAAGACAAAACCGGATGAAGGCTCGGCAGGACACGACGAGTGGAAGTCCACTCATATAGTGGTATACATTTGGCTCATCAATTCTTCAGTCCAGTCAATCGCCGCCACAGTGGATGGCCTTGAGATGGTGAAGGACGTGTGAGAGAAATTGAGGAGGACCTACGATGGTGTGGAGAATAACTTGAGGGTTTTTCAGATCAAGGGAGAGATCGATGACACCGTACATGGAGAGAAGACGGCGCAGGAGTATGCCACGGAGTTGGAGCGCTGTGGTTGGATGTAATGAACCGCTCCGCCCTAGCGGAACGCCGATTCAAACGGCAAGTTCAACGACTCAAACGAGCCGTCGACCCGAAGAGTTGGCATCGACCTGAAGAAGAATCGATGCAAGGCTTACATTGACCCGCCGAAGATGAATCAAGACTTAGACTTTCAAAGGCGCGCTCGGAGTATCGCTCGGCCGATGCGAACATCGCTAAGGTGGGTGGCTCCGATGAACCCGTCTTTGCTTAGCCTAGACACATAACAATACGGACACTATTGTTAGAATCGCTAGGCGATAACACCGTGCATGCTAATAAATGACTCAACGCACCTAGCTAAGGGAATAATTCCATCTTGTATTCTTGTATAGAATATGGAAAGGAACATGAAAAATGTGAGAACTCTCGCACCGCACTCCACGCTCGTGCTAAGGCACAAGCTTACGTTCAAGTCCCTTATGCGTTCAAACAATGAAACAATGAATGGATTACAACAATAAAACGGGAAGACTATCAACATAGTCGTTCCAAGTAGAGTATAGCAACATTGAAAGATTATGGGACCGATGGGTCGCCAAGGCGACTCCCGTACGGAAAGTTGCATAATGTATAAATAAAAGAATGAACGATAAACGAGTGAAAGAATGAATCAACGAATGGATGAATACGAAAATGAATCAATGAACGAATGGACAAGTGAAAGAAAGAAAAGAAGGAATGAATAAAAGATAAGAAGGAAAGGAATGGTTAGCGACAGGTGTGACGGGCACGTGCAACGGGGCTCGCTACCCGCACTGCACGGACGCCAACCTGGTCGATAACGCATTATGGCTAAGGGTTAGCCTACGGCTCGGAGATAGCCGTTAAGTTAAAATAACAAGATAATACGAAATGGTCGTGGACAAACGACACGGGCGTTGTGTGGAGTATACCGTGGCCGTATAGTGGAAGGATTCTGCGGCACGGGCGTTGTGTGGAGTATACCGTGGCTGGCCTAGGTGGAATCAAAACGGGGCTTACGGGCTGCCTCGGTGCGGGCTTGGGCACCGGGAGACGTAAGTGCAGGGTATTTCAAGAGACTTAACGGGGTGTACCAGCCATCACCCTACGCTAAGTTGAGAAATACCAAGGGAAAATGTCCAAAATGGCTTGTCATGCCAGCGACCGGTGCATATAGATTAAGTGGCCCTTGCTGGTGGCTATCCACGTGCAAGTCATTGCATTGAAATCAAAGTAGTCTAAGTTAAATGAACAATCGCCTACTGAACGGTTTGAAATGTATCACACCAAATGATAATGAATACTTCGTACAATGAGTTAGAGAATACGCCTACGACGCGCTAGAAACTGAGGCAGGGACACGCCCTTGATATTGAATGTTTCCAAGAATCACGTTATGTTATTACACATGAATTGTTGACTAACTTGGTTTACTTTGGACAGGGAAGGCCGGACGGTAAGTATGGGTAAGTCGTGTATGTATTTCCATGCGACACTTGAATTTGGCAACACGGGATAGGTTATGACATATGCCATGAAATTGATCCTAAGGCAAGATTAGAAAGATAATAAATGATAGAGATGCACAAAAGAAAGGAACGTGTTTGGTAATGATAGCATTGTGGGCGAGCAAGCCTCCCCACCAGTGCATAACAATGTACTGATAACCCCACAGTCTGCTTGCAGGATGCAGGAGACGCCGGCGGGTGCGGAGCTTCCATCGAACGTGTTAAGGCGTGGAGCCAACTCCGGGGCCTTGGGACGTTGCAAGAAGCTGAAGCACCCTATACAGGACATAATGTATCGGAACATCGCCATGAATCATTCCATGTTGTAAGCCACTTGGCACGCCTTTTATGTTTCAGAGAGAGAGAGAGCTTGAGCGACTTGTAATATCGGCCTAGCGCCGCTTGTAAACTTCTTGAATATCAATAAAGATTTCGAATTCGCTTCTACTTGTGTTCATTTACTTTCCGCTGCAATGGGAACACTCTGTGCGACTCTGTGGCCTAGCTCAAATCGGCCGTTTCTGGACTTGGCCTTGCACGGGCGCAACCTAGGCCCGTGCGGCATCACACCTTAGCGAGGACGATCGCTCCTACGGGAGCGGGGCGTGACAGATTGGTATCAGAGCACGGCTTTACTTCCTTAGACTTCATTTCGATTCTTTCAGTTTTGAAAGCTCGTTGAAACAAAAGAAGTGTACGCTCTCTCTCGTTGTGCCTTGGGATGTTCCATACAATAAGTCTAATATTTTCAAAAGCTCGTACGAGTACTCGGTTGGACGGGATCGATAGGCGAAGGCCTTTGTGCCACCACGACGGACTTGAGTTGGAAGGAACCGATGCTAAGAGTTACAAACGCAAGACGTGCTTGAATAACCTTACGCTGACAATAGCGAACGAGTACGCGAGACCGAAGTATAGTTCGAACGGGATGGTTATGCACGCAGCCTTTTGGCTAAGTTGTGCAGAGTATCGCGCACCTAGACCTTCTGGTGCGAACGAGTTTAAGAGCGAGACCGACTATCGCTCGAACGAGAGTAAGTGAGACTTTGAACGTATGTCGATAGGGATGCTACTTGACCGGCGCTAAAGCGAACACGAAGAAATGGTTCTTAGATTTTGAGGAAACGAGCGAACGCACATTTGAACATGTCGATTGGAAATCGAATGACCTTTTGAGGAAATCGTAGAATGACTCGACTCCGAGTGGTGTATGTGATAGCTTCGAGGAAGAATGAGTGTCAACGACTAGTCGAGTGGCTCGAACCCTGAGTGGTGTATGGACGATATAGAAATTGTTCGAGCGAGACTAAAGGATTTACGAATAGAACGAGTATGTCGGCGAGGCGATGGTATCGCGCAAAGCCTTAGAACGCGTCACGCTTAGTTGGTCGTGACTTCGAATGTCCCGAACGAGATGTCGTTCGGACAACTTGTCAATGGGCAACGCAAGTTAGAAACGACTCGGAACGATGAATAAAGATGTATGTCTTGATCGAGGAAACCTAGAGGATCGTGCTTACGATTTCGGATTGCGTCCAACGAAATGTGACTTGAAATTTTGGACAACGATATTGAAACTAGCTTGAGGAATAGCGATCGAACTTGATCTTGAATATTAAATGAAATTGTGGAATATCCAACTCGGACAACAGCATCAACGCACGACTCGAAATCGGTTGCAAAGGAAGATCGTCAGGTTACGCATATCGTCGATGGTATTGAGGCGTATCAAAGATCGATATGCGATAACTCGGGGGTACTCTGACTCGGCGAATGACGATCGTGCAAATGTCATTGTTCCGTTGGATGATATACTTGGGATGTTAAAAATGTGTCGAGGAAAAGATAGACTTGGCTCGAGGATTTTCTAGTTGAACGCATGATGGTCAGACTGTCAAATTGATTTGGCTTTGATGAAAATGAGAATGCTTAGATTTGCTTCGTTGACAACCACAACGTTGACGTTCTTGTCTTATGCGAGCGCAACTCCAGCCTCGCACATGCGTCGCGCCGGATTAGGACGATCACTCCGCGTGAGCGCTGATATGGTGATTCATACAGCGGGAGTGATTGAACTTGGATGGCGTGGCAATTTGATTGCTTCGACTTATGGTTTGACGCGAAGGTAAACTTGAGAATGACTTGGTGTGCTTGATGATTAAACTTGAGGATTGAGTAAGGTCCAATCCGCGTATCGAGAATGAGTTAGTCTAAACTCAAACAAGAGTTACGCCCCGATGAGAATGATTATTCCATGGGAGCGCTGCATGGTGATTCATGAACCACCGTGGATAATCGGACTCGCGTGAGATTGGGACGCAATGTATTGTCGAGCTGGATGACCTCGTGATCGAATATATGAATTGGTTAGAATGAATATGTGAAGTATGTCGATTGGGTGATTTGAATGGATTCGAATATGCGCAACGAATACATTGATGCGAATAGGTGATCGTGCTCGATGTTTAGAAATCTGAGTGACGCGAGCTTGGGTAGAAAACTCCCGTACTACCAACTTTGGTTTGACCCTAGGATTGGGGTCAGTGTTGGCATTATTGTTGGGGAACTATGATTCCAATCCTGACATTGACTTAGCCTTGAGAAATGGCCTAGCGGTTAGGCGAGATGCCCCTATTTCAAGTGTTAGCAATCGAAAGATTGATCTTGAGGATTGGCATGGATGGATAGCATGAATCACGAATATAGGAAACCCTGCTCACGAGATTCGGCTGACATGCATATATTTCAGGGACGCCGGAGTATGTGCATGATGCGACTCGAGTGAAAATGACGAATTCTCTATCACGCGGTTTGGTGAATGCATGTATTTTGGGGATGCCTGAAATGCGTGCACGATCCAACCAAGTGACACGTTGAATTCCAAACGAGACTTGAGGAATGGAAAGTATCGGGGATTGAGATCGTGTTAAAAGAAAGGAATGATACTAGTACGAGCGTGGCTCGGAATCAAAGAAACGTGTGAGCGGAGTGTGCGTGAACGACAACGAGATTGGCCCCAAACAAAGCGAATGATAGGAATGGATGATGCGCAAGTAAAGTTGGGATAGCGAATTGAATCACTGATAGGAAGACGTACTCGATGATGGTGCAATACTTGGTCTTGAATCGGACGGAAATTACTTAGACTTGGTCGACCCCGCTAAGAAGAAATCATACTGATTTCGTGGACAAGAACGCTTGAGAAACGAATCGGGTCATCTCGATGACCGAGATAAATGATATGTGATACACACATGAGTTCGGTTTTAAATCGAAGTTAGCAAAACGATCGGCAAATTGAAACTATCACGAGTAGCTTGTCCGACTTCGCTAGTTGCTAAGCTTGGTTGAAATGTACGTATTCGGGAGACGCCTTGAATGCGTGCACGATCCAAACTCAGCGATATGATGAACTCGAATGCAGCTGCAAGTGGGTGTTGAGATGCGCATGAACGAATGAGTGAGTTTACCTCAGCCTACGACTCTCGTGTTTGAGAATTTCAACGCACCTCATACGACCATTTCAGTCTCATGATACGTCGAAATAGCAACCAAGTCGAAGAAACGCGACAATTGAATAAGAACCATCAACTCTGAAATGAATGAAAAGTCATTCAATAAAAATCGACCAAACGTATACGACACGGAACTTAGAAAGGTACCGAGTATAGTTCAATGCCATCAAACGGTAAAGCCATTCGATAGGAATTGTCTAAGATATGCACACGGTATGAGTTAAGAAATGGTAGGATGACCTGCACTCAGGAAGTCTCGAGGACGAGACTTGTTTTGAGTGGTGTATTATGTAATGACCCGCTCCGCCCTAGCGGAACACCGATTCAAACGGCAAGTTCAACGACTCAAACGAGCCGTCGACCCGAAGAGTTGGCATCGACCTGAAGAAGAATCGATGCAAGGCTTACATTGGCCCGTCGAAGATGAATCCAGACTTAGACTTTCAAAGGCGCGCTCGGAGTATCGCTCGGCCGATGCGAACATCGCTAAGGTGGGTGGCTCCGATGAACCCGTCTTTGCTTAGCCTAGACACATAACAATACGGACACTATTATTAGAATCGCTAGGCGATAACACCGTGCATGCTAAAAAATGACTCAACGTACCTAGCTAAGGGAATAATCCCATCTTGTATGCTTGTATAGAATATGGAAAGGAACATGGAAAATGTGAGAACTCTCGCACCGCACTCCACGCTCGTGCTAAGGCACAAGCTTACGTTCAAGTCCCTTATGCGTTCAAACAATGAAACAATGAATGGATTACAACAATGAAACGGGAAGACTATCAACATAGTCGTTCCAAGTAGAGTATAGCAACATTGAAAGATTATGGGACCGATGGGTCGCCAAGGCGACTCCCGCACGGGAAGTTGCATAATGTATAAATAAAAGAATGAACGATAAACGAGTGAAAGAATGAATCAACGAATGGATGAATACGAAAATGAATCAATGAACGAATGGACAAGTGAAAGAAAGAAAAGAAGGAATGAATAAAAGATAAGAAGGAAAGGAATGGTTAGCGACAGGTGTGACGGGCACGTGCAACGGGGCTCGCTACCCGCGCTGCACGGACGCCAACCTGGTCGATAACGCATTATGGCTAAGGGTTAGCCTACGGCTCGGAGATAGCCGTTAAGTTAAAATAACAAGATAATACGAAATGGTCGTGGACAAACGGCACGGGCGTTGTGTGGAGTATACCGTGGCCGTATAGTGGAAGGATTCTGCGGCACGGGCGTTGTGTAGAGTATATCGTGGCCGGCCTAGGCGGAATCAAAACGGGGCTTACGGGCTGCCTGGGTGCGGGCTTGGGCACCGGGAGACGTAAGTGCAGGGTATTTCAAGAGACTTAACGGGGTGTACCAGCCATCACCCTACGCTAAGTTGAGAAATACCAAGGGAAAATGTCCAAAATGGCTTGTCATGCCAGCGACCGGTGCATATAGATTAAGTGGACCTTGCTGGTGGCTATCTACGTGCAAGTCCTTGCATTGAAATCAAAGTAGTCTAAGTTAAATGAACAATCGCCTACTGAACGGTTTGAAATGTATCACACCAAATGATAATGAATACTTCGTACAATGAGTTAGAGAATACGCCTACGACGCGCTAGAAACTGAGGCAGGGACACGTCCTTGATATTGAATGTTTCCAAGAATTACGTTATGTTATTACACATGAATTGTTGACTAACTTGGTTTACTTTGGACAGGGAAGGCCGGACGGTAAGTATGGGTAAGTCGTGTATGTATTTCCATGCGACACTTGAATTTGGCAACACGGGATAGGTTATGACATATGCCATGAAATTGATCCTAAGGCAAGATTAGAAAGACAATGAATGATAGAGATGCACAAAAGAAAGGAACGTGTTTGGTAATGATAGCATTTTGGGCGAGCAAGCCTCCCCACCAGTGCATAACAATGTACTGATAACCCCACAGTCTGCTTGCAGGATGCAGGAGACGCCGGCGGGTGCGGAGCTTCCATCGAACGTGTTAAGGCGTGGAGCCAACTCCGGGACCTTGGGACGTTGCAAGAAGCTGAAGCACCCTATACAGGACATAATGTATCGGAACATCGCCATGAATCATTCCATGTTGTAAGCCACTTGGCACGCCTTTTATGTTTCAGAGAGAGAGAGAGCTTGAGCGACTTGTAATATCGGCCTAGCGCCGCTTGTAAACTTCTTGAATATCAATAAAGAGTTCGAATTCGCTTCTACTTGTGTTCATTTACTTTCCGCTGCAATGGGGACACTCTGTGCGACTCTGTGGCCTAGCTCAAATCGGCCGTTTCTGGACTTGGCCTTGCACGGGCACAACCTAGGCCCGTGCGGCATCATGCCTTAGCGAGGACGATCGCTCCTACGGGAGCGGGACGTGACAGATTGGTATCAGAGCACGGCTTTACGTCCGTGGACTTCATTTCGATTCTTTCAGTTTTGAAAGCTCGTTGAAACAAAAGAAGTGTACGCTCTCTCTCGTTGTGCCTTGGGATGTTCCATACAATAAGTCTAATATTTTCAAAAGCTCGTACGAGTACTCGGTTGGACGGGATCGATAGGCGAAGGCCTTTGTGCCACCACAACGGACTTGAGTTGGAAGGAACCGATGAAGTTTCTTAAGGGGATGGCCGCAGTGTTTGCTTTGAGGACAACACTACTTCTAGCCCAACTGAAGATCCCTACACTTGAGGAGGCTATCTCAGCCATGATCCAAGAGGAGACTCGCATCAAGCTGCAGGCAGGGACAGGTGGTCCTCCTGAAGTGAAGTCAGTACTGGCGGTTGCCAATTCAGGCAGCACAGGACCTAAGGGAGAGCCCCGGCAGTGCTATAACTGCGGAGAGGTGGGCCATCTGAGGTATGCTTGTACCAAACCATCCAAGGAGGGAGATTCAGGTAGTGGACGTGACCAGTTTGGAGGACGTGGTCGTGGTTGTGGGGGTCGACGGGGTGGTCGAAGAGGTTATCGGGCGAACCTGCTGGTAGCAGAAGGCGAGAGATGGAGACGGGAGGAGTGGGATCGAGGAGGCTTCCACCTCATCTTCGCCAGAGGCAACGCTGCCATGTATGTCCATCTATCGGAAGGTACTGACGACTCACTCGTCCTTGCATCTATGTCTTCCCTTAGATCGTCGGACTGGATTGTCGATTCGGGTGCGTCTCGACACGTGACAGGAAAGGCTAGTGAGTTCTCTTCCTACACTCACCTAGCATCGGCGGACGACATTCAAACAGCTGATGGTACTTTCCAGCCAGTGTTCGGTAAGGGTACTGTCGATTGTAAAAGTTCAGTAAAATTATCCAATGTTTTGCATGCTCCTTCTTTTTCAGTAAGACTTTTGTCCATTAGTTCTATAATCCTCCAACTAAAATGCATTCTTTTTTTATATTCCTAAGGTGATCTTCCAGGAGAAGGAGATAGGACGACGACTTAGGACTAGCACTTGGCATGATGGACTGTGGTACCTGGATTGGGAAGGGCTGGATTCGGCATTGGTGTCTGTAGCAGAGAGGGTAGGAATGGGAGGACCGAAGATGAGTGCCGAGGATATACTGATACTCCACCATAGGCGGTTGGGGCACTCCTCTTTTGATATTTTGAGTAGGTTGTATCCATATATTTATGAGAAAGCAAATAAAAAGAAACTAGTATGTGATGCATTTGATTTAGGCAAACTTACTAGGAGCTCATATGTTAGTGCGGGCCATAGGAGCTCTTCTGTTTTTGATATTATACATTCTGATGTTTGGAGATCGTGCGCCACAACTACTATGAATGGTTATAAGTATTTCGTTTCTTTTATTGATTGTTCATCTCGTGTCACCTGGCTGTATTTGATGAAGAATAAGAGTGATGTCTTTGCCTGTTTTCTAGACTTTCATAAACATGTCCAGACTCAGTACAGAGCAGTTGTGAAGGTACTGAGGTCTGACAATGGGACAGAGTATACCAACAAAGCACTTGAGGAATACTTGTCAACCCAAGGGATGCAGCATCAGACCACCTGTGCATACACATCAGCATAGAATGGAGTGGCAGAAAGGAAGAACAGACACATTCTAGAGGTGACAAGGAGCATGATGATCGCCATGAATGTCCCACAGAGTCTATAGGGGCATGCAGTGTTGACAGCAGCCCAACTGATCAACAGGATGCCCTCGAAGGTACTGGGAAGAAAGTCTTCATGTGAGATATTGTAAGAAAATAATAGTGGAATACTCCCGCTGAAGGTTTGGCTGCGTATATTTTGTGAAGGACAACAAACCGTCTGTTGGAAAACTTGACCCTAGAGCAGTCAAGTGTCTTTGTGGGCTATTCGACGACTCAGAAGGGGTACGTGTGCTGGAGCACAGTAGAGAAGAAGAGGTTTGTGAGCATGGATGTTCACTTCAGGGAGCTTGAGCCATACTACCGTCAGGAGGGAACCTCATCCATGGACAACTCACCTGATACTGAGAGTATGAGATGAGAGAAGGAGATTGGTGACCGATTTAGGAGTATGGCATGGAGGAACGGTTGAGGAGGAGCAGGAGAGTGAAGAGGAACAGGGGGAGGAGATGAGAGGTGTTAGGCTCACGGCTCAGGGAGAGTTACTTACCTACAGCAGGAAAGGGAAGCAAACTGCAAGACCAGTACCTATAGTACCAGTGCCAAGACCTTTGCCTGCGTCCGTCTTGACTCCTGAGATACCTACACCACCACCACCAGATTCCCCTTCAGGTGATATCATTCTTCCTACTCCTCCCATACCATTATCAGTACGGAGGAGCACTCGCAGCAATGCGGAAAATTCTCCTGATAGATATGGTTGGGACCTTGCTCAGTTTGTTTCATATGATAACATCTCTTCTTCTCATGGAGCATTCATTATATCTTTGGATAGTATTACTGTACCTAACAATTGGCAGGTTGCCAAGAACGATCCAAAGTGGAAAGCAGCGATGCACGAGAAGTTAGGGGCTCTTGAGAAGAACTACACTTGGGAACTGGTAAAATTGCCAGAGGGGAAGAGGGCAGTTGTAAAATCCTGATTCTAACTAGGTTAATTAAATTGGGATTTACAAAAAAAAATCATTTGGCTTTTATTTCCTATTTTAGTTTATTATTATTATTATTATTATTATTATTATTATTATTATTATTATTATTATTATAAATAATTAGTCGGTTAAATAGAAATATAATTTTAGTTTAATTAATCGAATTGATTGCAAAGTTGTTAATTATTTATTGATTGATTTTAGCTAGGTATTGGAATTTAATTAAACTAAAATTTAATTAATCGAATTGATCTCTCCCCCGGCGTCCGCCACCCGCGTCCGCGCCCCCGATGTCCGCCGCCCGCGTCCGCGCCTCCCCGCGCGTCCGCGTGCTTGCCGTTCGGCAGTCTCCGTGCACTTGTCCAGCGCTTCTCCGGCGTTCCGAGCCCCTTCGTATGCCGATCCGAGTCCGAGGCCTCCCCTCGGTTCTCCTTCTTCAGCTTTTCGGTAGGTTCCTTTGTCAGAAGGCTTTGTTCATTTTCAGAATAGGAATTAGACAAAACCTTATTTCTGTCCGACCAGAATTGACAGAATAAAGCTCTGTCAATTCCGGGATAACTAGTTTTCTAATTTAACTATGTGACTTATTTATAAGAGTAATTAATTAGTAATTAATTGGTAGCTAATTATTAGAATGGCTAGTAATATTTAGGCCAATGTATAAATTGTTGGATTATATATATAACTTATTTAGAATAAATGTTTTACGTAAAACGGTTAAATTAGCAATTAATATTACCGTTGTCAAATTAGAATTTAATTTTAAAATAATACTTAATTACCGTCCTTAGTAAGTATTATTAAAAATAAAGCGATTATTAAATAAATAATTATCGTAATAATCATGATGTTTTAGACTGAAAAGCATTTATTAAATATGTTACGGTTATTTTACGTAAATAAAATATTATAGTGTCAAAAATATTTTCATTACCAAAAAGGGTATTTTGTGGGCAAGTAAACCTAACTAAAATATTAGTTCTATTTATTAAAATAAAAACTTTTTTATTATTTATTCTAAATAAAAATAATAATTCTCACATTATTAAAATAAATAGTTTTTTATTTAAAAGATTGTTTTATTCAGTAATTGCTAATTACGTAGATTACGTTAATAATATTAAAATAGTATTTTTGCATCAATTATTTTCATATTCACAAATAACTACTAATTTTGGCACGAACTTATTATTATTTAAATTCATGAATATTTCCATTTAAGAATGGCAAGTTTTATTTATTCACTAAAAACATATTTTTCTACATTCTCATTTAGAGGTTCTCTAAAAATATTTTATAATTAAGTAAAGATTTTAGTATAATTATTAGTGATTTTAGAGTCTAGACTATTATTATATTATTAATAAATAGATTAATTAGAATTATAGCAAAAACCTTAGACTGACAACTAAGTCATGTTTCACTAAATGTAGGGTTCAGTTTCGGGCTTTAGCTTGAATATTTCTCTTCGTCACCTACAACACCAGGATCCAAGGCAAGTTTCATATTATTTAAACTTGTATTTTAGTTGATAATTAAATACATTGCATCATTATAAACATTGTATCGACACTTGACTCACGGGATCCCGCTCGGATCCAATTGATTGCTTGATTGACTCATTGACTTGGGATTCGGGAGTAGTGTTAGCACCTGTGGTCAAAGCCCCCTATTGCCTCATTGTGGATAGCTGAAGTACCTCATTGTGGATAGCTGAAGCCCCACCTCACTTGGGCTGAAGCCGGACCGTGTTCACTAGAACACATATTGCCTTCATCCCCAGCCGGCCACGGGATGCTACTCTCTCAAAACACTATTGCTAGTTGTAGATTGCATCATTATTATTTCCAGAGATTCAATGCTTCACTGATTCTTTATTATTATTTAGAAAGATAAAATATGTTCTAAAACTGCTTCTTGCATCTTTAATTATTTTATTAAAAAGCTGGAATGGATATATATGTTATTGCTCCCCTCCTGACGGGAGACCAACATTTTTAGGTAACTACGATGACGAGGAGGTGCCTTTTAGTACCTACTACGGATCCAACTTGAGTTCTGAGGAGATAGCTGAACCCAATCAGGAAGCCCAGGATCTTTAGTAGCACTTGCAGTTTAGTTCCTTTGATTAATAGTTGTAATAATTTAAATACTTTCTCTGCTTGTGTGGATGTTCCAGATAGACATCTAGTTCTAACTTAAATGTTTTGAAATAAAAGTTTTAAATTCCCGTATTTTAGAATGTTGTGCATTGTGTTACTACTGATTGATACAGCTTACTGCCGCCATCTCACAACAGTGCAGGTTGGGCATGATCCGACTGGACCCAGAATCTTGGGATCGGGTCGTGACATATTTGCAATGGTGGCCCATGCAGGTCGTCAGTTCTGCAAAATTTGGTCTAGTCAACTTAGTCTAGACAAACATACAGTCCTGCACCTTGACTTAGGTCTAAGTATGACTTTAGGAAAACAGACTCTAGAAACAATTAGAACAATTAGAGAATTTTGACCCGTCACAACATAGGACCGAATTTATCTATTTACATATTTATTTTTGCTTGCTTATAGCTTCGTAGGTTATCTTGCTTATGTTTGTTACTTACCTTTCTTCCTTCCATTCAAGAGAATGGTTTACGAAGGACTTACTCGATCTTGATTAACTAGAAACCTTACCTAGATTAGGCCAATACTTATAAGTTGTATTTGACATCATATTTTTAATAATATTGTTGTATAAATTATAGGATTAGTTGGAAGTTGAGGCTATAGTTACCATCCCAATTGTCTTAGAATCTATGCCTGCCATTAATACCAATCACTAAGCTTTAACCCATTCCTTCTACTTTCCTAAATCAGATTTCATTATCAGAATACCTTGATCAAATTGTGATGCCTTCATTTTGACTTGTGAAACATAGCCTTTATCCTATTTGACTTAATCAACCCAGAATCCTTGCAACTACTGGTATATTCACATTAGTATGATCTTTATCTATTTCACACCATCCAACTTTGTAATTTCTACAAACATCTTTGCTTCGAATGTGACATTCCTATTTGATCCCAAAGAAAAAGTTACATTCATCATGATAACATTTCGTTGACGCGTTTACCCTTTGAAAATCTTATGGATTTAGTTGAAAGAGTATTCAACAAACCACCATGGCATTACAGATGTGCACTGTAGCCATTTACCTAATTCACGAAAACTGTAAGTTTACTGCAGCCATATGCGCACTGGCGGGGCATAAACTTTAGTTAAGGTGATTACAGGTACATACTGGTTTTTTAGTATTGTTGAGACTACGTCCTAGACCCTTTATGTTTTAATTTGAGTCATGAAGCCAAAGGCTTACTGCAACTAGATACATATGCACTAGCGAGGTATATGTTCTTAAGCATTATGGTATTAGATTAAAATATGATTACTATCAGTTTTGTATCACTTTCAGACAATCATTGACTTCTCGAATCAAACTCTTATACTTGGTCCTTTCATCTATTTTATCAAAATTCATTATCTTAATAGTGCCATTAGCATTTCAGATTGCAAACCATTCATATCCTTATTAAGTTTGAACTTTCTTAGCACATTTATCATTTCAAACACCCATGTATTATAGTTAAGACCCTATTATCTGCAATAAGCAGGACCCAAGTTCAAGGGTTGTAGAAGAAGATGAAGCAGTTGGAGACTGCCCCCACACCAAGGACCAAGACTTTGAGAACTAGTGCTAAGAGAATCTAGAGTTGTTAGCAGCACTAGGTGATTCTTTGTGAAGTAGTAACCGGATAACTTTAGAAGAAGTTTAGGAGAATCTTCCTATAATTCTCTGATGATGTGAAATGAATCCTTAGTTACACCCTTATTTTGGCAAATGTTTTTCATAATGTCATGCTTTCCTTACAATACAATTTCTAAAAACTTTAAGGATTTCAATTTTAGGGAGAAGGTAGGTAAGAATTATTGAGATAAGACTTGTCAAATATATATTAATGTTAAGGTTTGGAAGAATATAATTTTGATATGAATCCTTAGATATATGTTGATAGGTGAAGATACTCATGATTATTGGAGGCGATATCATATTTTCAGTAACATCATTCTTGTATGGATTAGTGACAAGCCAATGACTGTAATTTTGCCAAATCAGTATAACTATTATTTAGTTTGCTTTTTCAATTCTTGGATATTGTAGCAATGTTGAGTTTTTCAGTAATAGGATATTGGTAGAGAGAGGAAGACTACGACAAGCAAGAACATGTATGAGTATGGAATAATTTCGACAATGACTGTTCATCATGCTATTTAAGGATTACCACTTAGAAAAGGAATTATACGAGTTTAAAAGGTGATTATGAATTGATTAGGATGTTATTGGTAAACGGGCGAATGTTATATCATTGAGGAAATTTTTTTTTGAAGACATCATCTATCATGTTCTATTTCATTCTCCTCGTACTATGACATGATGCACCCCATAAATATCTCTTAGTTAAGACACCTTTAGACATGTTGTGTGTTACGTATACTGTTATGTATATTGTGTAGTTAATAGTCAGACTATGTCATTCCTTTGTGGGATTAGCATCTTTGAAGACTTAGAGCACAATTGATGTTCGGATGGAACACGGATATTAGAAGAAATGTAGATCAATAAATATAACGTTCTAGAGTGATTGGAGAAAAAAAAATATTGCGAGAATATTATGTATGCTTGGTAAACAATAATAAAATGACTAAATTTGCATAATTCCTTCGGTAATTGATAATTCAAAAATAGAAGCAGAAATCCACAATTGTGGACAATGACTGTGTTTCTAAGGAGGGAAGAATGTTATTTTAAAGAGAGTGCATGAATTGACCAAGATATTTTTTTTCCATTGTAGATTAGCCATGGGACAACTAACGTAGTTTCGTTTGAGGCAGTTAAGAGAGTAATGTCTTTGCTTGTGGAGACTTGATTATTGAGAGTATTAATGGGCTTTTAGTCCCACATCGAGTAGAATAATAGGGAGAGGGGTTAGCCTCTGCCATATAAGTGTAGCTCCACCTCAATAATAAATAAGTAAAATATTCTACTAAATTCTATTTGGTATCAGAGCCACCACCTTTCTCTTGACCAAACCCTAGCCGCCATCCCTCTCCACAAAATCCTAATCCTACTCCACAAAACCCTAACCCTACCCCACAAAACCCTAGCCGCCACCCCCAACCCCTTCCCACCTTCTCCGCCCCCACCGCCCCGCCTCCGCCCGCCTCCCCCCCTCAGCACCGCCCGGCCTCCACCCGCCTCCCCTCCTTCGCCGCCAGCACCGCCGCCCCCCCCTACCGGCCCTTCTCCTCGTCATCCGGCCATACGACCTCCAGTCACAACCCGGCATGGGACATGATGAGCGGCTCTCAGAGACGCCGCTACCGCTGAAGGAGGAACAGTAGACGTGGAGAGGACGGTGACCAAAGATACAGACGGTCTCGATCTATCTTGTTGATGGAAGAGGAGAAGACGAAGATGATGGAGACGATCTACGGCAAGCTGACGGTCAAAGAGATGAAGGCTTTGGTGGACGATCTCTTCTCCAGGAGGCTGACCGAGACTAGTTCCCGTCCTGCACACACAGATGTGGATCATTCACCATACAAAATGGCGAAGTTGGAGAAACTGAAAGTAAAGTTGGAGGGTACTTCCAATTATTTGAAGTGATCGCATCAGGCGATACGGACTCTGAAGGAAAGAGGCTTGGTGGGCTATGTGAATGGCCAAACCAAGGCACCTGAAGATCACTCCTCACGGGAGTTTGCTGTGTGGGAGATCGTCAACAATGTTGTAACAGGATGGTTGACAGCCTCCTTGACCGACCAAGTGTCGGGCAACGTGGAGGCAATGGAGGGAGCCGGTGATATTTGGATGACGCTGAAGGACATGTACTCGGGGATGGGCAACCCTATGAGAGTCTTCCAACTACATGATGAACTTGATAAGGTGGTCCAAGAAGATCGCACCATCTCCGAGTATGCGGCTGTGCTGAAGAAGTATTGGTCAGATCTCGACCACTATAATCCCATTGGTGTGAAAGATGAGCAAGTGGAACCAGCATTTGCGAAGCATTACCAGAAGTTCATGGAGTATATCTCGCGACAGAGGATGATGAAATTCCTGAAGGGGCTCAACCCAGCATTCGAGCAAAAGAGGAATGTGCTACTCGCACAACCCGGACTGCCATCACTAGAGGAGGCCATTGCTGCTATGGCACAAGAAGAAGCACGGTTGAAGCTAATGCCCAGCACCACTAACACTCCGGGAGAGAAATCAGCTCTAGCAGTTTTTAACCCAAACTCTTCAGGAGGGGGAGGGTGCCACAACTGTGGAGACCCAGGATACTTCATCAGATTCTGTACGAAGCCTGTGAGAGGCCAGTCCAGCGATCGCAGACGCGGCCGTGGAGGACGTCGAGGTGGCAGAGGAGGCTATGTCGGTGGCAGATGACATTATTCTGGAGGGCACATGATAAACCTGGCAGAAGGGGGAGGTGAAAATCAGTCATCCGATGTGACCCCTAGTGAGAGAGAGATGCTGGAAATATGGAGGAACATGAAGCTTGGAACCAGCGACAGTCGCGCCAACACTGCTGGGACATCGACTCCAACCACCTCCGGGGGTAACATCACATACTATGTCAGTACAAGCACATGTATACCTGCTCATGCCCTTGCATCTACCTACAAACCAGGAAGTGTAAATTGGATAATTGACTCTGGGGCATCCTGCCATTTTATGGGTGCCCGTGATGAGTTCCAAGATTACACTCACCTGATGACACCTGAAAGCATTCAGACTGCTGATGGTACTACTAGACCTATTGTGGGTAAAGGGACAGTTGAATGCACCCCTTCGATGTGTCTTACTGATGTCTTGTATGCTCCATCCTTTCCTGTTAATCTATTGTCCATAAGTGCCATTGTTCTTCAACTTAATTGTGTTGTTTTCTTTGACATTCCGAAGGTTATTTTTCAGGAGAAGAAAACGGAGAGACATTTGGGGACTGGCACTTGGCATAAAGGTCTATGGTACTTGGACAGGGGTGGGATGGATACAACACTGGCAGTACTGGTGGATGAAACACAACCGAAAGAGCCGCGAAGTACCGTAGAAGAAGAATTATTACTCCAACATCAGTGCATGGGACACTCTTCATTTAGTCTACTTAGTCGAATGTTTCCATCTATGTATCAAAAAGCTAATAAGCAAAAGTTGGTTTGTGATGCTTGTGAACTTGGAAAACACACCAGAAGCTCGAACTTGGAAAACACACCAGAAGCTCTTATGTGAGTTCTGGAAATAGAAGTTTAGCTGCTTTTGATATGATACACTCTGATGTGTGGGGACCTTGTCCTATAACTGCTGTTAATGGTTTTAAGTGGTTTGTCAACTTTATTGACTGCTATACTCGTGTCACCTGGGTATACCTAATGTAGAGTAAGAGTGATGTCTTTGCATGCTTTCAAGACTTCCATCATAGGGTTTCAACACAGTACGGTGCCAAAGTGAAGATTTTGATGTCTGACAATGGGACAGAATATACCAACAAAGCTATTGAGGAGTACTTATCAGCCAGTGTGATACATCATCAGACTTCATGTGCCTATATACCATTACAAAATGGCGTGGCGGAACGGAAGAACAGGTACCTGTTGGAAGTGGCAAGGTCGATGATGTTTGCTATGAATGTTCCGAAACACTTATGGGGACATGCCGTGTTGACTGCTGCATACCTTATAAACAGGATGTCCTCTCAGATGTTAGGATGGAAGACACCGTTTGAGATGCTTACAGGTGAGAACAAGTATATTGTTCCTCCAAAAGTATTTGGTTGTGTATGCTTTGTGAAGGATAATAGACCTGTAGTAGGGAAATTAGACCCTCGGGCAGTGAAGTGTGTCTTCGTTGGCTACTCAGGGACTCAGAAGGGATATTCTTGCTGGAGTCCGGTGGAGCGAAGACTCTTTGTGAGCATAGATGTTACATTCAGAGAGATGGAACCATATTATCACAATGGTTCAGGTGAAGGCTTCGCATTTGGTGACATTCCTAACACATGAGGTGTTAGGAATGAGGGGGAGATAGTCCCAAGCGTGGTTGTTGGGTCAGTTCCATGCCCAATGATAGAAGTTAGTCCAAGAAAAGCAGGGGAAGATAGCGAGAGTGAGGAAAGTGATGATGATGCATACAATCAGGAGGAAGGAAGTGATGCTCCAGTGCAGGAGGAGACTACAGAACAGGGGGAGTAACGAACTACAGAGCTCCAAGTCTACATAAGAAGGAATCAGCAGTCCACTACTGTACCTATTGCCCCTACTGTGCCAACTGTGTCATGTCCCTCGCTTAACCCTGCCCCAACTTCTGAAGATGCGCCTTCCGCACCGGATCCCTCTGATTCGGATGGTATGATCTCTCCTCCACTATCTCATATTCCCTTAAGAAAATCTTCTCGTAGTAATACAGGAAAATCTCCTATTCATTATGCTTATGAACATGATATTGCTCATTTTCTATCATACTCTAATATATCCCCTACTTATGGAGCATTCATTGCATCGTTAGACACTACCTCTTTGCCTAAGTGTTGGCAGGAAATGAAGGAAGATCCAAGGTGGAAAGCTGCAATGTTGGAGGAACTTGGGACACTGGAAAGAAATGGGACATGGGAACTTATTCCATTACCTGAAGGAAAAATGGCAGTCGGGTGCAAATGGGTCTTTATGGTGAAGGAGACACCAGAAGGAGAAAGGTGGAGCGATACAAGGCAAGATTGGTTCCAAAAGGATTCACTCAGTTCTATGGCATCGACTATGATGAGACGTTTGCTCCTGTAGCGAAGATGAGCACTGTAACAACCCTGGTCTCTCTTGCAGCCAACCATGGGTGGCAACTTCATCAATTAGATGTGAAGAACGTCTTTCTTCATGGAGATCTACAGGAGGAAGTATACATGGAGACTCCTCCTAGATTTTGCATGAGACAGTCAGCAGAAAAAGTGTGCAAGCTGAAAAAATTACTGTATGGACTCAAGCAATCTCCTCGGGCATGGATTGAAAGATTCAGAAAAATTGTCACGGGCATAGGGTACAACCAGACTAATGCAGATCACATAGTCTTCTTCCGACATGCGAGAGGCCACGTTACCTTACTTGCGGTATACGTGGATGATATAGTGATCACAGGTGATGAGAAAGAGATTACCCAGCTGAAGGAGAAACTTGCCAAAGAATTTGAAGTAAAGGACTTGGGAATGATGAGGTATTTTCTTGGGATCGAGATAGCTCGAGGGAAAGATGGGATCGTCCTCTCTCAGAGGAAGTATGTACTAGACTTGCTCACAGAAACTGGTATGTTGGGATGTCGTTCGGCAGTCACTCCGATTGACCAAAAAGATAAATTGGGGGCAGAGGCAGGAGAGCCGGTTGATCGTGAAAGATATCAAAGACTTGTAGGCAGATTGATTTATCTGGGTCACACGTGCCCTGATATCTCATTTGCTGTGAGTGTAGTGAGTCGTTACATGCATGATCCAAGGAAGGGCCACATGGATGCAGTTTTTCATATTTTGAGATATCTAAAGAGGGCAACTGGAAGAGGGATATGGTTCAAGAACAATGGACACCTTAGTGTTGAGGGATACTGTAATGCAGATTGGGCAAGTTGCATGGATGACAGGTCTACCTCAGGGTATTGTGTATTTGTGGGGGGTAACCTAGTCTCATGGAGAAGCAAGAAACAGTCTGTGGTAGCTCGATCAACCGCTGAAGCAGAATATAGAGTTATGGCTCTGGGAGTGTCAGAATTGTTGTGGATAAAAGCATTGCTGACAGAGTTGAAGCTGGACCAAGGAACACCATTGCGTCTTCTGAGTGATAGCCAAGCAGCACTGAGTATAGCTAACAATCCAGTTCAGCATGACAGAACGAAGCACATCGAGATCGATCGATTTTTTATCAAGGAAAAGCTGGAGAAAATAATACTAAAGCTCGATCATGTTCGCTCAGAAGAACAAATTGCAGATTGTCTTACTAAGGGGCTTAATTCATTAAGTCTCGCTAAACTATGTAACAAGATGGGGATGATTGATATCTATCACCCATCTTGAGGGGGAGTGTTGAGAGTATTAATGGACTTTTAGTCCCACAACAGGTAGAATAATAGGGAGAGGGGTTAGCCTCTCCTATATAAGTGTAGCTCCACCTCAATAATAAATAAGTAAAATATTCTACTAAATTCTATTTTGATTATACCCCTATCTCTACCCATAGAATTTCGAGGACGAAATTTTCTGAGGGAAGGTTGTAAAACCCTGATTACAAAAAGATTAATTAAATTGGGGTTTGCAAAAAAAAATCATTTGGCTTTTATTTCTTATTTTAGTTTATTATTATTGTTATTATTATTATTATTATTCTTATTATTATTAATATATGTATATAAATACTTAGTCGGTTAAAAAGAAATATAATTTTAGTTTAATTAATCGAATTGATTGCAAAGTTGTTAATTATTTATTGATTAATTTTAGCTAGGTATTGGAATTATTAAAGCCTTTTCCTACCCAAGCCCATTCCCTATCCAAACCAATAAACCCATTCCCTACCCAAACCCATCAACCCAACTACCCGTTCAACCCACTTCCCCTAGTCGCCCGACTATCCCGACTCCTCACCCCCCACTCCTGGATCTATCATCCTCTCTCCCTCGTACAACAAGACAGAAACTCACAGAAGAAGAGAGTCAGAAGCTTTTTCTTTCCCAAACCTTCACAAAACTTCTTCCATCTCCTTCAACCTTCACCGTCTCCCAAATCCGACAGTACTACGACCATCCTCACCACGCCCTGCTCGATCCGACACCCCTCTTGGGATGTTTTTGACGGGCCGCCCGACCGGCCGCCGACCAGCCGCGCCCGACCAGGCGACCCCCGCGCCCGACCGCGTGACTCCCCGACGTCCGCACCCTCGGCGTCCGCTTCCCGCGTCCGCGCTCCCCCCCCCCTCCGCGCGCCCACGTGCTCACCGTTCGGCGACCTCCGTGCACTTGTCCGACGCTTCCCCGGCGTTCCGAGCCCCTTCGTACGTCGATCCGAGTCCGAGACCTCCCCTCGGTTCTCCTTCTTCAGCTTTTCGGTAGGTTCCTCAGTCAGAAGGCTATGTTCATTTTCCAGAATAGAAATTAGACAAAGCTAGTTTCCTAATTTAACTATGTGACTTATTTATAAGAGTAATTAATTAGTTAATTAATTGGTCAGTAATGGTTAGGTAATATTAGAATTGCTAGTAATATTAGGCCATTGTATAAATTGTTGGATTATATATATAATTAATTTAGAATAAATGTTTCACGTAAAACGGTTAAATTAGTAATTAATATTACCATTGTCATATTACAATTTAATTTTAAACTAATATTTAATTACCGTCCTTAGTAAGTATTATTAAAAATAAAGTAATTATTAAATAAATAATTATCATAATAATCATGATGTTTTAGACTTAAAAGCATTTATTAAATATGTTATGGTTATTTTACGTAAATAAAATATTATTTAGTTTCAAAAATATTTTCATTACCAAAAAGGATATTTTGTGGGTAAGTAAACCTAACTAAAATATTAGTTTTATTTATTAAAATAAAAACTTGTTTATTATTTATTCTAAATAAAAATAATAATTCTCACATTATTAAAATAAATAGTTTTTTTTATTTAAAAGATTACTTTATTCAGTAATTGCTAATTATATAGATTATGTTAAAAATATTAAAATAGTATTTTTGCATCAATTATTTTTATATTCACAAATAATTACTAATTTTGGCACGAACTTATTATTAATTAAATTAATGAATATTACTATTTAAGAAATGGCAAGTTTTATTTGTTCACTAAAAACGTATTTTTCCTATATTCTCATTTAGAGGTTCTCTAAAATTATTTTATAATTAAGTAAAGGTTTTAGTATAATTATTAGTGATTTTAGAGTTTAGACTATTATTATATTATTAATAAATAGATTAATTAGAATTATAGCAAAAACCTTAGACTGACAACTAAGTCATGTTTCACTAAATGTAGGGTTCAGTTCCGGGCTTTAGCTTAGATATTTCCATGTCGTTACCTACAGCACCAGGAACCAAGGCAAGTTTCATATTATTCAAACTTGGATTTTAGTTGATAATTAAATACATTGCATTATTAGAAACATTGTATCGACACTTGACTCATGGGATCCCGCTAGGATCCAATTGATTGCTTGATTGACTCATTGACTTGGGATTGGGGAGTAGTGTTAGCACCTGTGGTCAAAGCCTCTTATTGCCTCATTGTGGATAGCTGAAGCCCCACCTCACTTGGGCTGAAGCCGGACCGTGTTCACTAGAACACATATTGCCTCTATCCCCAGCCGGCCACGGGATGCTACACTCTCAAAATACTATTGCTAGTTGTAGATTGCATCATTATTATTTTCAGAGATTTACTGCTTCACTGATTCTTTATTATTATTTAGAAAGATAAATTATGTTCTAAAACTGCATCATACATCTTTAATTATTTTATTAAAAAGCTGGAATAGATATATATGTTCTTGCTCCCCTCCTGACGGGAGACCAACATTTTTAGGTGACTACAATGACGAGGAGGTGCCTTTTAGTACCTACTACGAACACGACTTGAGTTCTGAGGAGATAGCTGAACCCAATCAGGGAGCCCAGGATCTTTAGTAGCACTTGCAGTTTAGTTCCTTTGATTAATAGTTGTAATAATTTAAATACTTTCTTTGCTTGTGTGGATGTTCCAGATAGACATCTAGTTCTAACTTAAATGTTTTGAAATAAAAGTTTTAAATTCCCGCATTTTAGAATGTTGTGCATTGTGTTACTACTGATTGATACAGCTTACTACCGCCGTCTCACAACGGTGCTGACTGGGCATGATCCGACTGGACCCAGAATCTTGGAATCGGATCGTGATAGCAGTCGAATGCAAGTGGGTCTTTACTGTGAAGCAGAACCCAGATGGACAGGTTGAGCGCTACAAGGCTCGACTGGTGGCAAAAAGATACAGTCAGACGTACGACATTGACTACGACGAGACCTTTGCACCAGTGGCAAAGATGAGCACCGTCAGGACCCTGATTTCTTTGACAGCGAATGGTGGATGGAAGCTACACCAACTAGATGTGAAGAATGCGTTTCTTCATGGAGATCTAGCGGAGGAGGTGTACATAGAGATTCCACCAGAATTTTGCACCGGTAAGACAGTGGACAAGGTCTGCAGGTTGAAAAAGTTCCTCTATAGATTGAAGCGGTCTCCTCGAGCATGGTTTGACAGATTCAGAAGGACGATGATAGGAATGGGATATCGGCAGATAAATGCTAATCATACTGTGTTCTTTCATCGAAGTGGAGGCCACATCACCATGTTTGCGGTGTATGTGGACGATATGATTATCACAGGAGATGATGAGCAGGAGATTGTCCGACTCAAGGGGAAGCTTGGCAAGGAGTTAGAGGTAAAAGACCTTGGTACTTCTTTGGGATTGAGATTGCTCGAGAAGCAGAGGAGATTGTTCTTTCTTAGAGGAAGTATGCGCTGGACCTTCTCACAGAGACAGGAATGTTAGGATGCAAACCTGCAGCGACGCCGATCAATCAGAGGTTCAAGCTGGGCGCTAAGGCTGGAGAACCAGTTGACCGGGACAGATACCAGAGACTAATGGGCAAGTTGATCTATTTGAGCCACACACGTCCTGATATCTACTTTGTAGTGAGTGTGGTGAGCCGCTACATGCATGACCCAATGAAGGGTCATATGGACGCAATGTACCAGATTCTGAGATACTTGAAGGATGCCCCCGGAAAGGGGCTGATATTCAGAAAAAATGATCACGTGAGCATCGAGGGCTACTGTAACTCTGACTGGGCTAGCTGTGCTGATGACAGGAGGTCTACCTCGGACTATTGCATATTTGTAGGAGGCAACTTGGTCTCTTGGAGGAGTAAGAAGCAGTCAGTGGTGGCCAGATCGACAGCTGAAGCGGAGTACAGAGCTATAGTCTTGGGAGTTGCAGAGCTGCTATGGCTGAAGAGTATGCTGGTGGAGGTGAAGCTGGATCAAGGAGCCAAGATGAAGTTGTGGTGTGACAACCAGTCAGCCATCAGTATCGCCAACAATCCAGTGCAGCATGACAGGACCAAACACATCGAGATCGATGGTTCTTCGTCAAGGAGAAGTTGGACAATGGACTACTGGAGCTAGGCCACGTTCCAACCAAGGATCAGGTAGCAGACAATCTGGCCAAGGGACTTAGCTCTGTAAATATGATTAGAGGATGTGACAAGATGAGCTGAGTGAATATCTTTCGCCCATCTTGAGAAGTGTTGGTATATTAGAATGTATTAGGGGATTTTATGTAAGATGAAGGGTTGTAAGGCTATATATACAACCAAGAGATTATCAATAAAAAGATGAATCACTCCTAAATATTCAACATTTTTACTGTATAGTCTTTGCATCCATAACGATATACTTTAGCACGGATACCACTTACCAGCATGTAAAATAAGCATTACGAAACCAACATAGAATCTGAAACTGATTGACTGAAGTCTGAAAATCAATGTCTGATTAGCACTGGAGCTTCAAAAAGGACCACCCAGCTCAGAATTCTCTCATATTACATGGTTTTCGAAGGCTTTCTCAAAGCAATACAAACTTTCAAATCTTATATCGTTTTTTAATTGGAAAACCCTGCTTACTCGTCGATGTTTAAACCTAGCAACCAGCTCAACTGTAGAAGGTGTTGGAGTTGTGTGGGTTCCTAACCTATGTGGAGAATACCCCGGACAGCGAGTGCGACAAGCGTCATCCATGTGTCGGAGAAGTTCGGAAAGCTGAATGTGTCAAAGTAGAGTTCATAAAATAGCAGTTTGAGAATCTGCCCTAACCTGACCATGTTCGGTCCGAATTTGGTCACGCCGAGTTCGGACCGAGTTCGGTTAGTTTTCAGACAAAACTCTTTAGCATGGACGTTCGTGTTCGGTCTATGTTTGGTCCAAGTCTAGCAGAACTATTCTGCTTGGTCAGACCAAATTCAGTCGTCGGGGTGAGACGAGTTTTTGGTGTTTATTTGTACTGTTGGATCAAATATAATGGTTCAGATTTGTTGCAGAATTGACGGGACAATATATAGATTTGTTTAACCCTAATCTAGGCAAGTGGATGCAAGTTAGCGCTTTACAACTTTTGGAGAGAGAAAGGGGGAACGATGGCTACATTGAAGCAAAGACAGTTTTGGATAATTCTTCTCGTAGTCTTTGTTCTTCAGGAGTTTGTAATTAGTTTTTCATCTTCCAAGTAGTTATTGTGATTCGTTTGGATCAGTGTGAAGTCTGTAAGGAGTCGGTGCACTTTCTTATTCCATTAGTGGAGGCTTTTCAGGATTGCACTCCTATCGTTCCATAGTTTTTCCCGCAAGAATTTCCATGTCAAAATTGTTGTATTTGTGTTGTTTGGTTCTCGTATGATTTTGACTATTTGGTTACTCGGTTCTCTCGTAGCTTCTTGGTTTGGAGGAACGGTTTCTGTGTTTCGTTCCTAATAGAGTGGTATCAGAACTTTGGGTTCAAAGGAGATGTCAGAGTTGATAGTCAAACCAAGAAGAAAAAATTGATGTGAAGCCGGTGCACATAATAAACCTAAACGGTTCCAACTACCACTACTGAAGGAGCAAGATGAAGGATTTGTTGTTTTCCAAGAAGCTGCATCTTCCAGTATTTGCTTCCGAAAAGTCCAGTGAGAAATCCGATGAGTACTAAAATTTCGAGCACATACAAGTATGTGAGTATATGAGGCAGTTCGTTAACGAGAACATGTACAATTACATTGCCAATATAGAGCACGCAAGAACACTTTAAGAGAAGATGGAGTCCTTGTACGCAAAGAAGACCGGATAAACAAATTGTTCTTGATCTGACAGATGATGGGTCTGAGGTAAAAGGATTGTTCGTCCATTATGGATCACCTAAGTGAGTTTTAGGACTTGGTTGACAAGTTTTCCTCTATGAGAGTAAAGTTTGACGACGAAATTCAAGGGTTGTGGTTGTAGTGTACTTTGTCAGACTCTTGGGAGACCGCTCGAGTGTCCATGATCGCTTTTGCTCCAAAAGGTGTGGTTAGTCTAGAGTTCGCCAAAAGCGAGGTATTGAATGAAGAGATGCAGAGAAGATCTTAGGGCACGTCATTAACATCCCACTCAGAGGTGCTTGTTTCAAAGAGCCGAAAAAGGAGTAAAAGCAGGGATCTGAATTGTGGCAGAGACAAGAGCAGAGTGAAGTCTACGGGTCTGTACTTGGACTCCGAGTGCTACTATTGTGGTAAGAAGGGTCACATTAAGAGAAATTATTTCGCTTGGAAGAGAGAAGAAGTGTAACAAGGAGAAGCAGAGTGAGAACACTACAACGGCTGTCTCAACACATGGTGGCGATATGATCATTGTGGTTGATGAGGTAATCATGAATCTTGGCTGTGATAAAAATTCTTAGATTGTGGACTTAAAGCTTCGGCGCACGTATCTCACAACATAGCATTGTTTGCTACTTACACGACAGAAGACTGTGATGTGTTGAAGATGGACAACGGAGACGTGTTAAGAGATGTTGCTATTCGAGATGTGCATTTGAGAACAAAGACAGGGGCAACTTTCGTTCTAAAAGATGTTCGTCATGTCCCCGATATCCGTTTCAACCTGGTATCAGTTGGAAGGTTGGATGAAGAGGAATTCTTCACTCTCCTTGGGAACTGTTAGTGGAAGCTTTCTATAGGTTCGATAATAATTACCAGAGGAAGCAAGAATTCTGATCTCTACTATATGGAAGGGAGCGCACAGGGGCACAAGAGGTAAACGCAGCCAGTGATGCATCTACCGAGTTGTAGCACAGGTGACTCAGTCATATCAGCGAGAAGAAAATGAGCTACTTGTTGAACAAAAAAATGATTCTAGGGCTCAATTTTACAAAGTTGGAGAGATGCATACATTCTAGCAGAAAAACAAAATAAGGTGTCTTTCCAAAGTCACATCTTCAAGGAAGCTGACGTTGCTCGAGTTACTTCACTCGGATATCTGCGGTTAAATAAAGGTACAATCTATTGGTGATGCTTCTTTGTGACTGTTATTAATGACTTCCAGAAAAGTTCGGTCTATGTTTTAATGACTAAGACTCTAGTGTTGCCTACTTTCAAAGAGTTTTAGGCCTCTGTTGAAAGGGAGACGGGTAAGAAGTTAAAAGTGTATTTGGTCCGATAATGACGATGAATACATTGGTTTCTTTGATGCTTACTGCAAAGAACAAGAGATTCGACACTAGAAGACTCCGCACAAGGGAACTCGGCTCAATGGTGTAGCAGAGCGTATAGACATGACACTGATAGAGAGGGTACGTTGTTTGCTGTTAGAAGCAACATACCCAACAGTTATTGGGTGAGGCTCTCAACACTGTTGTGTATGTTACTAATTTATCTCCGAATACTCATTTTCAAGGTGATGTGTCTGATAAAGTATGGTACGACAAAGATTCGTTATACAGTCACCTTCGAGTGTTTAGTTGTAAGACATTTGTTCATATACTGAAGGACGAGAGATCCAAACTTGAGCCATAGACGAGACAGTGCGTCTTTGTCGGCTATGATCGGGATGAGTTTGGCTGTAGACTTTACGACCTGGTGCAAAAGAAAGCTCTATAGAAGTAAGAACGCGGTATTCATCGAGGATCAGACCATGACCAACACTCATGATTCCGAGATGCCTTTTGAGGCTGAGGAATTACCTGATTTAGAGTCCTCACGCTTCAAGCTGCTTCCAGAGGACATTGCAGAGAATTCAATTACGGAAGAGAAAGTACATGGAGATGCGCACAACCTTGATCATCAACTTGCTGATGGTGATTAGGGTAACAATTAGGAGGATGAGCACGTCGAGGAGGCAACTCCTGAAGAGAACGAGGCTGTCGGTACACAGCCAACAACAGAGGTTCCGTTGTGGAGGAGCACGAGATAGTGTCGACTATCCATGTAGTACTTGTCAGATGAGTACGTGCTATTGACTGACAGGGGAGAGCCTAAAAGCTTCGTAGAGGCGATAGAAGACGAATATAAGTATGAGTGGATGCAGGCCATACAAGAAAATGAGTTCTTTACATGCAAACTCTACTTATGAGTTGGTGTGGTTGTCAAATAACAAGAAGCTTTGAAGAATCAATGGATGCTCAGAATGAAGCAGACGGAAGGTGCTACAATTAGTGGGTCAAAATGTCACCAAGATAGCGAAGTTGAAGTGACAACTGGATGCGGCCTTCCCTATGAAGGATTTGGGTGCAGCAAAGACTATTCTTGGGATAGAGATCAATCAAGAGGAAGAGTGTCCAAGCTGCTTCACTTGTCCCAAAAGAATTATATTCACTGGATACTTCAACGTTTCAAGATGGACTGGTCAAAGAAAATGAGCACCCCCTTGCAGCTCACTTTAAGATTACTGTGGAACAAGATCTATCTACCGAAGATGAAAAAGGGATATAGGGCGAGTTCCATAGACTTCAGCAGTGGGGAGACTCATATATGACATGGTGTGGCCATATATTGCTTACTCGCTTGTCTTGGTTAGCATGTATCTTTCCAGTCCAAAAAGGGTACACTAGAGTATGACCAGATGGATTTTGCGATATCTTCAGGATACTGCTGATTGGAAGCTTTTATTTGGTGGTGATGAACCGAAGCTGGTCGGATATACTGATGTTGATATGGCTGGAGATGTAGACACGAGGAGATCAACTTTGACCTATGTGTTGGTGGAGCGGTTTCGTGGCAATCGCGGTTGCAAAAGTGTATTGCCTTGTTTACGACAGAGACAGAGTTTGTTGCGACGACGGAGGCTTGCAAGGAGTTACTATGGTTGAAAAATTTTCTGTAGGAAATGAAGCTTACAAGAGCAGTACATTTTGCTTTGCAACAGCCAAAGTGCAATCTATCTTGAAAGGAACCCGATGTTTCATAGTAAGCATATTGATACTTGGTATCATTGGATATGAGATATGCTTGAGAAAAAGGACAACGCTTTAGAAGGTTCACACGGAGGATAATGGAGCAGATATGCTCGTGAAGGTTCTACCAAGGGGCAATTTTGAATACTGCAGTAGGATCGTCTGTACGACGAGCTCCTCCACCTAGTTGGGAAGGGAGATATGTGTCACGCCCCGCTCCCGTAGGAGCGATCGTCCTCGCTAAGGTGTGATGCCGCACGAGCCTAGATTGCGCTCGTGCAAGGCGGGTTCCATAACGGCCGATTTCAGCGGCTGCGACGGGGTCGTCGCACAGAAGTCCCATACAGAGACATTGAATCATAGCAGCGGAAAATAGAACAAAACACAAGTTATCCAACGAATCTCTTTATTGATATTGAAACAAAGGTTACAATGGGCGCAAGGCCAAGATTACAATTCTCTCAAGTTCACTCAAGCTCACATTACAAGTCACTCAGCTCTCTCTCTCTCTCATCTCTCAATGCAAGTCTTGACTCCAGCGGAAGCTTCGGAAGGCGATGTCCATACATTATGTCCCGTATAAGTCTTCAATCCATGCGGCCGCACGCTTCGAATCGCCAAGGAACTTCGTGCCTCGACATATCGAAGCGAGCTCCGCGCCACGAGCTTCTACCTGTGCCTGCACATGTAAACTATGTGGGCGTCAGTACTCAACTGTACTGGTGGAATGAGCTCTTCACCCACCCATACAAACCCGACACGTTGATTTACTTTTGTGCAACTTAGTCCCCTTTTTGATTGTCTTTCTACTCTTGCCTTAGGATCATTTTTAGGACCGACGCCTTGGCCTATTCGTGTCTCTAGACCATCTCGTGCTTGCAATGATAACGTTAACTCATACCTTGCCTCAAGACCCTTTTCGTGCCAACAACGTTAACCTATCGAGTCGTGTTTGCCTTACGGCTTAAAATCAGAGACGCAACTATGCGGTAGTACCCAATTTCCTTACGACCGTGCTACAATTCCCTTGTGCCGTGCCTCGCAACTCAGTGTGACTCAACCATATCGCCGCCCCGCGGCCACCCTTTGTTACTTTGATCGCCAACTGACCCAATCAAGACTTGTGGGTTAAGTGTCACTCGACTGACTTTGCCTTGCGGCGGTTTTCCGACTTAAACTCAAACAACTCAACCAACTTATGCAAACTTATATGCCGACAACTCAAGACTCGACGCCACATCTTGTGCCGAAGCACGTCGCCTATGTTGTATCCATTCTTAAGTCCAAACATTTGTATTCTAACTTGTACCCACATTCAACAACTCAACTCAATCCAAAGGCACCCACGCGGATTGCCGCCATGCCGACTCATCTATATGATTTGGTCACCGACTCCTAGAGCCATCGTGGACTCCTCTTAGCTTTTGTTAGACGGGCGCCCCTTTCAGCGCAAGGTAGCTAGCCCCGCTGCAAGTCCCCGCCTAACCCGTGCCAAAAGCACAGCTAAATTAATTGTTTCCCAATGCCCGCATCGGTCCCGAGGCCCCGGGTTACCGTGCGGGAAAACTCTCACCTTGTCGACAAGTTGTCCATGACCATGCAAGACTTGACTCAAACTGACGTCTCACACAGTCATGCTACCTCTAGTGTCACCATTTCTTTCAGGGCCAGGTTCAATATTTCTTTCTTATGAGACCGCCTCGCCGACATGTAGCCGCGAGCATACTTCTTTCTTATGAGACCGCCTCGCCGACATGTAGCCGCGAGGTCTCGCCGATATGTAGCCACGAACATACTTCTTTCTTGACCTTTTTCCAAACTCAATGAATCAACCGTGGTTCATGCCTTAACACTAAGTCCGTGCATCGTGCCTTAGGCCCATCGTGCTTCTACGCGACACTATCGCCCAACTCATACTTCATACAACTAGCTTTGACACCGTAGGACTTCATGGCTATAATCAGCCGTAGAACTCATAGGACCGTGCTTGGAATAACTTAGGTCGACTGCCAACACTTTGCCTAACTTCACCAAGCCTACAACTTAACTCAAGGGACGAGCAAAGGCTATGCCAAGCCTTGCCTCATGGAAGCGTGCATGCTTTATCGAGCATTTACGCGGGCGACGCCTATGACTTAGGCTACGTTCATACTTCGCCTACTCAACCAACTTTCCTTCTCCCAAGCCACGGGACGAAGGATCGAGTGTCATTTTCAAAGCACACCGTGCACCGACTCTATGGCGGCCGTTGGACCTTTCCATATTCTAACTCAATTCGACCCGTCGGGATTATTCCCTTTAGCTATGTGAATTCGTCTCTTTTATTATCAAGCCTACTTGTGCAAGTTGAAAACATGCGATTTATTATGTGAAGGCTAAGATGAGGCAAGTTCACTGAAACTATCCCACCTGAGCGAGCGGTCGCCTCGACCGAGCGATGTCTCCGAGTAGCCGTTGCAAGGCTAAGTCCGAACGCCGTCGGCGTTCCTATTCCTCCGATTGACTGAGCGGGACGGGGCACTACAATATGTGTTGGAGTTGGGTGGGATTCCCAACCTATGTGGAAAATATCCCGGAGTATGACGATCGTCATCCGTGTGTCAGAAAAGCTTTAAAAGCTAAAGGTAACGAACCAGTATTCAAAAGATAGCAGTTTGAGAATTTGCCCAGACCTGACCGTGTTCGGTCTGAATGCGGCCATGCCGAGTTCGGTCAGTTTCAGACATAACTCTTTAGCATGGGCGACCGTGTTCGGTCCAAGTTTGGTCCAAGTCGAGTAGAACTATTCTGCTAGGTAAGACCGCACCAATCGTCGAACTGAGATGAGTTTTGGGTATTTATTTGCACCGTTGGATCAAATCTAATAGTTCAGATTTGTTGCAAAATTTAGGGGACCATATATAGGTATTTTCCTAACCCTATTCTAGGCAAGTGGATGCAAGTTACTGCTTTACAACTTTTAGATAGAGAAAGGAGGATTGACGGCTATATTGAAGAAAAGACAGTTTCGGATAATTCTTCTCGTCGTCTTTGTTCTTAGGGAGTCTGTAATCAGTTTTTTATCTTCCAAGTAGTTGTGGTGATCCATTTGGATCGGTGAGAAGTCTGTAAAGAGTCCATGTACTTTCTTATACCATTAATGGAGGCTTTCCGGGGTTGGACTCCGATCGTCCCCTGGTTTTTTCCACAAGAGTTTTCCACGTCAAAATCGTTGTTTGCATTGTTTGGCTCCCATGTGATTTTGGCTATTTGATTTCTGCGTTTTACTTCGGTTCTCTCATAGCTTTTTGGTTTGGTGGAACGGTTTCCGCGTTTCGTTCCCAACAGAAGAGACAATGAAATGAATTACAGCTTCAACTTTCCGTAATTTGTCAACCGAAGCACGAAGTTAAACTTGCTTTTCACACACACACACACACAGACATATATTAACACACAAAAAAATGCTCAAAAACCACCCGGATGGTTTTATATTAGAAAACCAACCTATGTTGCAACTGTTGGATCTGAATTGCAAGGATGAGATAGTATCTTTTAAGTAGATACTCTCATTGCAATCGAAATCCAATGGTTGTAACATAGGTTGGTTCCATACTTTGAAACCATCCGGTTGGTTTTATATATATATATATATATATATATATATATATATATATATATATATATATATATATATATATATATATATATATATATTTTGGAATAAGGGTGAATTTATTCCTCGCAAAAAGCAAAAAAGGTATTACAGTACATAATATCACAACTTCCCATGCCCCAAATTATATAATTATGGGGCCATTACTGATACATCGAATTCTATGTTATGTAGAATTCCAATAGGGGGGTAGTCAAGCCCTCGAAAATACGTCTGTTCCGCTCCTTCCAAATGTGCCAGGCGGACGCGGCGAGACGAACTCTGGCTCTTCTGGCCTACCCCGAATCCCAGCCTCTGTGATCTCGGATCCAACTGAGAATGCTCCAGATGTCTCTATCTACCCCAACTCCTCCTCTCAGCTGCGCGCACTGCTCAGTCCAAATGTGCCAGGTCACCGGGCATACAAAGAAGAGATGCCCCATAGATTCATCCTCCCCATTACATAGCACACATTTGGCATCCGGGATCTGTATTCCAAACCTGAGAAGTCTGTCTCTCGTCATCAGTCTACCCCGTAGAAGTCGGTATGCACATAGTTGCATTTTTCGGACAACCCCCTTGCCCCAAATGAAGTCCACCTCCTCAGCCCGGTCGTGGTTGGTCCGAACCAAGTCGTAGCAGCTACGAAAGCAGAATAGACCTGACCCGCCCCCCGTACCTGGGCCGGCCCAGCTCTAGGAATCCCCATGCTGGCTAGCGTCAATAGTAATACGTCGGATCTCCTCGGCAAGCTGAGCAGTATATGGATATCCTTCTGGCCTCCAAACTCCATCTCTGATGATCCGACTGCATGTGAGCCCCCTGCCCGCTTCTCTGTCCAGCTGACCTCCCAATATCTCGAGCAAGGATCTGGAACCCGACCAAGGGTCTAGCCAGAGGTCGGTAGTCGTCCCATCTTTCATGTTCCTGCAGATAGCGGTCTGAAGCACCGGTCGACATCTCAGAATGGCCTTAAACGTGACCGAGAAATTGTTGTCTATCCTGCAGGCCCAGAAGTTAGTCCTCCTTAAGTATCTGTTCGCCATCCATTTCGCCCAGAGCGACCCCCCTTGATGAATCTCCAGGCCATCTTCACACAAGTTGCCTTCCTGACCGCATGAAGAGGTCTCAACCCCACTCCTTCCTCCCGAGGCCGATATAACTGGTCCCAGGAGATCGCATGCATCCCTCCCCTCCAAATGAAGTCAGCCCAGATGGCCTCCACTTTTCTGATAGTAGCCGTAGGGATCTGGATAGACTGGAGACAGAACATCGTGATGCCCGCAATAACCGAACGCACCAACTCAATCTGTCCGCCAAATGATAGATTGGCAGCTTGCCAGCCTTTCACTCCCCTCTGAGCAAAATCTACCAAGCTGTGACAATCCTGCTCTCTGGCATAGTTGACCGTCAGCGGGACCCCCAGGTATTTCACTGGGAGCTCGCCTCTGTCCACTCCCAAGGCGAAGACTCTCTCCTCCTGCTGTGTACACCGGGAGCTGAAGTAGACTCTGCTTTTCTCCCTGTTTAACTGGAGCCCAGATAGCCGCCCGAACTCCTCCATAATGTCAGAGAGCGCTCTCATTCCCCGCATGGAAGGCTGGAGTAGCACCAATAAGTCGTCAGCATAGATCAAATAGGAGACAACCGGACTCACCAACCGGAAAAGGGGGACGATCCTCTTGCTATGCACCGTCGTATCCATCATGCATGTAAAGTACTCCATCACCAAGGTAAACAAATATGGAAAGAGGGGGTCACCCTGCCTCAACCCCCTGTTGCTCCTGAAATAGCCATGCGGCGTGTCCTGGATGAGGACTGAGAAAGTAGGGGAGCAGATGCACTCCCTCACCCTCGAAACCCACCTCTCGTCGAACCCCATGGCAAGCATCAAGTGACACAGGAAGTCCCGGTTGACCGTATCATAAGCTTTCCGGAGGTCAAGCTTCACACAAGCCTTCATCCCCCCAGGTTTGCTGAACTCCCTCACCATCTCATGAGCTAGCAGGCTGTGCTCCGCTATCGACCGGTCCTTGATGAACGCCGCTTGATTCTAGGATACCAATCCCTGCATAATCCCCTCCATACGCCTGCACATAAGATGAGTGATAATCTTATAAAGAAAATTACAGCAAGCAATGGGCCGAAAATCTGCAAGTGAGGTCGCTCCCTCCTTCTTAGGAACCAGCGTCAAGAAGGTGTGGTTCATCTCCTTCAGAAGCCTGCCCTCCGCAAAGAACTCCTGCACCGCCGCCAGAACATGGGCCTTAAGCACACCCCAGTGTCGCTTAAAGAACCCTGAAGAGAAGCCATCAGGCCCGGGAGCTTTGTTGGGATTAGCCTTCATCACAATGTCTTCCACCTCCTCCATCCTCACAGGAGCCAGAAGCAGTCTGTTCCCATGGAGGGACACCAGTCTCTTCGTGACTAGGGCTGGGAACGTGCTAGTGTAATCCGTCTGCTGATATAAGTCAGTGTAAAATCTGACGGCCTCCTCCTGAAGCTCCACCGGGTCCCCTACAAGACGTCCCTCGGCATTTAGAAGTCTGGGGATGCTGTTCCGGTGCTAACGTGTGCGGATCACATCGTAGAAGAATTTGGTGCAGCGGTCTCCATCTTTGAGCAAGGTACATTTAGCCCTCTGTGCCGCACTAATCTCCTCCTGCAGTCTCATGATGCTGACCTCCTCAATCAGGATCTTCTCCTTAGCCGCCAGTTCTCCGTTCAGAATGTCAGCTTGGAGAGCACCTGAGTGTCCCGAAGCTCGGCTTCCTTATCCGCCAGAGAAGTCCGCAGTCTCGTCTTCACCCAACCCCTGAGAGCACGCTTGAGCTGCTTGAGTTTGTGAACCATGCGTAACTGAGCCGTGCCATCCCGGAAGAGCTGCATCTCTCCCGTAACCACCTTCTCGTATCCAGTCGACAGATACCAGCTGTTGTTATACCGAAATGGCCTCGCCCGCAAAGTGGGTCTCTCACAGAGGCCAACCCGGATAGGAGAATGATCGCTAGTACCCGCCGCAAGACCTTCAGCCACCGAGTTCGGGAAGGACCTGAACCATTCACTATTGCCCAAGGTCCGATCCAACTGACAAGCAATCCTATTGTGTGTAGCCTTGTTGTGCCAGGTCCAGATATGTCCAGCTCGCTCCAGCCCCTGCATCCCTGACATGAGCAGACACCTCTGGAAGTCATATAAGATCGAGTCCGGAACAGGACGACCTCCCACCTTCTCTTGACGAAGCAGCATAGCATTGAAGTCCCCCATGATGAGCAGAGGGAGATGCATGTTGTCCGCCATGAGACCCAGATACACAATGTCCTACCATAAAGCCTCCCGGAGTCTCCGGTCGTTGTGCCCATATACAGCACCCAGGATGAATCGGAACCCACCCTTGTTCTCAAAAGTAATGCCGATGAGTTGTTCTGATTTATGGATCTGCACCCCCTTCCAGCTACCTTGGTTCCACCTAACCCAGATCCTTGCCATACCGCAAAGATCTAAGTTGTGAATGTGGTCCAAGTTTGCCGGAGTCCTTCGCGAGAGCATAGCGGCCCCTCTAATCTTCGTCTCCAGCATGATAGCAATGTCACACGACTCTTTCCTCAGAACCCCTCCAATCTCCCTCCATCGTCCAATGGAACACCCCCCCTAATGTTCCATGCTAGGACCGACATTTAATTAATAGATGGGGGGACCCCCTGGAACTCGTCTAGATCGACACTCGAGGGAAGTGTCTCATCCGCCTGATCAATGACTGCATCTACCATGGAGGAAGGAGCAAGATGAGCCTGAATCCTGCTAAGAGTAAGAGCCCAGTCAGGATTGGCTTCAGTCTGGTCATCCATATCCCTCGCCTGAGGTAAATCCTCCAATGTGGCCGGAGCGTCTCTTCTTGCTGCTGTATACCATAATCGCCGGGGAGGCCTCCACCACCATCTGACCACTATCCGCCGCGCTCATACCCCTGGTCACCATAGTCCTCTGTGGCCTGAACGGGACCAGTGCACCCTGCGTGCTCTCCTGTCTCTGCGGTGATCCTGACTCCATCCTCCTATCAACCTCCATCACTGTGTCCTCCTCCATTTGTCTGTCTGGCGCCGTCTCCCCAGGCAAGTGACTGGGAGCCGTCTCCTTCCCAGGTGCCTCCGTCTGAACCGTCTCCTTCCCAGGTGCCTCCGTCTGAACCGCCTGTGGCCTGGCGGCCTCCTTTCCCTTGTATTTGTACGCACTGGTAGTGTGCCCAAAGTACTCGCAGTAAGAACACAAGGGAGGGACCCAGTCATACTCCACCGACTGCGTCAGAACCTCTCCAGATGGTACCTGATACTCAAGCATACTCGGTAGCTCCGAGCCCGCCTTGATCTCCACGAAGACCCTGGCATACATCAGTCTGGTGCGGAAAGCAGTGGCCTCATCTGCTTTGATCGGCTTTCCCACGAGGCTGACGAGCCTCATGAGGAGCGGAATGCTCCAATACTTCACTGGGAACTCTGGGAATCGGATCCAGACGGGGATGGCATTCAGCACCTCCTTCTCACACCTCAGCTCCGGTGTCCATTCCTTCAATATGATGAGTCTCCCATCAAATGACCATGGCCCTCCCTGCAAAATCCTGGTCACATCCTTCGCTAGCCCAAACTTGACATAATAAAATCCATTCTCCCGGGAGAAGAATTCCATGCTGCCTTTGGGTCTCCAGACTCTCTCCGCATAACCCCGGATCTGGCCATAGAACGGCTTGTTCCCAAACACATATAGCACCAAGGTGTTCTTCCAGAAGTCAGAAACCTCTGCTATTTTCTCTGCGGGGAAGTATGCCCTGAGCCCTCCTCCAACCGCCATCGGAGTAACATATTCCATCGACAGCGGGCTTTTTGTCTCCACTGGAGTGCACATCTCCTTCCATAACCGAGGCCTCTGCTCCTCAGAGGGGGTCCTGGTTGGAGGGTTCGCAGCTCCCGGGCCCTGCCTACCAGTATCGACAACAATACCCTTTGCCTTCTCGGCCGCCGTCGTCTTTGGCCGCCATCCAGACACAGTACGAACCGCACCTCCCCCTCGGCGATGTGGATCGACTGTGCCTCTTGGAGGCCGACTCCCATGATTCCCTAGGTTCTGGGCCCCTCGTCGCCTTCCGGCCCGTCGTCTCACCACCGTCTGCCAGCCGGCCTCTCCAGTCCCGTCCGCCTCCGGCGTAGAGCCCGACCCGAATTCAAAAATCGGTGCCGTAGCCCCCGGCTCTCCCCCACCTTTGTCGATCCCCACGCCCCTCCCCAACCCGCCGCGAGAAGGGCCTCCACCCGCTCCTGAACCCCCGTCTAGGAGGGTCCAGATGGATCCAGCCGACCCCCCCCCCGCCGTGGTGTTTCCCGCCGCCGCCCGGCCCCTTGCCCGATCCGCCGGCGTCCGACCCCCCCCCGCCTGGGGGGGTCCCTTCCCTGAGGTCGCCCGACCCCCCCCCTCCGCCTGGGGGGGTCCCCTTGCCGCCGCCGACCACTTTTGAGAGCCGCCCGCCCCCCCTTCCCTCCTTTCCTCTGGATCCCTCCCTCGAGAGGGTCGGGGGGGGGGGGGGGCGGGGAGGGGGAGCCAAGGAAACCCTAGCAGAGCTGCTGTCGCCCATCTCTTTTTATGTACAGGTATATATATATATATATATATATATATATATATATATATATATATATATATATATATATATATGGCTGGAGCGGGCGATCGCGTAGCTGTGCTAGGGTTTTCTTGTGGGTTGCCTCCTCGGCCGTCGGACCCCTTGGCCAGCGGTGGGCAGGCCTCGGCCTTGAAGGGCGGCCCCCCTCCCGGCGTTGGGGGGGTGGGAGCCAGATCCGGGGGGTCGGGCGGACCCCCCGATGCGAGCTCGTGCGACAGCCCCCCCCCCCCCAAGGCGGCCGGGGGGGGGGGAGGGGGGCGGGAGCACAGGAGGGGGGTCGGGTGGACCCTCCTGTGGTGGCGACGACTCTCCCAGGCGGCCGGGGGAGGGGTCGGGCTCTACGGGGAGGGGGTTGGGTGTCCACCACTCCGAGACTCCCTTGGATCCGAACTTTGAATTCGGAGCAGGGTCCGGATCACTGGGGAGTCAAACGGAGGGAGGTGGATGGAAGACGGTTACGCGCCGTCGCGTGGCGAAGACCGGGGGGAAGACGGGAGGTGGACAGGGTTAGGTTAGGGATCGTCATCCCGATAATCGTCTGAACGGGACAGGGTCTCGGCCTAGCCGGGGTCCGGGGGTGTCTGCTGGGAGATCGGTGGGTTGGCGGCCTAAGGCGACCGCGGCGACCAAGGAGAAGAGTAAGGTAGTAGATCTGGATGTTCAGGGATCTGGGACTTCTCGACCGGTGATTGCCCCGAGGCCTATTGGGACGTCCCCACGGCCTGCTGGCCGGTCCTGGGCCGAGATCTGCAAACCGGTGGGGCCGAAATCCCCCACATCGATGGAGTACGTCCCACCGCTCAAGGTAGGGAGGAGTTTTCGGGCTGTGTTTCCTGCGGAGGAGATCCAGCAGGTGACAGCTTACTGGGAGAATACCTTCGTCCTGTATGTCTTGGGCAACAACCCTTTCTACGGGAAGATCCGGGGCTATGCAGCGCGTGTCTGGAAGCCTAAGGGGAGTATGGAGTTCTATGCTCGCGAGAACGGCTTCTATTATGTGAAGTTCGGGCTGGCGGAGGATGTCGCTAGGATCCTCCAAGGCGGCCGCTGGACGTTCGACGGCAGACTGATCATTCTCAAGGAGTGGACTCCGGAGCTGCGATGCGAGAGGAAAGTTCTGAATGCCATCCCAGTATGGATCCGATTCCCCGAGTTCCCGGTTGGGTTTTGGAGCATTCCCTTGTTGATGCGACTTACAAGTTTGGTGGGCACCCCGATCAAGGCAGATGAAACTACTACCTTTCGGACGCGATTGATGTACGCGATGATTTTTGTGGAGATTCGGGCAGGGGGGGAGCTCCCGAAGATGGTGGAGTATGAGCTCCCTTCTGGGGAGGTGCTTACCCAGAAGGTGGAGTATGAATGGGTTCCACCTACCTGTTCACGTTGTTCCTGTTTCGGGCATCTGGCCAGTGCTTGCATGGAGGCTGGCCCTCCGGTGGAGCCTAGTATTCCTCCTCGTGAGGTTCCCGAAGCCCCCTGTGATATGGATTTCAGAGATGATAGCGGAGTGGAGGTCGTGGAGGGGGAGGTTACTAATCAGGTGAGTGATGGCGGTTTGAGCCTTGTTGTTTCTACTCAGCTTGCTCCATCGGGTGGGGTGTCCACTGGCCAGGGGCCGAATAGTATAGTTACCAGAAGCATGGTTGCGACGGAGACTGAGGCACGAGGGGAGGACGGTTCGTCTTCTGGGCAGGTTTACTGTAGGAAGAGACGTGCTGTCGGCCTGCTGCTTGATGGCCCCTCCATGGTGGAGGGACGTACCACAGACAGAGAGGAGGCGGTGTGTGTTGACAATCCTGCCTGGGCGTTGGTGCTATCTCAGGTCGTTCCCCAACAGACGGTTCCGACTGGGATGGATGAGGATCCTTTAGCGACGGATGCGGCACCTTCCCCAGGTGCCGTTCCGGGAGTTTCTCAGGCGGCCCCACCTCTCATTAATTAATGGCTATTATCGCCTGGAATGTGAGGGGGGCGTGTTCACTAGAGAGGTGGAGAGAGATATGTGGGGTGCTTCAAAGAGAGAGATGTGACATTTCTGTTATATTAGAGTCCAAGATCAAAGGTGAGAAGACTCTTACTCGTCGGATCCCTTCTCATTGGGCCCAATAGCACAACCTGGCTCTTTGTGACATGGCAAGGATTTGGGTTCGCTGGAACCTGAAGAGTTAGGATGGTGACTTGCTCCTCCTCACGGAGCAGCTGATTGCGATCTCCTTCGTGAACAAGGGTGGCTTCCGGTTCTTGCTGGGGGCTGTCTATGGCCACAATGACAGAAGGAGACGGGAGTCCCTATGGAGCGACATCTCCCGTATTTCTTCTGTTGCTGACTCGTCGTGCCTTCCTCTTCTCTTGATCGGGGACTTCAATGCCCTTCTGCACCAAAGGGAAAAGCTGGGTGGCCGTCCGGTCCCAGACTCTATCCTTTATGATTTCCAGATATGCCTCTTGCTTGCGGGGCTTCGGGGATTATCTCGCTCAGGCTGTATCTGGACTTGGCACAACAAAGCAACTCATAATAGGGTTGCTTGTCAGCTTGATCGAGCCCTGGGCAATGGGGAGTGGTTCTGTCACTTCCCCACCACTCCAGCTGAGGGTCTGGCAGCTGGGACGAGCGATCATTCCCCCATCAGGGTTGGTTTTTCTGCTCGGTCTCTTGGGAAGTCCCGTCCGTTCAGGTACAACAACAGTTGGTATCTCTCGGAGGGCTACTTAGAGGCTGTCGCTGAGGGGCTCACTAGTGGTCAGGAGGGGACGGCTCAATTCTGTTTGGTTCGTCGTCTCAAGGCCACGAAGAGAGCCCTTAGGAGTTGGGTGAAGGGGCTGCCCAAGTCCACCTTGGAGGACAAGGAGGTAGAGTTGCGGACCTTACAGCAGGATATGCAGGCTGACATGCTGAATGGGGACCTGGCGGCCAGAGAGAAGGAGCTGATCGGAGAAGTCAACATCCTGAGGCTGCAGAAGGAGATTAGCTCGGTCCAGCGAGCCAAATGCTCCTGGCTGAAGGATGGCGACCGGTGCTCCAAGTTCTTCTATGATGTTATCCGTACAAGACAGAATAGGAATCACATCTCCCAGCTACTTGATGCATATGGCACTCTGGTGGGGACGCCGGCTGAGATCCAGGGCGAGGCTGTCAGGTACTACTCTGAGTTATATTTCCAGACTGACTACCTATCCGTGTTCCCAGAGGTTGTGACGAAGAGATTGGTGACTCCATTTGGAAATAGCATTCTGCTTGCGCCTGTTACATTGGAGGAGGTGGAGTCTATTGTCAAGGGGGCGGACCCCAACAAGGCTCCTGGTCCGGATGGCTTCAGCAGTGGTTTCTTCAAACGCCATTGGGACATTCTGAAGCATCAGGTAGTGGAGGTGGTTCAGGAATTCTTCACCAAAGGGAAGCTCCTGAAAGAACTGAATCACACTTTCCTGACCTTGGTGCCGAAGAAGGAGGGAGCGACTGCACTGGCGGATTTTCGTCCTATTGCGTGTTGTAATTATCTTTATAAGATAATTACGCACCTTATGTGCCGACGGATGGAGGGGATCATGCAGGACTTGGTATCTCCGAATCAGGCTGCATTCATCAAGGGGAGGTCGATCGCTGAGCACAGCCTCCTGGCTCATGAGATGGTGAGGGGATTTAGCAAACCCGAAGGGGAGAAAGCTTGTGTTAAACTAGATTTGAGGAAGGCGTATGACATGTTCAATCGGGACTTCCTCTGTCATCTGATGTCCGCCATGGGATTCACGGAGCACTGGGTCGCGTTGATTCGGGAGTGCATTATGTCCCCTACTTTTTCTGTTCTCATCCAGGGTGTTCCGTATGGGTACTTCCAGAGCAACCGTGGGCTTAGGCAAGGTGACCCACTGTCCCCTTACCTGTTCACGCTTGTTATGGAATACTTTACTTGCTTGATGGATCTGGCAGTGCACCGTGGACGGTTGGTTCCTCTGTTTCGGAGGATGGACCCCCCAGTTACTCATCTTATATATGCGGATGATCTGCTAGTTTTCATCCAGCCTTCGACGGAGGGGTTGCTGACGCTTGCGGCTATTATGGAAGATTTGAAGTCCGTTTCGGGTCTCCAGATGAACAGGGATAAGAGTAGGGTCTACTTCAGCTCCCTGTGTACCCGGAAGGAGGAGCGGGCTGATGTGTTGGGTATCCCGAGGAGTGATCTTCCGGTGTGCTACTTAGGAGTACCTCTCACTGTCAACTATGCGCGGGATCAGGACTGCCATAGTCTGGTAGAGTATGTCCAGAGGAGAGTAGAAGGGTGGCAAGCAGCAGGACTGTCATTTGGCGGTCGCATTGAGCTGGTCAGATCGGTGATATCGGCTGTGGCCCATTTTTGGCTGCAGTCCATCCTCCTACCTGTGGCCACTATCCGACGGGTGGAGCGGCTATGTGCCGATTTCATTTGGAGGGGAGGTATGCATGCGATCTCCTGGGACCAGCTCTGTCGTCCCAGGAAGGAGGGAGGAGTGGGGCTTAGACCGTTGCTGGAGGTTAGAGAGGCTTCTGCGCTTAAGCTGGCCTGGAGATTCATCAGCGGAGGATCTCTCTGGGCGGACTGGATGCACAACAGATACGTGAAGCAGGACAGCTTTTGGACGTGTCATACTGACAACAACCATTCAGTCACGTTCAAGACTGTCTTGAGACACAGGGGGGTGCTCAAGTCTGCCATTCGGAGGGTCATGAAGGACGGGTCGGGTACGGACCTCTGGCGGGATCCTTGGATAGATCGGCGTTCGTTGTTGGACATCAGAGGAGCCCCGACTCATCAGGAGGACAGGCGTGGTCTGACGTGCAGTCGCATCATACGTAATGGGGAGTGGAGGCCGGACTCTTATCGGTTCACTGAGGAGCTGGGTGGGAGCATTTTGTCTACTGTCATTGATCCGTCTTTGCCTGCGTATAGGTGGTTTTGGGAGCCGACTGGAGCTTCTACAGGGACTGGGAAGTTCCAATTCCGTAGCTGCTACAACCTTATCCGGCGAGCCTTCCCGCTGAGTCCTGATTACGAGTTCGTTTGGTTCAAGGGTCTGGCCAGGAAGATGCAGTTGTGTGTTTACAAGCTTCTACTAGGCCGTCTCTTGACGAGAGATCGCCTGAGTTCGTTTGGGGTGCCGGTTCCGGATCCCAAATATGTGCTTTGCGGTTTGGAGCCTGAATCTATAAAGCATATCTTCTTCGAGTGCACTCTGGCATGGCTGATCTGGGCGGAGCAGAGTCGTGTATTGGGTGTGTGCGCCTCCGGGAAAAGTGTTGGGGACATTATCACGGTGATCCGAGATAGCAGGGGTAGAGGGCAGGACTGGTTCCGAACAGCCAGAGTCCGTCTGGCTGCTGCGGTTTGGCATGTATGGCGGGAGCGAAACCGTCGGATCTTTGAGGGGCTGGTCACCCCTCCAGTTGGCATTCTCCATAACATCGAGTTTGATGTAAATGCTATGGAGAATTGATGAGTGATGAGTGGGAGTCCCACTCTGTTTGTATGTTGTACGATTATGGCTTTTCATTTGGAATAAAATTCACCTTTTTTCCAAAATATATATATATATATATATATATATATATATATATATATATATATATATATATATATATATATGAAAGATATTTTGGTATTTTCATATATATAGAATATTTTGATATAGGTGACAGGAACATACCCAAGTGGGTCATCTTCGGTTAGGTGGTCTTTATCATAAACACTAATAACGAGCACATTAGGTGCTTCCCAAGAACTGACGGGGATCTTAAATTCTTCATGCCATTTTGGAGTCAATGTCTTCTTTCTGATCTTTGTTCTGAATCTATAGGGACCTAGTTGACCTTTCACATACGGGTCAGCAAGTCCTGCAAGTTGGTTCAAATTAAAATTCATGAAATAACTGGGCCTTATTAACACATGAATATATGTTAAACTGAAAATAATAAGATTATACCAAAAATAATAAGATTATACCATTTAAATCTGATGGTTGCATGTCTGCTGCTTCTACAATCTCTAACTTAACAAATGCAATAGGAAGTTTCTCATCAACCGTGAACCATGTTTCTGAAAAGTCCATAAGGTAGCGTCACTCAAAGATTGTCAAGACATGGCATGTCTTTCGAGAATGAAGGACACAAGTTACTCTGAAATAAAGTTTACATCCACACAAACCCACAGGACAACTGAAAATTTTGCATACCATACTTACGTGTCAAATATGCACTTAAACTTTCCAAATGTTAAATGTTACTTTTTCCTAATAATGCATCTATACAGAACCCTAACAATCAAACTATATCACTGAAAATATCCCATTTCATGTCTAAGGAAATTTACGTTAAATAAAAGAAATGAGAACCTATCAGTTTTGATTTTCAAACATACCAAATCCCACAAAACCGACGTGTATAATTTACAATATCAATTATTTTAATTCTTCCATCTTCAATCTGTTCAATAACAGCTTCACTTTCCAACATAAAAAAAACAACCATGGGAATAACTGCAACATGGGAATAAATGCAACACACGACGAGAAGCTAATGTTCTCCATCGTGAACCTAGAAAGTAGAAACTTGTTATAATTATATCGTCTCTTCTTCAACTTTAGAAGAATTGACAATCTTTAGGACTGGATGTTATCCCAACCATCTGTCATAGTGCCAAATTTCTAGCCAAGTAGCTAGTTTTTCCTAAAACCTAGAAGGTTAACGTTGGGTCGGTAAAACTACCTTTTCGGTTTACAGTTTAAGCTCATACAACCAAGGAGCACCCTCCAAGTTCCCCTAAACTAGAAAAGTCTTAGCAATTCTTATCGTAGAAGACATAGCCGGCTCCAGGGGGAGGCCGGCTAGGCAGCCGTCTAGGGCCTCCTCCCCCCAGGGGACCTCCAAATTTTTTTTTATAGTTATTTTATACCGGAGGAAAAAAAAATGTGGACATGGAGAAGCTATGGCTGCCTGAAGAAGAACTAAATAAATCATTCACAAGAAGAAATTTTTTTTGAAATGTTGCACCTATTTTTAAGCCGCCACTTTATCTTCTCTCTCACATTCCAACGAAAAATCTGTTCTTTTTTTTGTCTTATGAAGTTTCTAATATTAATTGTTTAAAGATTGGGAAGAAACGCATAAGTAGAGGAGATCGCAAAATATATCTTCATTATTGTAAAAATAAAATTTACATAAAGAGATAATGGTCTTATTTTTGGACTTATCTAGGACCTCCAAAATGCTGGAGCCGGCCCTGGTAGAAGATAAACTTAAGAATCAACTTATATAGAAGAGTAAAGCAACAATCAATTATGTGACACTTTCAAAAACTAAAAATTTATTACAACTAAAAACATGAGGATCCAAGTTCATTAAATTAAAAATAGCAACTCATTAGAATGTTACCTGGGTTTTCTGAAGCAAATTTTTCCACATCAACCACCAGTAGATTGGGCTGAAGAAAGAAGGTGCATAACACTGATCAACATAATTAAGTTCCAACGAATATTACATTAATATAAGAACTCTCATATAAATATCTTAGCAAAAACATTAAGTTACTTGCAACTGTCTTGTGTAATATAAAGATAGCACCATGGATAAAGCTGAAAGAAAGAATAACTCATATACCCAACCCTAACAATTGGGATAAAGACCTTTTCATCATAAATTATTACATCATTGAAAATGTAATTGACCAGAACATGATCAAATAACAACTGTTCTTGTCACGCAGACCATCAGCGATGAATATTCCTAAGATATGACCAATTTAAATTTTTTGGGTTTTAGTAATTCTTTATGTAAGAATGGAAGATAAATCTTTGAAGAACCGGCACACAACTAACCTCCACCAGTGTCTGCTCAAATGCAACAGCCAAAATTTTATCCTGCCACAACAACGAAAGGTCCCCATAAATAGAAGAGAAACAACAAATGAAACATGCATTTGAACAAATGCCTATCAACTTTTAAGGAAAAACGGAAATGCACATCAGAATATTAAACAAAACTTACAAGCCATCCTGCGAGTCCTGGAAGTTCAGAAACGTCAAGGCCATGTTGGAAGATGGGTTTAACTGTAATCTGAAAATGTGGTGGCTCAATAAAACATACACTCACGCGTTTAAGAAACGGCCATTCTGGAATGAACTTTAGACCCACCAGGACCTAGAAGACGAGTTTTTGTTATACTTAAATGGTATCAAAGCTGTTGGAGGATGATTGTTTCTCTTTAAGTGGGCTGTAATAAAAGCAGATAAAGAAAAATATTTTTCATCTACTATTTACTCTTGTATACTCTTGGAAAGGTCAATGTTACTTCTATCATCGATGGAAAGGGCCGTATGAGAATAGTGTTGACAACTAATTAGAAAACATGGACTTAAGAAGTGGCAGTCAAATTATTGGTTATTACATTCTTTATAATCAATTAATCTTTCCAATTCTTGTTCTATCAGGCAGAAGTCCAATACTATTCATTACTCTATTACACTGGAATATCTGAGCTAGGCTTTCTATGATCATTGACATAAGAATCGCACTCACATCCATTTCAAAAATAAACCTAGCAAACTAAATTCCCTAAAATATATACTGACTCATGATATATTATTCAATGCCAAAAAAATACGCTTGGGTCAAGGCTTGATGGTTAACATATTTATTGTGTACTTCCAGCTGAGTACTCATAGCGTGTTTTAAATAAGTAACTTATTTGTGTTGAGAATCAATAAGGGACTTTTAGTCCCACATCGGAATATGTTATATGTAGAGGAGCTAGACTCCCTATAAGTAGTGAAGTAGTCCATCAATAAAATTATCAATCCATTATTTTCTACATGGTATCAGAGCCATAACTCTCTCTCTCTCTCTCCACAAAAAAAAAAAAAAAAAAAATTTTTTTTTTTAAACCTCCCCCCTTCTCCCAGCCGCCCCCCCACCCCCTCCCAGGCCGCCCCCCCCCCCCAAAGCCGTCCCCCCCACTCCCAGCCCCTCTCCTGCCGACACCCCCCCCCCCCCCCCCCCCCAAGCCGTCCCCCCCCCCCCCCCCCCACATCGAGTACCAAACTGGGGGTCGCTAGCCTGCCAACAACTCCGCGCTCTGCTCCATCAGCTGAACCGCTGACGATCAAGCTGCCCAGGTCGTCCTCTCAGTCTTCATTTACACAGGGGGTAGCCGAAGAGGAACCGGAGCTAGCCAAATATGTGGCTGCCCACACTGATGTTCCCTCCGCAGATGATGTAATCCTCCTAGAAAAGATACCTTACTTCATCAATAAAGGGCTATCTTTGAACTACCTTGAGCTTAATAAGCTCTGTACGATGTATGCTATGGAACACGGTATAGGCACTCACCTCCACACACAGGTGACAAATGTGCACACCGCAATCCAGCTTACTCCAGCGGAAGACGCTTACCGCATAATCGAGGGAGGGGACCACCCAATCATCTTCGGCCGGAAGGACGACCCGCATCCCTTCACCATAGAAGAAGTCGACCTTGGATCAGATGCCGGGAGACTGCCTCTGTATCTTTATAGCCCCCAATCTAAATATCTCATGCAGAAACAGGGGTATGATCTGGAGACGATGCCAGGTTTGAACTACGGTACTGGACGACGATTACCTTTGAAGCCACCAGTCCCGGCAGGCAAACCACGGGACTACTATAGCAAGACTCGATGTGGATTAGGGTATGTTACACCCACGACGACCCCTGAGAGTTCAGATGAAGAATGTGACTGGCATTCACATTCAACCGGGTCACCAACTTCTGACTCAGACACCAGCATCGGAGACATATTCAGACAAGTCTTGTCAGTCAACATGGCATTCGCCGACGCTTATGAAGAAGACGAAGACATCCCTGAAATCCTCGAGCTAGAGCCATAGGCCCAACAGTTGGATGCACAATGGGAAAAGCGGTTCGAACTGAGAGAACCTCCTACTAAAGACGAGGTTGTACAGGTCGACCTCGGCAGCGAATCTTCTCCAAAACCAATCTTCGTCAGTAAGAGCCTAATAGACGAAGAGCGAGAATCGCTGCTGGAACTTGTCAAAGAATACATTGATGTGTTCGCTTGGAGCTATGAAGACATGCCGGGGGTAAATCCCGATATTGCTCTTCACAAGCTCAACATTCGGCCGGACGCAAAGCCAGTCAAGCAACAACAGCGACGCTTCCGCCCAGGCATCATGGATGCGATCGAAACCGAAGTCAACAAACTGATAGCAAGCGACTTCATTCGTGAGGAACAACATCCGGATTGGGTCGCCAACATAGTACCCGTCCTCAAAAAGAATGGGAAGATACGAATCTGCATCGACTTCCGCAGTCTGAACGAAGCATGTCCCAAAGATGAATTCTCCCTCCCTATCACGGACATCATGATTGACAATACCTGAGGCTTTGAACGTATGTCATTCATGGATGGCTTCTCGGGGTATAACCAAATCAAGATGTCTCCTGACGACGAAAAGCACACATCATTCCGAACACCGATTGGCACGTATTGCTACACGGTCATGCCTTTCGGTTTAAAGAATGCTGGCGCCACATATCAAAGAGCCATGAGTATCATCTTCAGGGACCACTTACGCAAGACGGTGGAGTGCTACGTTGATGACATCGCCGTCAAGAGTCGCTGTAAGGGAGACCATCTGCAGGATCTGAGGACGGTATTCGACCTGATGCGAGCGCACAATTTGAAAATGAACCCTACGAAGTCCTTCCTGGGCATATCCAGCGGGAAGTTCTTGGGTTTCATCATCACCGCCCAGGGTATCCATGTAGACCCTGAGAAGACAAAGGCAATCATGGAGATGGGTCCCTCGAGAAATCTCCGCGAACTCAGAGGCCTCCAAGGGAGGCTAGCTTACATTAGGAGGTTCATTTCTAACCTCTCCGGACGATGCCGACCATTCACCCACCTCATGAAGAAAGGTGTCTCGTTTGTATGGGACGAAGAATGTCAGCGGGCCTTCGACAGCATCAAAGAATATTTGTCGAACCCTCCAGTCCTGGTGGCCCCGGTTGCTGGAAAACCATTCCTGCTCTACGTACGAGCAATGGAGCACTCCCTCGGAGCTCTGCTAGCACAAAACAACGATGCAGGCCATGAACAGGCCATATATTACCTCAGCCGAATGATGATTGGGCCAGAGCACCGATACACCGCTGTAGAGAAGGAATGCCTTGCCCTAGTGTTCGCCATTCAGAAGATGCGGCACTATGTCACCGGACAAACGATACATGTGATCTCACGAGTCAACCCTCTCAGGGTCCTCATGACTAAACCAGGGGCACTCAGCTCTCGTCTCGCTACATGGGCAATATTGCTATCCCCCTACCATATGATCTTCGTCCCACAAAAGGCGGTCAAAGGTCAAGTCCTGACAGACTTTTTGGCAGCCCACCCGGGCTCAGAGTCGTCCAGGATATATGAAGAGATCCCAGACGAGGTCGCTGACTCGTATGCAACCTCGCACGATGATATATGGCGAATGTTCTTCGACGGCGCTTCGAGAACTGGACCTAAGGGCAACATCGTCGTCGGAGTCGGGGTGGTACTGGTTTCTCCTACCGGATTGGTGATCAACCGCGCTTACTCCCTCACGGAACCCTGCTCTAACAATGTGGCCGAGTACAACGCTCTGGTCATTGGCCTCCAACTTGCAAGGGAGCTGGGGGTAGAATATCTTGAAGCATACGGCGATTCTCAGTTAATCGTCAATCAAATCCGGGGCTCATACGAAGTTCGCCACGAAGACATGATCCCCTATCACCAAATAGCAATCAACATCATCTCGTCGTTCGAGGGGTTCTTCATCGAGCACGTCCCCAGACTCTGAAATATCAAAGCCGATGCCTTAGCAGGCCTGGCCGCTTCCCTAGCAGTACCAAATCATACTCATCAATCGGTGGATGTGATAGGCCACGAACTGGTCTGCCCCAGGAACAACGTTCAATTCGTGGCAAGTTATTCCGCTCAGGCGATTGACGATGTCCCAGATTGGAGACAACCATTCATCGACTTCGTCGTCTATGATATCCTGCCCGAGAACCCAAAGGAAGCCACTTCCATCAGGCGGCGTTCTCTCAGATTCTTCTACGATACAGAGACGAAAATGCTGTATCGCCGATCCTATGATGGAGTATTGCTTCGGTGTCTGTCGAACGCAGAAGCCAAAGAAGCCGTACGAGAAGCTCATGACGGTGTCTGCAGGGCCCATCAGCCTGGCCCTAAATTGCAAGACCGTCTCCGCCGAATGGGCTACTACTGGCCCACGATGGTAGCAGATGCGATAGACTATGCTAGAAGGTGCAAAGCCTGCCAAGTCCATGCAGACTTCATCCACCAACCATCCGAATTTCTACATCCGACAGTGGCGTCTTGGCCATTTGAAGCATGGGGAATAGACATCATCGGTCCAATTACTCCACCTTCCTCCCGTGGACATCGCTTCATACTTACGATCACGGATTACTTCTCCAAATGGGCAGAAGCTGTTCTACTCGCAGAAGTCAAAACTCAAACGTGATCAGCTTCCTCAAGCATCACGTTATCTATCGCTTTGGACTGCCCCGAAAGATCATCCACGACAATGGTCCGCAGTTTGCAAGCCACGCTTTCTATCGGTTCTGCGACAAGCATCGCATCCAGAATATTGCTTCGACACCATACAACCCGGCAGCAAACGGTTTGGCAGAGGCATTCAACAAAACAATCATCAAACTCCTCAAAAAGTTTGTCTCTTCCAACAAGCGCGACTGGAACGAGAAGCTCGGTGAATGTTTATGGGAGTACCGTACTACAGTCCGAACAGCTACCGGGAACACATCATTCTCCCTGGTGTACGGGAGTGAGGCAGTTCTCCCATTAGAGACTCAAATACCCTCACTCCGCGTCGCCCTCACTTATCAATTGACGACGGATGATAACTACCGACGCCGACCTTAGATGAAAAGCGCCTCCTGGCTCAGCAAAGGATCGAGCTATACCAAGCACGCATCTCTGGAGCCTTCAACAAGAAGGTCAAAATTAGGACATTCCAAGTAGGCGATCTTGTTCTGGCAGTCCGGAGGCCGATGGTCATGACTCACAAGACCGCCGGCAAGTTCCAACCAAAATAGGAAGGTCCATTTATCATCGAGGCCGTATTCTCCAACGGTGTTTACCGCCTCGCCAAGCAAAAAGGAGACTTGCTCATGTTGCCCGTCAACGGCAAGTTCCTGAAGAAATACTATGTCTAGACGACAATTTTCCAGATTTTCGAGTCACGTACCCGCTGGTACCGCTGAACTCGCCCTCACAATTTTTCAGATTTTCGAGTCACGTACCCGCTGGTACCGCTGAACTCACTCTCATAATTCTCTAGATTTTCGAGTTACGTACCCACTGGTACCACTGAACTCACCCTTACAATTTTCCACATCATTGAGTCACGTACCCGCTGGTACCGCTGAACTCACACTCACCATTCTCCAGATTCCCGAGTCACGTACCCGCTGGTACCGCTGAACTCACACTCACCATTCTCCAGATTCCCGAGTCATGTACCTCTTGTGCCGCTGAACTCACATCCACAACATCCCAGATTATCGAGTCATGTGCCCGCTGGTGCCACTGAACTCACACTTTCACAATATTGAGTCATGTGCCCGCTGGTGCCTCTGAACTCACATCCCGGTCACTCTTTCAGATAGTAAGTCATGTATGATCGTACCTCTGAACTTTCTTCCTGGAAGAGATCCTCCCTCATGATCCGATACCCGCACTTCCAGTGCACAAAAAAGGGTAAGCGATCCACAAATTTCCAAAACGGCCATGTCCTCATTACCTCTGAGTCGTTTCACTTCCGCCAAAAACAAATCACCCCCTACATAGAACTTCCATGTCCTCATTACCTCTGAGTCGTTTTATGTACCCCCTCTTCATTGAGCCCACTCCTGCCATGTCCTCATTACCTCTGAGTGGGAAGGCTCCGTAGAAGAAACCTTCATACTTGCCATGTCCACATTACCTCTGAGTAAGTATGTCGATTCCCTTTCAACCTATTATCTGTACCCACGACCGGAGTACGACAAGGATAATAGGTCCACAAATGTCCTCTGTTGACCACAAATGTCCTCTGTTGACCACAAATGTCCTCTGTTGACCACAAATATCCTCCGTGAATTCACTCCTGCCATGTCCTCATTACCTCTGAGCAGGAAAATTCCACGATAGAACCCTCATACTTGCCATGTCCTCATAACCTCTGAGCAAATATGTCGGTTCTATTTCACCCTACTATCCATATCCTAAGCCAGGGTACACCAAGGATAATAGGCCCACAAATATCCTCTGCTAAGTTTCTTAGCACAAGCCCACTACCTCATCATGCCCCGGGAGCCCAGCTGCTCTACGGCATTCTTTTTCTCGATACCAAGAGCACCCATGACCACTTTGCCATGGCTGTTCCAGGTATCCTAACCAAACTTGTTATCCGTACCTAAAACCAGGGTATGCCATGGATGACGAGTCCACAAACAAGTCCCCCGCGCGGGGCGAACACCACTATCATATCACAGGTACAACAAGCAATGCAAATGAAGGGTAGAATGGAAAGTACTCTTTATTTGAAGGAAGAAAAAAGCATTACATCTTTTGGGACCATGTCCCTTTCAAAAAGAAAACAGGAACAAAACAAAAAGAAAAGGCCGACTATAGCTCAACATTACATAACTCCAAAAGACGATTCTTTACTAAGGTGGCCTCCTGTTCGAGTCGCTATTTAACTCGACGCTCAGCCTCCTGGGATAACCGCTCTTCATTATCCAAGCCCATGAGCTCCTGCCAGTCATCCTCCAACTTCTTCAGGGCAACTTCCAAGTCAGTCGAAGCTCGAGCGACTCTGTCAGCCTCCTGAATAATCAGCTCCTTATCAATACGGGCAGTCTCAAGTTCGGACTCCAAGAAAGTTAGCTTCCTCTGAAGCTCAAGGATCTGCTCTCGTGTCTCGATGATCCCACGAGAGGCAGCTGCTTCTCGAGCTATGACATCTTCGCCCTCACGGCTCAATTGATCATATCGATTAGACAGATCACGAAGGTCCTTCAATACGGTCGGCCTGGTTTTATCTCGAGCAGCCTTTGTCTTCTCTATAGTAGCAGTGAGAGAGTCACGCTCCCGATCTATAACAGCAGACAAATCAGCCTGCCGCAGCACCTGCAGCTGGGCCACCAACTGCTCATTTAGTCTCCAATAACTTTGCCTCCAAGAGCGCAGCCAGTCCCGCACCACCAAGAAGAGTCTAGAATATCAATTTGACCCTGGGCACATTGCCGGGACAAGACGAAAGAGGTCCCTCTTTCCACAGTAGCCGTTATTCCCCTCCTCAAATGACGATGAAAGCTGGCAACTACGTCCTGTAACGCGTCATCCAAGACCTCTGTAGAGGACGGCGTCAGAGGAAGCGTGGCCGGCAATATCGGAGGAGTGATGCTAGAGCTTGCCACCAGGGGGATGGAATCCGAGCAGGACGACGCACGGATAACGGATAACTCTTCCTCCGCCACCCGAAGAGCCTCGATACTCGGTAAGGCAGAGAGGTCGACCCTCGGAGCCACCCAAACAGGAGAGGATGAAAGGACCGTCGTCCCCTGCCCTGGCCGTCCCATCACCCGATTTTCTGAACTCGAGCCAACAGGAGGCCCCTCAAGACGAGCCGGAAGAGGAGGAAGTGCACTCCTCTCCATCGGTGCCCCTTCGATATAGTTCGTCTCGACAGTGTCCATCCTTAGCACCGGAGAGGCCGGACCTGTATGCCCAGAACAATGGTCAGTCGACGTGACCTGAAGGATGTGATAATAGAGCAGGTAGGCCTCCTCACGGGACAAGATCCGGCTTATCTTACCAGGAGAAGAACATGGAGGCTGCAGCTCCTGCGTAGCCGACATGACCTCCTTACCCGAGTTAGATTCAGCGGGTCCTTCTATCCCAACCACCCCGGAGGGAAGTACGACGCGGTCAACGTCATCTGGATAAAATTCAGCAGTTTCAGGGACAGGTTCATTAAAATCCCCGTCATCCCGAGTTACTGCCTCGGCATCTTGTAGAAGCATGGAAAATACTAAGGAAAGATCCATGCGGCCAGGAAACTCCATGCGGCTCAGGAAGCCCATGCGGTTCACAGATTCATGCGGCACGAGGGGCTATGCGGCTCAAGACGTCCTATGCGGCTCAGAACAGGAGACACGTGGCTTGAAAAACAGTTCTCCCCTCCTGCATTAATTACTGTGACGGCTGACAACTCTGAAAAAAGTGGCAGCCCTGACACAAAAGACGTAATTATGACTCTGCCATAATGACAGACCCCTAGGGAAGTGAAGGAGATCTCTGACAAAATCTCCCGAAATCCAGAAAATGCCACGCGGCCCTGACACGTGGACAAACATATGCGGCTCGAGCGAAGACTCCCCATGCGGTTCAGTATGAAGCGGCCTTATGCGGCTCAGGCAGAAGCAGTCTCATGCGGCTCGAACGAAGACCCCCCATGCGGCTCGCAAGGATCATCTCCATGCGGCTCATTACCCATTATGCGGCTCAAATTATCATATAGTTCGAAGGTTCGGGGGGGCCACTCCCCAAGCAGACCCGACACGTGGCCAGTCTTATGCGGCTCAATCCTTATGCGGCTCCATCCCTATGCGGCTCAACCCTCCTCAGCGGCTCTCAGGACACGTGTCATAAAGCCAATCAATTTCCCAGATTTACTGCAATCAAAGATTGGGTCAAATCCCAATAATCTGGGACACGTGGCAGGAGAATGAATTAAATTTATTCATTCAGATTCGCAGACATCATCAAATCATCACTACGGAGATTTATTCCAATCAGCATTAATTACTGATAGGATTTGGTGCAATCCATACTAAATGGCCCAGATTTATCACGCCCAAGATTAATGGCCCAGATTGATTGATCGACAGGCCGCCGCCGCTTTGAGGGGTAATCATTGTGAACCCTAATGAGGTCCCTCCATTCCTATAAATAGCAGGGTGCCATTCCCTTACGAGATAGATACACAGAGAGATATACGCACACAGAAAAAGGTGCATACACATACAGAAAGGAGCACTTTTCGAGATCAGAGAGAGCACCAGAGTACTTGGAGAGAAGAGCAGAGAGAGCAAAGAGAGCATTTCCTCAACGCTGAGCAATCTTCTGGAGCCAAGGCTGCATACCGATCGTCCAAGGAGTAAGGCAGAGCTGTCGTCGCTTTCCCGAGCCTCTACCGTCACCCCCCAGAATCTAAAATAAACATTTGTACTTAGATTGCTGTACCTAGGTTTTCGTCCCTAGGCTTTCTTTGTACAAGCGAGTTTGTAACGTGAAGTAAAAGTCCAGTCCTCCGATAATTGTTCTGCTCTTTTATATTTTATGGCAAACACGATGGCGACTCTGCTGGGGACAAACTTCTCCACGGCTGAGGAGTTGGTGACGCAGTCGGATGCAGCCAAGCTTGGCTCCACGCAACAGAAGATGGTCGTCCGTTTCGACCAACAAGCGTTTGAAGAGATGCTCTCTGAAGGAAGTGCTGGCCCGATCCAGAAGCGAACCCGCACAAAGAAAGCTCGCTGCGAGTGGAGGCCAAAATCATTTGCTCCCCCACAAGCTTTGGACGGGGTACTCTCTGCTACCCAAGACGGCGAAGGCGACTCTCATACGGCTCCACTTCGAGCCGTAGAGAACTCTGCTGTCCCCAAGTCCGGTAGAGAAAAGCACTACGATGATGGACTTGCAGGGACAAAGAGCGACTCTATGCGCCCCAAGAAGAAGCCGAGCACTCCTGTGGCCAAATCTGTCAACCACATGCAGGAGGCTCATGCGGGTGGATCTACCAGCCGTATGAAGAAAATCCATGCGGCCAGATCATCCAGCCGCATAAAGAAGACTCATGCGGCTGAGACTCCCAGCCGCATGAAGAACGCCTATGCGGCTCCATTTGCCAGCCGCATACGGACCAACGATGACAGCTGCATGACGCCTACTCCATGCGGCTCTGTCTTCGACCGCCTCTCGTACGGTCCTGATCTCTTGTGCTCCCAAGAAGATATGTCTGACTCCAAAAGGCCGACGCATACCAGGCTTAGGTCAAAATTGAAATACACAAGAAGAATACACAGCCATGCTTCTTATTAAGCTCCAAAATGCCGACGCATACCAGGCTCAGGTCAACCTCACGGGAGAAAACCCGCCTGCAGATCTCCAAGACAGCGCCTGCACGGGAGCGATGCCCAACATTGTCTTCACTCCGCAGGACATGCTCATCAAAACCAACCTGCATGATCGCCCGCTATACTACACTGGATACATCGGCGACGTAAAGGTGGATCGGATGCACATCGATCCTGGCTCTTCCATAAGCATTATCCCGAAGGGTCGGTTGCATCATCTCCGCATCCCAATGCATCGCCTGACGCCTACAAGCACCGCCATCAGCGGTTTCAATTCGGGCAGGAGCTACCCAATTGGGAAGATTCGTCTGAAGTGTCAGATTGGCGATCTCCAATCCGAAGTCACCTGCTACGTCATAGATGCAGACACTTCGTACAACATCCTCTTGGAGCGCCCATGGATACACGACTATATGATCGTGCCTTCCACGCTGCACCAATGCTTCAAATATGTCGACAAACACGGCTTCGTGAGGACGGAATTTGCCGATATCGATCCCTTCAAAGGGGTCGAATCCTACTACTCAGACTCCTGTCTGTACGAACAGTCGAAGAAGCATCTTGGTGAAGGAGATGTGCAAACTCGTACCGAGACAGCCACAGGATCAGAAGAACCTCTGACAATCCATCTCCATGCTCGCAAACCGGGCAGGTCCGCACCCCTTACTGCCACTCTGCGGAAGGACGCAATCAGCCTCTCGGCACAAGAAGAGCAAATGATAATCCGGCTACCAAGGTCCAGCCAAGTGCCAAGACCCACAACGGGGCAACTGACAATCAGACTGCCGAGAGTCGGTCAGCCCCAAACGGAGAAGCTCAACCCCTCCGACAAGCCACTGACGATACGCCTTCCTAAGAAGGGTCGTCACTCCGATGCAAGGTCTGACACTTCTAGCGAACCAGCAACTCCCCGCCCCACATCGAGTACCAAACTGGGGGTCGCCAGTCTGCCAACAACTCCACGCTCTGCTCCATCAGCTGAACCGCTGACGATCAAGCTACCCAGGTCGTCCTCTCAGTCTTCATTTACACAGGGGGTAGCCAAAGAGGAACCGGAGCTAGCCAAATATGTGGCTGCCCGCACTGATGTTCCCCCCGCAGATGATGTAATCCCCCTAGAAAAGATACCTTACTTCATCAATAAAGGGCTATCTTTGAACTACCATGAGCTTAATAAGCTCTGTACAATGTATGCTATGGAATACGGTATAGGCACTCACCTCCACACACAGGTGACAAATGTGCACACCGCAATCCAGCTTACTCCAGCGGAAGACGCTTACCGTATAATCGAGGGAGGGGACCACCCAATCATCTTCGGCCGGAAGGACGACCCGCATCCCTTCACCATAGAAGAAGTCGACCTTGGATCAGATGCCGGGAGACTGCCTCTGTATCTTTATAGCCCCCAATCTAAATATCTCATGCAGAAACAGGGGTATGATCGGGAGACGACGCCAGGTTTGAACTACGGTACTGGACGACGATTACCTTTGAAACCACCAGTCCCGACAGGCAAACCACGGGACTACTATAGCAAGACTCGATGTGGATTAGGGTATGTTACACCCACGACGACCCCTGAGAGTTCAGATGAAGAATGTGACTGGCATTCACATTCAACCGGGTCACCAACTTCTGACTCAGACACTAGCATCGGAGACATATTCAGACAAGTCTTGTCAGTCAACATGGCATTCGCCGACGCTTATGAAGAAGACGAAGACATCCCTGAAATCCTCGAGCTAGAGCCATGGGCCCAACAGTTGGATGCACAATGGGAAAAGCGGTTCGAACTGAGAGAACCTCCTGCTGAAGACGAGGTTGTACAGGTCGACCTCGGCAGCGAATCTTCTCCAAAACCAATCTTCGTCAGTAAGAGCCTAACAGACGAAGAGCGAGAATCGCTGCTGGAACTTGTCAAAGAATACATTGATGTGTTCGCTTGGAGCTATGAAGACATGCCGGAGTTAAATCCCGATATTGCTCTTCACAAGCTCAACATTCGGCCGGACGCAAAGCCAGTCAAGCAACAACAGCGATGCTTCCGCCCAGGCATCATGGATGCGATCGAAACCGAAGTCAACAAACTGATAGCCAGCGGCTTCATTCGTGAGGAACAACATCCGGATTGGGTCGCCAACATAGTACCCGTCCTCAAAAAGAATGGGAAGATACGAATCTGCATCGACTTCCGCAGTCTGAACGAAGCATGCCCCAAAGTTGAATTCCCCCTCCCTATCACGGATATCATGATTGACAATACCTGCGGCTTTGAACGTATGTCATTCATGGATGGCTTCTCGGGGTATAACCAAATCAAGATGTCTCCTGACGACGAAAAGCACACATCATTCCGAACACCGATTGGCACGTATTGCTACACGGTCATGCCATTCGGTTTAAAGAATGCTGGCGCCACATATCAAAGAGCCATGAGTATCATCTTCAGGGACCACTTACGCAAGACGGTGGAGTGCTACGTTGATGACATCGCCGTCAAGGGTCGCTGTAAGGGTAACCATCTGCAGGATCTGAGGACGGTATTCGACCTGATGTGAGCGCACAATTTGAAAATGAACCCTACGAAGTCCTTCCTGGGCATATCCAGCGGAAAGTTCTTGGATTTCATCATCACCGCCCAGGGTATCCATGTAGACCCTGAGAAGACAAAGGCAATCATGGAGATGGGTCCCCCGAGAAATATCCGCGAACTCAGAGGCCTCCAAGGGAGGCTAGCTTACATTAGGAGGTTCATTTCTAACCTCTCCGGGCGATGCCGACCATTCACCCACCTCATGAAGAAAGGTGTCTCGTTTGTATGGGACGAAGAATGTCAGCGGGCCTTCGACAGCATCAAAGAATATTTGTCGAACCCTCCAGTCCTGGTGGCCCCGGTTGCTGGAAAACCATTCCTGCTCTACGTACGAGCAATGGAGCACTCCCTCGGAGCTCTGCTAGCACAAAACAACGATGCAGGCCATGAACAGGCCATATATTACCTCAGCCGAATGATGATTGGGCCAGAGCACCGATACACCGCTGTAGAGAAGGAATGCCTTGCCCTAGTGTTCGCCATTCAGAAGATGCGGTACTATGTCACCGGACAAACGATACATGTGATCTCACGAGTCAACCCTCTCAGGGTCCTCATGACTAAACCAGGAGCACTCAGCTCTCGCCTCGCTACATAGGCAATATTGCTATCCTCCTACCATATGATCTTCGTCCCACAAAAGGCGGTCAAAGGTCAAGTCCTGGCAGACTTTTTGGCAGCCCACCCGGGCACGGAGTCGTCCAGGATATATGAAGAGATCCCAGATGAGGTCGCCGACTCGCATGCAACCTCGCACGATGATATATGGCGAATGTTCTTCGACGGCGCCTCGAGAACTGGGCCCAAGGGCAACATCGTCGTCGGAGTCGGGGTGGTGCTGGTTTCTCCTACCGGATTGGTCATCAACCGTGCTTACTCTTTTACAGAACCCTGCTCTAACAATGTGGCCGAGTACAATGCTTTGGTCATTGGCCTCCAACTGGCAAAGGAGCTGGGGGTAGAATACCTTGAAGCATACGGCGATTCTCAGTTAATCGTCAATCAAATCCGGGGCTCATACGAAGTTCGCCACGAAGACATGATCCCCTATCACCAAATAGCAATCAACATCATCTCGTCGTTCGAGGGGTTCTTCATCGAACACGTCCCCAGACTCCGAAATATTGAAGCCGATGCCTTAGCAGGTCTAGCCGCTTCCCTAGCAGTGCCAAATCATACTCATCAATCGGTAGACGTAGTAGGCCACGAACTGGTCTGCCCCAAGAACAACGTTCAATTCGTGGCGAGTTATTCCGCTCAGACAATCGATGATGTCCCAGATTGGAGACAACCATTTATTGACTTCGTTGTCTACGACATCCTGCCCGAGAACCCGAAGGAAGCCACCTCCATCAGACGGCGTTCTCTCAGATTCTTCTACGATACAGAGACGAAAATGCTGTGTCGCCGATCCTATGATGGAGTATTGCTTCGGTGTCTGTCGAACGCAGAAGCCAAAGAAGCCGTACGAGAAGCTCATGACGGTGTCTGCGGGGCCCATCAGCCTGGCCCTAAATTGCAAGACCGTCTCCGTCGAATGGGCTACTACTGGCCCACGATGGTAGCAGATGCGATAGACTATGCTAGAAGGTGCAAAGCCTGCCAAGTCCACGCAGACTTCATCCACCAACCATCCGAATTTCTACATCCGACAGTAGCGTCTTGGCCATTTGAAGCATGGGGAATGGACATCATCGGTCCAATTACTCCACCTTCCTCCCGTGGACATCGCTTGATACTTGCGATCACGGATTACTTCTCCAAATGGGCAGAAGCTGTTCCACTCGCAGAAGTCAAAACCTCAAACGTGATCAGCTTCCTCAAGCATCACGTTATCTATCGCTTTGGACTGCCCCGAAGGATCATCCACGACAATGGTCCGCAGTTTGCAAGCCACGCTTTCTATCGGTTCTGCGACAAGCATCGCATCCAGAATATTGCTTCGACACGATACAATCCGGCAGCAAACGGTTTGGCAGAGGCATTCAACAAAACAATCATCAAACTCCTCAAAAAGTTTGTCTCTTCCAACAAACGCGACTGGAACGAGAAGCTCGGTGAATGTTTATGGGCGTACCGTACTACAGTCCGAACAGCTACCGGGAACACACCATTCTCCATGGTGTATGGGAGTGAGGCAGTTCTCCCATTAGAGACTCAAATACCCTCACACCGCGTCGCCCTCACTTATCAATTGACGACGGATGATAACTACCGACGCCGACTACAAGAGTTAGAGGCCTTAGATAAAAAGCGCCTCCTGGCTCAGCAAAGGATCGAGCTATACCAAGCACGCATCTCTGGAGCCTTCAACAAGAAGGTCAAAATCAGGACATTCCAAGTAGGCGATCTTGTTCTGGCAGTCCGGAGGCCGATGGTCATGACTCACAAGACCGCCGGCAAGTTCCAACTAAAATGGGAAGGTCCATTTATCATCGAGGCCGTATTCTCCAACGGTGCTTACCGCCTCGCCAAGCAAAACGGAGACTTGCTCATGTTGCCCGTCAACGGCAAGTTCCTGAAGAAATACTATGTCTAGACGACAATTTTCCAGATTTTCGAGTCACGTACCCGCTGGTACCGCTGAACTCGCCCTCACAATTTTCCAGATTTTCGAGTCACGTACCCGCTGGTACCGCTGAACTCACCCTCATAATTCTCTAGATTTTCGAGTCACGTACCCACTGGTACCACTGAACTCACCCTTACAATTTTCCACATCATTGAGTTACGTACCCGCTGGTACCGCTGAACTCACACTCACCATTCTCCAGATTCCCGAGTCACGTACCCGCTGGTACCGCTGAACTCACATCCACAACATCCCAGATTATCGAGTCATGTACCCGCTGGACTGGACTGGACTGGACAACGCATATGATGTCTCGGCCGCAACGCTGGTACCCGCTGAACTCACTCCCAGAGCCATTGCTCTATATTTAGACAGGACATGACTGGACAACGCATTGGCATCCTTGGTCGCAGCCGCACCACCAGAAGCTTCCAGTCGCAGTGTTGAAGCCGACTTGCTACTCTACCACCAGCGTGTCGGTCATTCCTCTTTTCAGGTTATTAGTCGCATGTATCCGTCCTTATATCAAAGGGCTGATAAAGAGAAGTTATTTTGTGATGCTTGTGAGTTGGGAAAACATACCAGAAGCTCGTATGTGAGCTCGGGGAATAGGAGTTCAGCGGCTTTTGACATGATACATTCGGACGTATGGGGCCCTTGTCCTACAACCGGAATTAACGGCTTTCGATGGTTCGTCACCTTTATTGACTGTTATACCTGCGTGACATGGGTCTACCTTATGAAAAATAAAAGTGACGTCCTTGAGGCCTTTCGGGACTTTCATCGACGGGTGGAAACACAATATGGCACTAAAATTAAGTGTTTCCGGTCTGACAATGGGACAGAGTATACTAATAAGCGGGTTGCCGATTATTTTTCTACTCATGGAATACTACATCAAACTTCATGTGCTTATACTCCGGCACAAAATGGTGTGGCTGAACGAAAGAACAGACACCTGCTAGAAGTCGCACGGACGATGATGCTGGCTATGAATGTCCCGAAACAATTATGGGGGCAGGCTATATTGACGGCCTCTTATCTCATTAACAGAATGTCATCTCAAGTATTGGACTGGAAGACACCGTTGGAGATGCTTACTGGGGCAACTACATACACTGTTCCACCGAAAGTTTTTGGATGTGTGTGCTTTGTCCAAGATAATAGGCCAGGCGTTGGCAAACTGGATCCTAGGGCAGTTAAATGTGTCTTTGTCGGTTACACGGCGACTCAGAAGGGATATGCCTGTTGGAGTCCAGTCGAGCGGAAGATGTTTGTCAGCATGGACGTTACATTCAGAGAACTCGAACCATACTATGGTTCGGATGAAGGTTCAGCATTTGGTGACACACCAAACACAGATAGTGTTCGATGTGAGGGGGAGATAATAAGCCCAAATGTGGTCGTCGGATCAGTTCCGTGTCCGGTTGTCGAAAACTGGACGAAAGGGGGAGAGCACAGTGACTCAGATACAGAGAATGAAGAAGACGATACATATGTTACGCAGGAGGAGCAGCAGACAAGGGAAAAGGAGCTCCAAGTCTACAGAAGGAGACAACAGAAGTCCAGTACTGTGCCTATGCCGTGCCCTGTGCCTACTGTACCAAGTCCCTCGTCTACTCCTGCTCCAACTCCTGAAGATGTTGCCCCCGCACTGAATCACTCGGATTCTGATGCGGATCTCTCCGATTCGGATGGTATGATCTCTCCACCACCTATTGCTCCCTTAAGGAGATCTTCTCGCATCAATACGGGTAAGGCTCCTGGTCGTTTTGATGATTACGAACATGACATTGCCAACTTCTTGTCTTATTCTAACATTTCTTCGAATTATCGAGCCTTCATTGCATCGTTAGACTCTACTTCGTTGCCCAAGTGTTGGCAGGAAGCAAAGAAAGATCCAAGGTGGAAAGCTGCAATGATGGAAGAACTTGGGACACTAGAGAAAAATAAGACATGGGAGCTGGTTCCATTACGCAAAGGGAAGAAAGCTGTGGGATGCAAATGGGTGTACACAGTAAAAGAGACGCCAGAAGAAAAAGTAGAGCGATACAAGGCGAGATTGGTTGCAAAAGGATTCACACAGTCATATGGAATAGACTATGATGAGAAGTTTGCCCCAGTAGCAAAAATGAGCACCGTGAGAACTCTGGTCTCCATTGTAGCGAACTATGGGTGGAAGCTGTACCAGCTGGATGTGAAGAATGCCTTTCTTCATGGGGACCTGCAAGAAGAAGTATACATGGAGCTCCCGCCAGGGTGCTACGCGACGGAATCAAACGGAGGGATGTCGCAAGGAAAGGTGTGTAAACTGAAGAAGTCGCTATACGGGCTCAAGCAATCTCCTCGAGCCTGGTTTGACAGATTCAGAAAGGCTGTTACAGGCATGGGATACCGTCAAACAAATGCAGATCATACGGTCTTCCTCCAGCATGCAAGAGGCCACATCACTATACTTGCTGTATATGTGGATGATATAGTGATCACAGGTGATGATGAAGTCGAGATCACTAAGCTGAAGTCAAAACTCGCGAAGGAGTTTGAAGTGAAGGATTTAGGAGCGATGAGGTACTTTCTAGGTATCGAGGTGTGTGAAGGCGAACAAGGAATTGTTCTCTCACAGAGAAAATACACACTAGATCTGCTGAAGGAGACAGGGATGCTGGAATGCAAAGCAGCAGTTACTCCAATTGACCAGAAGTGCAAGTTGGGAGCAGAAGCAGGAGAGCCAATTGATCGTGAAAGATATCAACGACTTGTAGGGAGATTGATTTATCTGGGGCACACTCGTCCTGATATCTCATTTGCGGTAAGTGTAGTGAGTCGCTACATGCATGATCCAAGAAAGGGTCATATGGAAGCAGTATTTCAGATCTTGAGATATCTGAAAGGAACGCCGGAAAAGGGGCTATGGTTCAAGAAGAATGAACGTATAGAAGTTGAGGGATACTGTGATGCAGACTGGACGAGCTGCATAGACGACAGAAGGTCTACCACGGGATACTGTGTTTTTGTAGGAGGAAATCTGGTCTCATGGAGAAGCAAGAATCAGTCAGTGGTAGCACGGTCGACAGCTGAAGCAGAATACAGAGCAATGGCTCTGGGAGTGTCAGAGTTGCTGTGGGTGAAAGCATTGCTGACAGAGTTGCAGCTGGATAAGGGAGCACCATTGCGTCTTCTGAGCGATAGTCAAGCTGCAATAAGTATAGCTAACAATCCAGTTCAGCACGACAGAACGAAGCACATCGAGATTGATCGATTCTTCATCAAGGAGAAGCTGGAACAAGGGATACTGAAGATTGACCATGTCCGCTCAGAAGAACAAGTTGCAGACTGTCTGACTAAGGGTCTTAGTTCATTAAGTCTGTCAAAGCTATGTAACAAGATGGGGATGATCAATATCTATCGTCCATCTTGAGGGGGAGTGTTGAGAATCAATAAGGGACTTTTAGTCCCACATCGGAATATGTTATATGTAGAGGAGCTAGACTCCCTATAAGTAGTGAAGTAGTCCATCAATAACCCCGCTTGAGCGGGAGTTCCTTGAGAAGTTGCGAGGCACAAAGCTGGGTTCGGCCGACAGTCCTGGGGCGTCTTCTACCTCGGGGGATCTCAGGAGTTGCTTTGCCCAAACCAGCACCGGTAATCCTGCCCGTGCTCTTGCATCAGTCCATCAGCCAGGATGGATAATGGACTCTGGGGCATCTCGCCATGTCACGGGATCCCGTGGTGCTTTTCAGGACTATACTCACCTGCCATTTCCGGAGAGTATTCAGACCGCTGATGGTACATCCAGCCCTGTAGTGGGTAAAGGCACTGTCGCATGCACCCCTTCCATCACTCTAACCAATGTCTTACATGCTCCATCTTTTTCTGTCAATCTTCTATCCATTAGTGCCATTATACTTGATCTTAACTGTACTGTTTACTTTGACATTCTTACGGTGACTTTTCAGGAGAAGGGGACAGGACGACGACTTGGGACTGGCACATAGCATAAGGGACTGTGGTATTTAGACAGGACTGGACTGGACAACGCATTGGCATCCTTGGTCGCAGCCGCACCACCAGAAGCTTCCTGTCGCAGTGTTGAAGCCGACTTGCTACTCCACCACCAGCGTGTCGGTCATTCCTCTTTTCAGGTTATTAGTCGCATGTATCCGTCCTTATATCAAAGGGCTGATAAAGAGAAGTTATTTTGTGATGCTTGTGAGTTGGGAAAACATACCAGAAGCTCGTATGTGAGCTCGGGGAATAGGAGTTCAGCGGCTTTTGACATGATACATTCGGACGTATGGGACCCTTGTCCTACAACCGGAATTAACGGCTTTCGATGGTTCGTCACCTTTATTGACTGTTATACCCGCGTGACATGGGTCTACCTTATGAAGAATAAAAGTGACGTCCTTGAGGCCTTTCGGGACTTTCATCGACGGGTGGAAACACAATATGGTGCTAAAATTAAGTGTTTTCGGTCTGACAATGGGACGGAGTATACTAATAAGCGGGTTGCTGAATATTTTTCCACTCATGGAATACTACATCAAACTTCATGTGCTTATACTCCGGCACAAAATGGTGTGGCTGAACGAAAGAACAGACACCTGCTAGAAGTCGCACGGACGATGATGCTGGCTATGAATGTCCCGAAACAATTATGGGGGCAGGCTATATTGACGGCCTCTTATCTCATCAACAGAATGCCATCTCAAGTATTGGACTGGAAGACACCGTTGGAGATGCTTACTGGGACAACTACATACACTGTTCCACCGAAAGTTTTTGGATGTGTGTGCTTTGTCCAAGATAATAGGCCAGGCGTTGGCAAACTGGATCCTAGGGCAGTTAAATGTGTCTTTGTCGGTTACACGGCGACTCAGAAGGGATATGCCTGTTGGAGTCCAGTCGAGCGGAAGATGTTTGTCAGCATGGACGTTACATTCAGAGAACTCGAACCATACTATGGTTCGGATGAAGGTTCAGCATTTGGTGACACACCAAACACAGATGGTGTTCGATGTGAGGGAGAGATAATAAGCCCAAATGTGGTCGTCGGATCGGTTCCGTGTCCGGTTGTCGAAAACTGGACGAAAGGGGGAGAGCACAGTGACTCAGATACAGAGAATGAAGAAGACGATACATATGTTACGCAGGGGGAGCAGCAGACAAGGAAAAAGGAGCTCCAAGTCTACAGAAGGAGACAACAGAAGTCCAGTACTGTGCCTATGCCGTGCCCTGTGCCTACTGTACCAAGTCCCTCGTCTACTCCTGCTCCAACTCCTGAAGATGCTGCCCCCGCACTGAATCACTCGGATTCTGATGCGGATCTCTCCGACTCGGATGGTATGATCTCTCCACCACCTATTGCTCCCTTAAGGAGATCTTCTCGCATCAATGCGGGTAAGGCTCCTGCTCGTTTTGATGATTACGAACATGACATTGCCAACTTCTTGTCTTATTCTAACATTTCTTCGAATTATCGAGCCTTCATTGCATCGTTAGACTCTACTTCGTTGCCCAAGTGTTGGCAGGAAGCAAAGAAAGATCCAAGGTGGAAAGCTGCAATGATGGAAGAACTTGGGGCACTGGAGAAAAATAAGACATGGGAGCTGGTTCCATTACCTAAAGGGAAGAAAGCTGTGGGATGCAAATGGGTGTACACAGTGAAAGAGACGCCAGAAGAAAAAGTAGAGCGATACAAGGCGAGGTTGGTTGCAAAAGGATTCACACAGTCATATGGAATAGACTATGATGAGACGTTTGCCCCAGTAGCAAAAATGAGCACCTTGAGAACTCTGGTCTCCATTGCAGCGAACTATGGGTGGAAGCTGTACCAGCTGGATGTGAAGAATGCCTTTCTTCATGGGGACCTGCAAGAAGAAGTATACATGGAGCTCCCGCCAGGGTGCTACGCGACGGAATCAAACGGAGGGACGTCGCAAGGAAAGGTGTGTAAACTGAAGAAGTCGCTATACGGGCTCAAGCAATCTCCTCGAGCCTGGTTTGACAGATTCAGAAAGGCTGTTACAGGCATGGGATACCGTCAAACAAATGCAGATCATACGGTCTTCCTCCAGCATGCAAGAGGCCACATCACTATACTTGCTGTATATGTGGATGATATAGTGATCACAGGTGATGATGAAGCCGAGATCACTAAGCTGAAGTCAAAACTCGCGAAGGAGTTTGAAGTGAAGGATTTAGGAGCGATGAGGTACTTTCTAGGTATCGAGGTGTGTGAAGGCGAACAAGGAATTGTTCTCTCACAGAAAAAATATACACTAGATCTGCTGAAGGAGACAGGGATGCTGGGATGCAAAGCAGCAGTCACTCCAATTGACCAGAAGTGCAAGTTGGGAGCAGAAGCAGGAGAGCCAGTTGATCGTGAAAGATATCAACGACTTGTAGGGAGATTGATTTATCTGGGGCACACTCGCCCTGATATCTCATTTGCGGTAAGTGTAGTGAGTCGCTACATGCATGATCCAAGAAAGGGTCATATGGAAGCAGTATTTCAGATCTTGAGATATCTGAAAGGAACGCCGGGAAAGGGGCTATGGTTCAAGAAGAATGGACGCATAGAAGTTGAGGGATACTGTGATGCAGACTGGGCGAGCTGCATAGACGACAGAAGGTCTACCACGGGATACTGTGTTTTTGTAGGAGGAAATCTGGTCTCATGGAGAAGCAAGAAACAGTCAGTGGTAGCACGGTCGACAGCTGAAGCAGAATACAGAGCAATGGCTCTGGGAGTGTCAGAGTTGCTGTGGGTGAAAGCATTGCTGACAGAGTTGCAGCTGGATAAGGGAGCACCATTGCGTCTTCTGAGCGATAGTCAAGCTGCAATAAGTATAGCTAACAATCCAGTTCAGCACGACAGAACGAAGCACATCGAGATTGATCGATTCTTCATCAAGGAGAAGCTGGAACAAGGGATACTGAAGATTGACCATGTCCGCTCAGAAGAACAAGTTGCAGACTGTCTGACTAAGGGTCTTAGTTCATTAAGTCTGTCAAAGCTATGTAACAAGATGGGGATGATCAATATCTATCGCCCATCTTGAGGGGGAGTGTTGAGAATCAATAAGGGACTTTTAGTCCCACATCGGAATATGTTATATGTAGAGGAGCTAGACTCCCTATAAGTAGTGAAGTAGTCCATCAATAAAATTATCAATCCATTATTTTCTACAATTTGTATTCATAAATTGACACTCTATATCTCCCAGTCCAGTTTCAGTACATTAATACACAAGAAATAAATATGTTTGACTTTATACCTTTCCTTCCACATGCATGCCTGTCACATGCATCTTCGCCCACATACCAAAAGCTAATCTTTTTCTGAGCTGAACTGCAAGTATTGCTGTCATATCTTCTCCTGATAGAAAATCCAATCCCAACTCTAGAACCTGCAGTAACTAACTACAGTTAGTATACTACCAAGTAAACATGCACAATAACTTTCAGTAAGTATATGTATAGTTGTATACCATGTCGTCATCACCAGTCACTTGAGGTATCCGAATGCCAGTAAATTTGGGGGGATTCCTACCCAAGTATAGTTGCTGAATTACAGCTTGCTTCTGCATTTAAATTTTTTATTGATATTAATAAATCTTCAATTTAATGAAGGGGAAAAAAAAGATCCTTATAAAGAACATTGTGCACTATGAAAAAGTACGGAAAAGAAAAAAGTTTCACACCGAATATGGAGTATAAATTTGAGAAAGACAAATATTATCATCTAAACACTGTAATGTGGCTGCAGCAACATTAGCTAACAAGTAACATAAGGGGGAAGTTCCAGTGCTAGCAGTTGTGAGGGAGGGGAGGATTGTGCATGGGTTTGAATCCCAGCCCGGACATAATATAAATTAAAATTGGAGGGCAGGGGCGGATCTATGTAGAGCCCAGACGGGGCTCAACCCCCATCACAACCCCCATCCCCCCATCCCCCCATCCCCACACCTTCCCTGGATTTTGGGGGATTTTTTTAGTATTGGTCCTATATTAAAGTTTGGCAAGAATTTAGTTTATATGAAAATTTGGAACTTGTATCTATTATGTAGAAAACAAACTCTTAACCATTAGACCACTTAACTTATAATGTCAAGACTAGATTCTTACAACGTTTATCTATTTACATTGCCATATAGATGGCAATCCCCTTTGACTCGAGCTCCTAGATCCGCCCATGTAGAAGGGGGTCTAGGTGCTAGTAACCGAGGACAGGGATGGTCATTGATGACAGATAAGCTGGAGATACAGTATACAAACAAGGGATACTTATCACAATAGTGGTAACACAGCAATTTTGCAATGATATCAGCTCCATCGTTATGTTTCATGGACGGCACAACATGGTAAGAACAAGTCGACACAAACACCACACCTATTTGGTGTGTCCTAGTGTGTTTTGGAGCAGGTGGAGTGTCTGTTATGTGTTCATGGAGGGTCACACTGGAGGGTCACACTACCACATTTTTTGAGTGTCCCAGTTTCGTAGATGGTAACAAATATGTTCGTAGGAAGTAAAAAAGAGTAAAGCTTACAGCAGTCCAGGGCTTGTACTTCTCCAAGAACCATGGAATGATGGGCAAGAGTAAGTGTTTTGAAGCAATTTGTTCCATGCATATAGGCCAAACTCTTTGAACTACCAAATTTAACCATCGGACTGATTCTGAATCCGAAAGAACCTGAATACAAAATAACTTGTCAAACTATGCAATTCACACACTGCAAGGGGAATCAAATTAACACTTGAAGAAACAAGGACAAAATTGATTTACGTATATGATAAACTTGATACCCTTCTTTGACTGGCATCTTTTCTTTCTTCATACTGTATTCTCCTGCAAAATCTTATTGAATACCGTCCATTAACCTGCACATGGATAGCATCAATAAAGAGAGGAAGTACAAGAGAGCTGACAAAACCCCCTCACATACTAAATATTAAACAAGCAATTCTATCATGACAATCAGTGTTGGGATTAGACCAAAAAGAATCGAACCTTCACTCTGATACCAGATGTTGGGAATCGGACACGTCCTCCGGCGCTCTGATACCGCGTCTGAAACGTTACCGCAGCGGAAACATAGTCCAACCCACCTGAAATAACCAACCCCCGTCTAACGGACACCAAGCACAAATAAAGACAAGTATATGGCTGTGACTACGTCACCTGGACAAATCTCAATCTCTATAACTCAGATGAATTTACAAGATTGACAAAAACAATATTGAACCCTTTGTCCTAATAGGTTCAACCCCCCTCACCACATTCAAGAAGAAAAGAAAGATTTTACAATTGAAATCGCTCACCAACCCGTAGCAATCTCCCAAATCGAAGTTGACGACTGTTCGATCAGATCTCCTCTTTCCTTCTATCTTGTATGGCGAAGACCTAACAACAAAGTGCGGACTTTCACTTAGATGTCCTGTGGACAAGCACCCTGAATCTCAACTTTTGTGCTCTACTTTGTGCCTCCACCCTCACCACATATATATAGGATGAAAAAAAATATTCTATTTTAGGTCATAATAGGATTTCCTAAATAGGAAGCCCTCAAATAAGAATCATATTATACCTAAAATAGTCCATCAATATCCTATTTTAGATTATAATAGAATCTCCTATATAGGAAACACTCAAACAAGAATACTGTTACATCTAAAATAGCCCAGCACCAATTATGGACATCCAAGTCAAATTAAATCAAATATTTAATGAGATTTGGACTCCATAAATATGCTATTACCAAATCCAAACTGGACTCCAATAATCTTCCCCTCCAGTCTGATGATAGGGTGTTGATCCCATGGCTCCTCAATTGGACTCTATGTATGTCGCCTCGCGATAGAGTTCCTGCTCCCCGATGCCCACTGATCTCCGATCCCCCCGAGCTACTTTGCATCTTCCTTCGTCTCTAGCTTCTTGACCGTCGCGTCAACGCTAGCTGCCATGCGAAGCACCTCCTGCACCACTGGGATCCTACCGATATCAATAACACGATCAAGACCGAAGTTCCTGACGATCAGCCTCACCACAAGTCTCGGCTGTCTGTCCCCGACTTCCTTCTTCCACCGGAACGTGCTACCGTTCCGTCGAGCTTCTTCACCCTTGGTTGGCCTAACCAAGTGGACGGTGCGGTTCTCCTGGGATTCGAAATCCTGAACCTGCCCACCTTAGTGTCTGACACTGAAGCTCCCCCGTACACATGCATCCTCGAGCAGAACATCATGCACTGTGCACGCCGTCGATGACCCACAGGTCCTCCTGAACTGTGTGAATAGAGATGCACCTGTCTCAGATTAAGTTTGTTGCAAACCTTGATCTCCTTCCTGGCTTCGAACTGCTGAAACCAATGTCGCTGTGTGAAGTTTTGGCAAACCATCCGTCGCCAAAATCGGATCCGTAGAGCAACCCCCACATGGAGATCGACCAGCTGTCATGGGACCGACAGACTGACCCTCAATCTTTAGCTCACCTCCATTCGTCGCTTTGTCTCGACGAACCGAATCCTCTGTAACCCTCAAAACATCTCGAAGACCCTCCTCAGCAAGTTTTCGACGATCCAACTCCTATCGAACACCCCTCGAGCCTCCATTCGGTGTATCTGACCTGCCTGTACAACACAGCGGCTTGAGCATGTACATGCCACAACACAAATCTCCTCGAGCCAGTTGTTGGGAACCCTTTGCAAGCATCCAATCTTTGTCCCCAAACAAATTGCGACAACCATCATCTGCCAGCCTCCCTACCAAAACCAAGTTGTAGCGCAAACTCGGTACATGTCGCACACCCTTGAGAACGAGCTTCGCACCAAGCTCCGTCATCAAATGCACATCACCAATGCCTACAACTGCAGCCGTCCCCTTGTCGCCCATATTCACACGTTCAAACTTACCGCCACGGTATGACGTGAAGATCCTCCTCAGCGGAGTGGCATGATATGTCGCTCCCGTGTCCATGACCCAATCACCATCATGAAATATGCCACAAGGTTCCTCTGCGTCGATTGCTGCGATGATGATCTCTCTCAATGCCGTGAGATCCTCTTTATCATCCTTGTCTTTAGCCTTCTCAGCTTTGAGATGCATACAGTTCCACTTTCTATGACCCATTTCGTCACAGTGATAGCATCCCTCCCTGCAGTCCACAGTCACAAGATCCCGAGAACTCCTCCGTGTCCTTGCCTATGACTTTGGTCTTTCCTTCCCATAGGAAGCTACCAGAGCGGAGTCTTACGACGATTCAACTTGCTTGCGCCGGATCTTCTCATTCAACAAGCTACTTTTGACTGCCTCCATCGTGACAACTCCATCAGGTATGGAGTTGCTCACTGACACCACCAACGTCTTCCAGCTTTCCGGCAGAGAACTCCAAAATAGTAGGACCTGAAGCTCAACATCAATCACCATCTTTATCGCAGACAACTGATTGATGATACCCTAAACCTCGTTCAGATGTTGTGCCACTGGGGCACCCTCTGTGTACTTCGAGTTGACGAGTAAGAAATGTCTTGTTGTCAGCCGTCTTTCTTTCGTACAGTGAATGCAGCTTCTCCCACAATGCTTTTATCGAACTCTCCATGGACACGTGATGAAACACCGAATCGTCCAACTATTGACGGATGAATCCACCGGCCTTCCGATCCAGTCGTTTTCAGTCTTCAGCAACTTTGTCCGATGGCTTTGCGCTATCGCCCTCCAAAACCATGCAAGTCCTTGTACCAGAGTAGATCCTCCATCCTTGGCTTCTAAATCGTCTAGTTCCCTCCTGTGAGGGTGATCATACGAGTGTTCCTCTGCTCGTAGACATGGTTGCCATAGCCCCAAAAGTTCTGATACTAGATGTTGGGATCATACCAGAACGAATAGAACCTTCACTCTGATACCAGATATTGGGAATCGGACACGCCCTCCGGCGATCCGATACCGTGTCTGAAATGTTGCCGCAGCGGAAACGTTAGCCAACCCACCTGAAATAACCAAGCCTTGTCTAACGGACACCAAACACAGATAAAGACAAGTATATGGAGGTGACTATGTCACCTGGATAAATTCCAAAATCTATAACTCAGATGAAATTACAAGATTGATAAAAAAACAATGTGGAACCATTTGCCATAATAGGTTCAATCCCCTCACTACACTCAAGAAGAAAAGAAAGAGGTTACAATTGAAATCGCTCACAAACCCGTAGCAATCTCCTTAACCGAAGTTGACGACTCTTCGATCAGATCTCCCCTTTCCTTCTATCTTATATGGCGAAGTCCTAAGAGCAAAGTTTGAACTTTCTCTTAGATCTCCTATGGACGAGCACCCCGAATCTCAACTTTTGTGCTTTGCTTTGTGCCTCCACTCTCACCCCATATATATATGATGAGAAAATTCTATTTTAGGTCATAATAGAATTTCCTAAGTAGGAAGCCCTCAAATAAGAATCATATTACACCTAAAATAACCCATCAACATCTTATTTTAGATTATAATATGATCTCCTAAATAGTAAACCCTCAAATAAGAATCATGTTACATCTAAAATAGCCCAGCACCAATTATGGACATTCAAATCAAATTAAATCAAATATTTAATCAGATTTGGACTCCATAAATATGTTATTACCAAATCAAGACTGGACTCCAACAATCAGGGCCACAAAATTAAGTAAAACCAAATAAAAAGTAGAACTAAGCACGGGAACAAAAATATATAATCCAACATATAGATCTCAAAAATATCAACAAATATAAAGAAAAGTATTTATGTAAATGACTAGTGGTAACTTTTAGATATTTTGAATGAAAGCCCGAGAAAACTCGAGTGAAACAACATAATTAACATTTACAAAATTTGTTTCATTAACCATTATAATTGTACTAATAATTAAGCACCGGGAAACTCAAGTTGTAAATGTTGAGGTTTCAAATATATTCTTTATGACATGTCACCGGTATTGGTGAAGGAAATTTTGTATGGAAAGCAAAAATAAACTAACTTCAAAATTAAAGCATTACGTAAAATTTATAGAAGGGACATCTTCAATGGATGGGGGGGGGGGGGGGGGGGGGGGGTTAACTTAAATTAGGACATTATTTAGAATTTACAAAGAAAAAGTTGATGCGTGGCTATAGAGGATCGAACTTGAGACCTCCACCTTTTGGTTAAAACAATATAGACTTACCAACTAGTAGTCAATTGTTAGTTTTTCACAAACACATTAACTATATAATAGGATGAAAACGTCTAGTAGGAAAACAATAACTCGAGGGGTAGGGGCTAGAGTCGGCTCGCCCTTGACACTAACCATACCCGGATCGCCACTTTTGGCTATCTAGATAGAGAAACCCACAAAATGATGCAAACTACAACAACTTGTTTAGTCGTCCTGGTTGGTCTATGCTTGATAACTCTTGTTTTTACACCTATTCCGCTAAGTCTACTCATTTTGCACATAGAAGTATCTCCTCCACACCACGGTTCATAATATCGGTATCAGAATTATTCTCAGACCCTTCTTACGAGTAGCAATATCGACGGTTTCTGCAATTTCAACAATATCAACGGTTTTTGCAATTTCAACAATATTGGATTAGAGTATTTGGAATTTTTGTTTCGGAAAGAAAAAACGATAAAAATCATTTTTTTTAAAAGCTAAAATATATTTTTGACACATACAAACATGGTTTTATAAATTATTTGTTCTTTCTTGTTAGTTTTAAATGGAATAATATTCAAAATTGTTAAATTATTTACCCGCAATATATATTCTTACTTATTTATTTACTTTTAGGACATTATTTAGAATTTAGCTTAAATTATGACATTAATTAGAATTGACAAAGAAAAAGTTAACATATAACTATAAACAAGATGTAATGTGGGAGAAGATCGAACTTGAGACCTTCTGGTTAAAACAATATATACTTACCATGTAGCAGTCAATTGTGAGTTTTCCATAAACACATTGACTATATAATAGGATGAATACATCTAGTAGGAAACAAAAAACTCAAGGAGGTGGGGGCTAGAGTTGGCTCGCCCTTGACACTAACAATATGCGGATCGTCACTTTTGGCTATCCAGATAGAGAAACCCACCAAAATGATGCGAACTACAACATCATCTTCAGTTGTCTAGCTGGTATCTGCTTGATAGCTCTTTTGTTTTACATTTCTTCCGCTATCTTTACTCATTTGGTGCACACAAGTATCTACTCCACACAAGGCTCGTAGTACTGTATCGGAATTATTTTCGGACCTTCTTACGAGTATCAATATTGATGGTTTTTACACTTTCAACAATGTCGACGGTTTCTGCACTTTCAACAATATTTGATCAGAGTATCGGGATTTACATTTTGAAAAGTATTTTAAAAAATTACAAAAATATTTGACACATGCAAACATGGTTTCATATAATATTTGTTGTTTTTTGCAAGTTTTATATGGAACTAGTCATGTTCATGTGCGATGCACGTACCAAAAAAATTCTCTAATATTACTAAAAAAATTAGATAGGAAATCAAAATAGTTTATATAGAATTTTAATATATTTTAATTAAAATTTGTTATAGATATGCTTTTAGAACTTTGGATATATGTTTAAATAAACCATATAGTTAGTCTAAATATAATTTGAATACTGTATATATTTTAATTTTGATTTGTTATAGATATGTTTATAGGATTTTAGATATATGTTCAAGTACTTTGAAGGAATTTGGAATTTTTTTTACATGAGAAATATATATACAGTGGTAATTAGAAGGATTAAAAAAAAATCTTAATTACGTGAGGATATACATACGACTTAGACAGCTTATTTTGAGCCGTTTTCAAGCCTCTTTATAATAGTAAAGATAATATTCAAAATTATTAGATGATTCACCTGTAATATATGTTCTTATTTATTTAGTTACTTTTAGGACATTATTTAGAACTTACATTAAATTAGGACACTATTTAGAATTTACTAAGAAGAAAATATATAACTATAAACAAAATGTAACGTTACTAGAGAGGATCGAACATGAGACCTCAGCCTCTTGGTTAAAACAATTTACACTTATAAAGTAGCAGCTTGTTGTGAGTTTTTCATAAACACATTAACTATATAGTAGGACGAATACGTCTTACTTGTAGGGGAAAAAACTGGAGAGGTAGGTAGGGGCTAGAGTGGGCTTGCCCTTGATAGTAAGCATACCCGGATTGCCACTTTTGGCTATCCAGATAGAGAAATCCAACACAAATGGTGCAAACTATAAAACTTTTTAAGTTGTCCTCATTGGTCTTGTTGTTGATTATTGTAATTGATTGATGAGATAATTCCATTGATAGTCTCATAGGCTTTATATAGCCTTTACATCATAGAATATCCAATGGAATATCCTGTGGCATATTCTGACATCCCAAATATGTCCTCAGGATATTCCCATACTAAACATAACATATTCTCATACTAAATATAACATATTACTATAATAAATATACCAACACTCCTCCTCAAGATGGGCGAAAGATATTCACCAAGCCCATCTTGTCACATCATCTAATCATGCTCACAGAGCTAAGTCCTTTGGTCAGTCCGTCTGCTACCTGATACTTGGTTGGAACGTGACTTAGCTCCAGTAGTCCACTAACCAACTTCTCCTTGATGAATAACCTATCGATCTCGATGTGTTTGGTCCTGTCATGCTGTACTGGATTGTTGGCAATACTAATAACTGACTAGTTGTCACACTACATCTTTATCTTGGCTCCTTGATCCAGCTTCAGCTCCACCAGCATATTCTTCAACCAAAGCAGCTCTCCAACTCCCAAGACCATAGCTCTGTACTCCGCTTCAGCTGTCGATCTGGCTACCACTTACTGCTTCTTACTCCTCCAAGAGACCAAGTTGTCTCCTAAAAATATGTAGTATCCCGATGTAGACCTCCTGTCATCAGCACAACTAGCCCAGTCAGAATCGCAGTAGTCCTCGATGTCCACGTGATTATTCTTCCTGGACATCAGTTCCTTCCCGGGGGCACCCTTCAAGTATTTCAGAATCTGGTATACTGCGTCCATATGACCCTTCCGTGGGTCATGCATGTAGCGGCTCACCACACTAACTGCAAAGCATATATCTGGACGTGTGTGGCTCAAATAGATCAGCTTGCCCACCAGTCTCTGGTATCTGTCCCGGTCAACTGGTTCTCCAGCCTCAGCATTCAGCTTGAACCTCTGATCGATTGGCGTCGCTGCAGGTTTGCATCCCAACATCCCTGTCTCTGTGAGAAGGTCCAGTGCATACTTCCTCTGAGAGAGAACAATCTCCTCTGCGTCTCGAGTGATCTCAATCCCAAGGAAGTAGCGAAGAAGACCAAGGTCCTTCACCTTAAATTCCTTGCCAAGCTTCCCTTTGAGTCGGGCGATTTCCTGCTCATCATCACGTGATAATCATGTCGTCAACATACACCGCAAGTATGGTGATGTGGCATCCACTCCTTCTGAAGAATACAGTATGATCAGCATTGATCTGCTGATATTCCATCCCTATCATCGCTTTCCTGAATCTGTCAAATCACGCTCGAGGAGACTGCTTCAGTCCATAGAGGGACTTCTTCAGTTTGCAGACCTTGCCTGTTGTATGATTTGTGCCAAATCCTGGTGGTATCTCCATGTAAACCTCCTCCACTAGATCTCCATGAAGAAATACATTCTTCATGTCCAGTTGGTGTAGCTTCCATCCACCATTCGCTGCCAAAGATATCAGGATCCTGACAGTGCTCATCTTTGCAACTGGTGCAAAGGTCTCGTCATAGTCGATGCCGTATGTCTGACTGTATCATTTCGCCACTAGTCGAGCTTTGTAGCGCTCAACCTGTCCATCTGGGTTCTGCTTCACGGTAAAGACCCACTTGCATCCGATTGCTCTCTTCCCCTCCGACAGTCTCACCAGCTCCCAAGTGTGATTCTTTTCAAGAGCTCCTAACTCCTCATGCATTGCCGCTTTCTACTTTGGATCGTTCTTGGCAACCTGCTAATTGTTAGGTACAGTAATACTATCCAAAGATGTTATAAATGCTCCATGAGAAGAAAAGATATGGTTATAAGAAACAAACTGAGCAAAATCCCAACCATATCTGTCCGGAGGATTTCTCGCATTGCCGCGAGTGGTCCTTCGTACAGATAGTGGTATGGGAGGAGTAGGAGGAATGATATCACCTGAAGTGGATGGTGGTGTAGGTGTCTCAGGAGTTGGGACGAATGCAGGCAAGGGACTTGGCACTGGTATTGTAGGTACTTGTCCTGCAGTTTGCTTCTCCCTCCTGCTGTAAGTAAGTAACTTTCCCTGAGCCGTAGGCCTTAACACTTTTCATCTCCTCCCCATATTTTGCTTCACCTTCATGTTCCTCCTCAACCGTGCCTCCATGCCAAACTTCTAAATCAGTCACCACCAGGTTCTCCATCTCCCCCTCTCGCCTTATACTTGTAGTATTAGGCGTGTTGTGTGAAGTTCCCTCCTTGCGGTAGTATGGCTCATGCTCCCGGAAGTGGACATCCATACTGACAAACTTCTTCTTCTCTACTGGATTCCAGCACACATACCCCTTCTGAGTTGCTGAGTAGCCCACGAAGATGCACTTGACCGCTCTGGGGTTAAGTTTCCCAACTGATGGTCTGTTGTCCTTTACAAAACACACACATCCGAACACCTTCAATGGAAGTATTCCACTATTATTGTCTTGTAATACTTCACATGGGAACTTCCATCCCAGGACTTTCGAAGGCATCCTATTGATGAGTTGAGCTGTTGTTAACACTGCATGTCCCCACAGACTTTATGGGACATTCATGTCGATCATCATACTTCTTGCGGCCTCCAGAAGGTGTCGGTTCTTCCTTTCTGCTACTCCATTTTGTGCTGGTGTGTATGCACAGGTGGTCTGATGCTGGATCCCATGTGCTGACAAGTATTCTGCAAGCGTCCTGTTGGTATACTCTGTTCCATTGTCAGACCTCAGTATCTTCACAACTGCGTTGTACTGAGTCTGAACATTCTTATGAAAATCTTGAAAACAAGCAGGTACATCACTCTTATTTTTTATCAAATATAGCCAAGTGACACAAGAGGCACAATCAATAAAGGAAACAAAATAATTATACCCATTCATAGTGTTAATAGTACATGGACTCCAAACATCGGAATGTACTACCTCAAAAGTAATAAAGCTCCTATGACCCATACCAACATATAAGCTTCTAGTAAGTTTTTCTAACTCGCATGCATCACATACTAATTTCTTTTTATTTATTTTTGCAAAAATCTCTGGATATAACTTACTTAAAGTATCAAAGGAAGAATGTTCCATCCTCCTATGATGAAGTATCAAAGTCTCCTCATTCCTCTGTTGCAGTCCTCCCATTCCAGCCTTCTCTGCCATAGATACCAGTGCCGAGTCCAGTCCTTCTCGATCTAGGTACCACAGTCTCTCATGCCAAGTGTCAGTCCCAAGTCTTCGTCCCGTCCCTTTCTACTGGAAGATCACCTTAGGAATATCAAAATAAACAATGCATTTAAGTTGGAGAATTATAGAACTAATAGACAAGAGACTGACTGGAAAGGATGGAACATGTAAAACATTGAATAATCTTACTGAACCTGTACAATTAACAGTACCCTTACCGACCACTAGCTGGAAAGTGCTATCTGCTGTCTGAATGTTGTCTGCTGATGCTAGGTGAGTGTAAGAAGAAAACTCACTAGCATTTTTTGTCACATGTCGAGATGCACCTGAGTCGATAATCCAGTCTGACGTTTTAAGGGAAGACATAGATGCAAGAGCAAGTGACTCGTCAGTACCTTCTGATGTTTGGGCATACATAGCGGCGTTGCCCCCAATGAAGAATAAGATGGATGCCTCCTCTATTCCACTCCTCCTGTCTCCCTCGGTTAACGCTCTCTGCTTCATCTCCAGCAGGTCCAGCAGTGCCTGATCCTCCTCAGTAAAAGTGCCAACAGCTCCTCCATTCCATTCTGCTACCAGCAGATTTGTCCGATAACCTTCTCGGCCATCTCGTCGACCCCCTCGACCATGACCACGTCCTCCAATATATCCTAGTCCACCGAAGTGTCCACGTCCACCACCTGAGTCTTCCTTCCTAGGTGGTTTGGTACAAATATACCGATGATGGCCCATTTTTCCGCAGTTGTAGCACTGCCGATTGTGCTGCCAGGGTTCTTCCTCGGACCTTGTGTCGTCCGAGCTGGTAACCGCTAGTGCTGATTTTGCTTCGGAGGGACCACATGTCCCCGTCTGCAGTTTGATGCGTCTCCTCCTGGATCATGGCCGAGATATCCTCTTCAAAACTAGGGATCTCTGGTTGGGCGAGAAGTAAGGCCGTCCTCTGTGTGAATGCTGCAGTCAGCCCTTTGAGGAATTTCATCGTCCTCTCCTGCAGACACACATGTCTCTCCTTACACTTTGGGTCCCCGCAGCTCGTCCGTTTTGAGGAGTGATCATAATCCAACCACAGACGCTCCAACTCCGTGACATACTCCTGCACCGCCTTTTCTTCCTGTACGGTGTCGTCGATATCTTCCTTTATCTGGAAGATCCGTAAGTTGTTTGCCACACCATCATAGGTCCTTCTCAACTTCTTCTACACATCCTTCACCATCTCAATGCCATCTACTGTGGTGGCAATAGACTGGACTAAGGAGTTGAGAAGCCAGATGTAGATTACCATATGACTGGACTTCCACTCGTCCCGTCCTGCTGAGCCCTCGTCCGGCTCTGCCTTCTCGTCCGTCAGGAACCCCTCCAGGTTCTTTCCTGCGAGGGTTCTTCTGACCCGCCGTGACCAACTCAAATAGGTGGCTGGTCCATCCAGCTTCAGATCGATAGAGGGAAGCTCCAACTTCGGCGATGTTCGTGTCGTGCTCTCACCAGCCGACATCTTCATCAACGTTGCGACCTCTGCAGAATCCAGCTTCTTGATAATCTCCTCCATCGATGATCCTCCTCTCTGATCACGTCACATCCGCTCCACGACTCACGCTCGTCCTCGTCGTCCATTCCCAGATCCGAACATGTCTATTTTTATCAGATTTAGACATCGGTGTCCTCTTTCAGAATGATCCGAACAATGGCAACAAAACCGTCGTTGTGTGCGGCAAGAGGGTGGGGCAGCGCGCATGTGGGGGAGCGGTCGGCGCTTGTGCCACCGTAGTAGCAGCGACAACCGTAGCAGCAGCAGCAGTCACTGCAGCAGCAACCGCGACAGTAGCAGTCGCAACAGCAGCCGCGCGAAAGGGGGGACTGCTGCGACCACGGGAGAAAGGGAGGGCTGCTTTGGGTTAGGGTTTTGGTGGCGGGGGAGAGAGAGGGAGGAGGGAAAAGGTTAGGGTTTGGTGGCGGCTAGGGTTTGTGGAAAGGTGGCTTTGATACCATGTTGTTGATTGTTGTAATTGATTGATGAGATGATTTCATTGATAGTCTCATATGCTTTATATAGCCTTTACATCATGAAATATCCAATGGAATATCCTGTGGCATATTCTGGCATCCCAAATATGTCCTCAGGATATTCCCATACTAAACATAACGTATTCTCATACTAAATATAATATATTCCTATACTAAATATATCAACAGGTCTATGCTTGATAACTCTTTTTTTCAACTCTTCTGCTATCTTTATTCATGTGGTGCACGCAAATATCTCCTTACAGTATTGAAGGAAAATGTCCAAAAATAGGAAAAATAGGCCCATGACCTGTTTTGAACATTTTCCATCAAGTATCAATATCGATGGTTTATTCAGTTTCAACAATGTCGACGGTTGCTACAGTTTCAACAATATTGGATCGGAGAATCGAGATTCGTCGTTTCGCAAAGGAAAAAAAATGATTAAAAGCATTCTAAAAAATTAAGAAAATATTTGACATATGCACAGATGGTTTCATATAATATTTGTTGTTTCTTGTTAGTTTTAAATGGAATAATATTCAAAATAGTAAATCATTCACCAGCAATATATATTCTTATTTATTTAGTTATTTTTAGGATATTATTTAGAATTTGCCTTAAATTAGGACATTATTTAGAATTTACAAAGAAAAAGTTAAACATATAACTATAAACAAGATGTAACATGGCTAGAGAGGATCGAACTTGAGATCTCTTGGTTAAAACAATATACTTATCAAGTAGCAGTCAATTGTTAGTTTTTCATAAACACATTAACTATATAGTAGGATGAATACAACTAGTAGGAAACCAAAAACTCGAGAGGTGGGGGCTAGGGTGGGCTCGCCATTGAAACTAACCATACATGGATCGTCACTTTTGGCTATGCACATAGATAAACCCAACAACTGGTTGGTCTATGCTTGAGCCTTGAAAACTCTTTTTTTTTTTTTACACATCTTCGGCTATCTGTACTCATTTTGAGAACAAACGTATTCCTCCGCACCAAAGTTCGTAGTATCGGTATCAGAATCATTTTCGGACCCGTCTCACTAGTAAAGATATCGACTGTTTCTGCAGTTTTCAACAATATCGACATTTTATGCATTTGGATCTGTGTATCGGGATTCAACGTTTCGGAAAAAAAACCTGATAAAAAGCATTTAAAATGCTAAAAATATATTTCACACATGGAGACATGGTTCATATATTATATGTTATTTCTTGTTAGTTTTAAATGGAATAATATTCAAAATCGTTTCACCCGCAATATATATTCTTATTTATTTAGTTACTATTAAATAGAGTAAAACCACAAAAGATAGTTTTGAATGAAATAGTATTATGCAACTTAGAAAATGGTAATTATTAAACATGTCGACCTTTAGCTCAACTGAATTATTGTGTTGTCACTAATTTGTCCATCACTCTCTTTTCGATCAATTTTTTTGTTGAATTGAGTGGAAAAAAGAGCTAAAATGATGGTGTCGGGTCATCGGCTGGTATAGGTAGGGGGTCAGTATTAGATCGGGACATGCAAAACTGATACAATACAACCAATACAGCCGATGCGTAGTGGTATCGACCAATACATCCACTCAAGTAATTTAGTATTCCGGGTGCTACACAATCGCGTCCTATAATTCTTCTCATATTTCCTCCACTTCTATTCATTCCTTTTCTATTCAAACAATGATAAATTGGACCATCTCATCCTTGTCACTACACCTCTCCATCCATCAGTGACATCTACATAGGCGTCTAAAGTCATCTCTCTCTATCTTGTCTTCGCTAGTTTAAGTCTTCATGGAAATTTCTCTACAAATCCTTGTATTGCCTGAACGTTTACATTTCTTGTCTATTGATCATATTTTTTTCTCCTCCTGATTTAATCATGTATGGAATCCTCTCCACATCTTTCAAATGGAAAATATTGTTATTATATTGTATTTGTTGATAACTTCAGTCACTTTACTTGGATCTACATGTCAAAGTTGGGATAATTGGATGCTTCATTATAGAAAATAAGTACATATATAAAGTAGAGGATTAGCCTCCTCCTTATTCTCTACCCGATGTGGGACTAAACCTAATAGACTTCTCAACACTCCCCCTCAAGATGGGCGATAGATATCAATCATCCCCATCTTGTTACATTGTTTAGAAAGACTCAAGGAGCTAAGACCCTTAGTAAGATCATCTGCGACTTGTTCTTCTGAGTGAACATAATCAAGCTTCAATGTTCCGTTCTGTAGCTTCTCTTTGATGAAGAATCAATCGATCTCGATATGCTTGTTCTGCCATGCAAAACTAGATTGTTAGTTATACTTAGTACAGCTTGACTATCACTCAGAAGGCGTAATGGTGCTCCTCGATCCAACTTCAACTCTGTTAGTAGAGCTTTTATCCACAACAACTCCGACACTCCCATAGCCATTGCTCTATACTCTACTTCAGCGGTCGATCGTGCTACCATAGACTGTTTCTTGCTTCTCCAGGAGACTAGGTTACCCCCTACAAAGACACAGTACCATGAGGTGGACCTTCTGTCATCCATGCAGCTTGCCCAATCTGCATCGCAGTATCCCTCAACACTTAGGTGTCCATTGTTCTTGAACCATAGCCCTCTTCCAGGAGCCCCCTTCAGATACCTCAGAATGTGAACTGCATCCATGTGGCCCTTCCTTGGATCATGTATGTAGCGACTTACTACACTCATAGCGAATGAGATATCAGAGCGAGTGTGGCCTAGATAAATTATTCGGCCTACTAGTCTCTGATATCTCTCACGATCAACGGACTCTCCTGCTTCTGCACCCAACTTATTTATTAGGTCAATCGGAGTGATTGTCGATCGACACTCCAGCATGCCTGTCTCTGTGAGCAATTCTAGTACATACTTTCTCTGAGAGAGGACGATCCCATCTCTTCCTCGAGCCACCTCGATCCCAAGAAAATATCTCATCATTCCCAGGTCCTTCACTTCAAACTCCTTGGCAAATTTTGACTTCAGCTAGGCAATCTCCTCCTCCTCGTCACCTGTGATCACTATATCATCTACATATACTGCAAGTATGGTGACATGGCCTCTCGTATGACGGAAGAAGACCGTGTGATCTGTATTAGTCTGGCTGTATCCCATGCCTGTGACAGCCCTCCTGAATCTCTCAAACCAAGCTCGAGGAGATTGCTTGAGTCCATACAGTGATTTCTTCAGCTTGCACACCTTTTCTGTCGACTGTGCAGTGCAAAACCCCAGAGGTATCTCCATGTATACTTCCTCTTGTAGATCCCCATGAAGAAAAGCATTCTTCACAACCAACAAATGTAGCTGCCACCCGTGATTTGCTGTAAGGGAGACCAGGGTTCTCACAATGCTCAACTTTGCTACCGGAGCAAATGCCTCATCATAGTCGATGTCGTAGGACTGAGTGAATCCCTTTGCAACCAATCTTGTCTTGTACCACTCCACTTTCCCTTCTGGCGTCTCCTTTACCATGAAGACCTATTTGCATCCAATTGCTTTCTTTCCTTTAGGCAATTTTCTTTCAAGTGATCCAAGTTCCTCTAACATTGCATATTTCTATCTCGGATCTTCCTTTGCTTCCTGCCAACACTTAGGCAAAGAGGTGGTATCCAACGATGCGATGAATGCCCGTGCATATGTCCGCGCATGCACCCGCGCATGCACCTCGCACATGAAATAAGCGCATGAGCACATAAGCGCAACAAATACGCACAAGCGCCATGCGACGATGCTGGCGTGTTAAGTACAAAGTGCACCATCAGAGAGCCACTTTGCATCCTTGAGCTCGAGTCCGAGTCGCTAAACCACTTAGGGATTTAGTTCCAAAGGAAATTTTTCTAAGAGTGTGACAAAAAGTATAAATGCTTTCTTGAGGAGTTTAAACTTAATTCTACTAGAAAAAATATCCCACAATGCACTAACCACATGGTCCACTACCCCATGTGCATCTCTCAACACCAAGCATGATATTATATTGAGATACTCACTTGGAGTATTTTTCAATGTGAGACTATCTTTCTAGCTCTCAAGAAGGAACACCTCAATGAGTATAAGGAAAAATTCCAACAATTCCCTACATATCTTAACACATATGGGTTGAGCGTTCCCCATGGTGACTGTCCATCTTGCATAAGGATAGATGTCGCTTCGACTTGAATCTTCCCACATGGGTTAAACAATAATACAATACAAGAATGGACTAAGCCTTGAATTTTGTACCATAGCTGCTATTCTTCTCATTCACACAATGACATCGGTTATGCTTTCGGTTGTACATTAAAGGTCCTATGCATGCCTGATTTTGGTGTATATATTTTTTGTGCCTACAGGCTTACCCTCAAGAGACGGTCTGTATCTCTGTCCATACACACTAGGTGAGTTATTTTAAAGAGTTCCAGCATGATACCTTGTGCTTCCGTGTGGTACTGCGCCGCTATGACATGGCATAAACCCGAGGCTTCACCTTATCGTGGTGTCATTCTACTGCAGTATAAGGACAAGCCTCTTTATAGTGTCGTACTATCCAGCATGAAGTCTTGCGCTTCCTTGTGGTGCTACGTCGCTGTAACATGGCTCATGAAGCTGAGGCTTTACATCGTTTACCTCTTCGTGATGTCACATCACCGTAGCATGAGGTCACCGGCTTCTTTGTAGTAATGTCTACCACTCTTCATTCTACAGTATTAGGCTACACGCCTATATGCAGTCACGCTGCTATGACCTGGTCCGAAGTCGAGGTTTTACCCTCTCGAGATACCTCATGTAGCACCACTCTACTGTAGCATGGAGTACTATATTCCTTTGTAGTGATGTGCTACCCGTGCTTCCTGAATAACACGCTAGACATTCAAAATGCCTGAGAACTCATTAAGGCGTTGAAGCCATCCTCCCACAGGACTTGTTCTATCCAAAGAACAATTAGTAGACAATAGTGGTTCTAGGTCCGTAACACCTCAATGTCTCAAAAGACTATCTACTGTTCTTGATATTCTCCGACTTAATTATTCTTTTTTGAACCAAAAGCTAAATGTCTAGTAGAATTCTTTTTGAACTAATAGTATAAAACTTTATGGTAAAATTACAAAGATACAATATTAGGATGCCTTCAAGCATATTTTTCTTGTTGTATCCTTGACCAGCTAGCACTTGAGACCTTTGGTGAACGGATACGCCAGATTCTCATGGCTCTGAACATCAATTGATGCAATAACTCCAACCTTGATGTGATCATTCAGTGCTTTGTGCCTAAGCCGCACATTACTCCTCTTACCATTAAAGAAATCATTTGATGCTACCGCTGTAATCGTCTGGTTGCCACAGTAGATCGGTACCGTCAGAATCTGCGCACTAACCAGAGGAAGATCATACATGAGATTCCGGAGCCACTCTGCTTCATCCGCTGTAGCTTCTAGTGAAAAGAACTCAGGTTCCATACATAAATGAGAAAACATGGTCTGCTTCTTCGACTTCTACGATATAGCAGTTCCACCCATGGAGAAGACGTATCCTCCTATGGACCTTTCGCTCTCAACTTTTGAGCACCAGCTTGCATTACTGAAGCCTTCTACTACTGTTGGATAATCGTTGTAGTACAATGCATATTTTTGAGTTCTCTTGAGATATCGCATGACTCTCTTCACAGCTTTTCCGTGCTCAACACCTGGATTGCTCGTGAACCGACTTCGCATCCCCACGGCAAAAGCTATATCAGGCCTCGTAGCATACATCAAACTCCCGATGACGCTCGAGTACTCCAACTGCCTGATACTTTTCCCTGTATTTGGCTTCAACTTCTGGTCACTACTGTATGGAATATCGATCCCTGGAAGATCCTAATATCCATAACGAGTGAGCATCTTCTCAATATAATGAGACTATGACAGCGCCAGCCCAGCTTATGTCCGGATGATCTTGATCCCAAGGATAACATCAGCATCTCCTATGTCCTTCATATTAAAGACGAAAGGAACTTCTCTCTGTGACACATTCTAGATCCATACACAGGACCAATATTTCGTCTACATAAAGACAAACGATGACTCATTTTCCATCAGCGAACTTAGTGTAAACACACTTATTCATCTCGTTGACCCAGTAGTCGTTTGATCTTATGACTTTATCAAACTTCTCATGCCACATCTTGGAAGCTTGCTTCAGACCACACAATGATTTTACCAACTTGCAGAATTTGTTTTCAAGACCACTAATGACAAATCCTTATGGTTATTGCATATAAATCTCTTCGGTCAGATCTCCATTCACGAACGCTATTTTTACATTCATTTGATGAATTACGAGCTTGTGAATTGCACCTAGAGCAAGCAGCAACCTGATGGTCGTCATCCGCGCTACTGGAGCATACGTGTTAAAGTGATCGATCTCCTGCTTCTGAGAAAATCTCTTGGCTACCAGCCTAGTCTTGAACTTCAACAGTTCCATCGGCCTTCATCTTCTTCTTGAAGATTCATTTACATCCGATTGGTTTTACTCCTTCAATTATATCACCCAACACCCAAGTTTTGTTGGAAGTGATTGAGTCATACTCATCATTAACAGCCTCCTCCTAGAAGACAACATCTCCGGTCTTTATTGTCTCATCATAGGAAAGCATATCTGCTTCCACATGATAGGTGACAAAATCATCTTCGAAGTCCTACCTCTTAACTTGCTTAGCCAACGGCTCTGCAACTTTCGGTTCATATGTTGTCTTTTCAATGACAACATCTTCTTGGACTACATCTTCATTGGTAGTGACAACCTCTTCTACATCAACGTTATTCTCCGAAATGTCCGCAAGAACAATGTTCATATGCCTTGCAAACTTCTCTTTAATGTATTATGCGTCGCGAGATTCGATGATATGATTTGATTCAATATCAAAAATCCTCCGAGCATTACTCTTTTCAGCACATCCCAAGAATATAGTCTTTGTAGTCCTCGTTCTCAGCTTCTGAATCTTCATGTCCGGAAGCTTCACATATGCCAGACGCCCTACACTCAAATGGCATTCAAGTTGGATCTGACCTTGAACCAGAGTTCATGAGAAGTAACTTCGGAAGTCGCGAACAGTACTATGTTCAAAATGAAAGTAGCCGTGAGCGTAGCTTCTCCCTAAAAATAGTTTGGAAGTCCTGCAGTTAACAACATTAAGTTCATCATTTCTGTTAATGTCTTGTTCTTCCTTTCTGTAACTACATTTGATTGAGAAGAATATGGAACATTTGTTTTATTAACAATTCTATGTTCTTTGCAGAATTATGCGAATTCAATAGATCGATACTCTCTGCCCCGATCACTCCTTAGTCTCTTGAATTGTTGTCCGACCTGACGTACACTTTACCCTTGAAGTTCTTGAACTTTTCGAATGCTTCTTCCTTTGATTCGAACAGATAGACGAACACATACTTCGAGAAGTCATCGATAAAAGTTATAAAATATTTCATCCCGACCCTTGTGGAGAATTGCTTGAAGTCACAGATATATGAGTGCACCAACTCTATAATATTTGTGCTTTGGTTCACCGGTTTAAACGTTTTTTGGTGATCTTCGTCTGCGCACAGACTTCACACTTCTCCACTACCTTACCTCCACATTTGGAGACAAGCCCTAGACTAGACATTTTATTTATTCTTTTACAATAAACGTGTCCTAGTCTATTGTTCCAAAACTCAAAGAGTATAATCAGAAGAAGAGGTTATATTAACTTTTTCAGTAGGATTACAAGCTGAATCTTGAACATCCCTTCGGGATAAAATATTTTTCCGAAGTATGTTCCATTATAAGAATTACTATCTATCCAGCATTGATGTCCATCCTCAAGCCTGCATTACAGAGCAGATTCCCTGAGACCAGGTTCTTTGTGATCATCGGTACGTGCTTCACATCCCTTAGTATCAACGACTTCTCCAAAGTCGGATTCAGCACCACAATCCTGATCCCATGTATTTTAGCTTGTGCCTTGTTCGCTATCGAAACCTTCTTGGAAGTAGTTTTGTATGTGGTGAACAACTTCCTCTTTGAGCAAATATGACAGGATGCACCAGTGTCCACCCACCAGTCAGTTTCAACACCGGTTGAGTTAACCTGCGCAATCGTAGCAACCAAGTTAGATTCACCTTGTGCTTTTGATTTAGGCTTGGATCTGCAGTCCTTTCTATAGTGGCCCTTCTTGCCACAGTTGAAGCAAAGTCGAATCCGACTTGGCCTTGGCTTGAAAGTAGCCGACTTCACCTTCAGATGGTTGAAGTCTTTCTTCTTGTTATCGTGAGAAGTCTTCTGCTTCTCCTTGGAGTGTGGTGGAGGTGGTGCAGTGCTAGTGCGAAGCTGGTACAGTGCGGCTTCGACTGCGTGAGGCCTTCGGGTCGAATGGGGCCTTCGGATGTATGTAGGGCCTTCGGGTCGTGATGTAGCCTTCTGTTGGGATGGTCCCTTCGGGTAGGGACATAGCCTTCGGGCTGGATTGGTTGTAGGCCTTCGGACCGAGTCTGTAGCCTCTTGAAGGGGCATGAATTAAATTTACCTTCTTCGAAAAATTTATATATATATATATATATATATATATATATATATATATATATATATATATATATATATATATATATATATATATATTTGGAATAAGGGTGAATTTATTCCTCGCAAATAGCGGAAAAGGTATTAAAGTACAACATCACAACTCTCCATGCCCCAAATAATAGTTATGGGGTCATTACAGATACATCGAATTCTATATTATGTAGAATTCCAATAGGGGGGGTAGTCAAGTCCTCAAAGATACGTCTGTTCCTCTCCTTCCAGATGTGCCAAACAGACGCAGCAAGACGAACTCTGGCTCTTCTAGCCCACCCCGGCTCCCGGCTTCTGTGATCTCGAATCCAGCTGAGAATGCTCCGGATGTCTCGGTCCACCCCAACTCCTCCTCTCAGCTGTGCACACTGCTCAGTCCAAATGTCCCAGGTCACCGGACAAACAAAGAAAAGATGCCCCATAGATTCATTTTCCTCATTACATAGCATACATTTGGCATCCGGGATCTGCAACCCAAACCGGAGGAGTCTGTCTCTCGTCATCAATCTACCCCGGAGAAGACGATATGCACATAGTTGCATTTTCCGTACAACGCCCTTGCCCCAAATGAAGTCCACCTCCTCAGCCTGGTCGTGATGGGTCCGAACCAAATCATAGCAGCTACGAAAGCAGAATAGACCTGACCCGCCCCCCGTACCTGGGCCGGCCCAGCTCCATGTATCCTCCGTCTGGCTAGCGTCAATGATAATAAGGTTGATCTCTGCTGCAAGCTGGGCAGTAAATGGGTATCCCTCTGGCCTCCAAACTCCATCCCTAATGATCCGACTGCATGTGAGCCCCCTTCCTGCTTCTCTGTCCAGCTGCCCTCCCAATATCTCGAGAAGGGATCTGGAACCCAACCAAGGGTCTAGCCAAAGGTCGGTAGTCGTCCCATCCTTCATGCGCCTGCAGATAGCGGTCTGGAGCACCGGTCTACATCTCAGGATGGCCTTAAACGTGACCGAAAAATTGTTGTCTATCCTGCAGGCCCAGAAGTTGGTCCTCCGTAAGTATCTACTAGCCATCCAATCCGCCCAGAGCGACCCCCCTTGATGAATTTCCAGGCCATCTTCACACAAGCTGCCTTCCTAACCTCATGGAGAGGCCTCAACCCCACTCCGCCTTCCTCCCGAGGCCGACATAACTGGTCCCAGGATATCGCATGTATCCCTCCCCTCCAGATGAAGTTAGCGCAGATAGCCTCAACTTTCCGAATAGTAGCCGTGGGGATCTGGATAGACTGGAGCCAGAACATAGTGATGCCTGCAATAACCGAACGCACCAACTCAATCTGTCCCCCAAATGATAGCCCCGCCGCTTGCCAGCCCTCCACTCTCCTCTGAGCAAAGTCCACCAAGCTGTGACAATCCTGCTCTCGGGCATAGTTGACCGTCAGCGGGACCCCCAGGTATTTCACTGGTAGCTCGCCTCTGTCCACTCCTAAAGCGAAAGCTCTCTCCTCCTGAAGTGTACACCTGGAACTGAAGTAGACTCTGCTCTTCTCCCGGTTTAACTGGAGCCTAGAGAGCCGCCCGAACTCCTCCATAATGTCAGAGAGCTCTCTCATACCCCGCATGGAAGGCTGGAGTAGCACCAATAGGTCGTCCGCATAAATCAAATGGGATACAGCTGGACTCACCAACCGAAAAAGGGGGACGATCCTCCCGCTATGCACTGCCATATCCATCATACAAGTAAAGTACTCCATCACCAAGGTAAAAAGATACGGGGAGAGGGGGTCGCCCTGCCTCAACCCCCTGTTGCTACTGAAGTAGCCATGCGGCGTGTCCTGGATGAGGATTGAGAAGGTAGGGGAGCAAATGCACTCCCTCACTCTCGCAACCCACCTCTCGTCAAACCCCACGGCAAGCATCAAGTGACACAGGAAGTCCCGGTTGACCGTGTCATACGCTTTCCGGAGGTCAAGTTTCACACAAGCCTTCATCCCCCCCGGTTTGCTGAACTCCCGCACCATCTCGTGAGCTAGAAGGCTGTGCTCCGCTATCGACCGGCCCTTGATGAATGTTGCTTGATTCTGGGACACTAATCCCTGCATAATCCCCTCCATACGCCTGCACATAAGATGAGTGATAATCTTGTAAAGAAAATTACAGCAAGCAATGGGCCGAAAGTCTGCAAGTGAGGTCGCCCCTTCCTTCTTGGGAACCAGCGTCAAGAAAGTATAGTTCATCTCCTTCAGGAGCCGGCCCTCCACAAAGAACTCCTGAACCGCTGCCAGAACAGGTGCCTTAAGCACACCCCAGTGTCGCTTAAAGAACCCCGAAGAGAAGCCATCAGGTCCCGGAGCTTTGTTGGGATTAGCCTTCATCACAATGTCTTCCACCTCCTCCATCCTCACTGGTGCCAAAAGCAGACTGTTCCCATGACGGGATACCAGTCTCTTCGTGACAAGAGCCGGGAACGTGCTAGAGTAGTCCGTCTGCTGATATAAGTCAGTGTAGAACCTGACAGCCTCCTCCTGAATCTCCACCGGGTCTCCAACAAGACGACCCTCAGCATTCAGAAGTCTGGGGATGCTGTTCCGGTGCTGACGGGTGCGGATCACATCATAAAAAAATTTGGAGCAACGATCCCCATCTTTGAGCCAGGTGCATTTAGCCCTCTGAGCCGCACTGATCTCCTCTTGCAGTCTCATGATGCTAACCTCCTCAATCAGGGTCTTCTCCTTAGCCGCCAGCTCCCCGTTCAGAATGTCAACTTGAAGGGCCACCTGAGTGTCCCGAAGCTCGGCTTCCTTATCCGCCAGAGAAGTCCGCGGTCTCGTCTTCACCCACCCCCTGATGACCCGCTTGATCTGCTTAAGCTTGTGAACCATGCGGAACTGGGTCGTGCCTTCCCGGAAGTGCTGCATCTCTCTCATAACCACCTCCTCATATCCTGGCGATAAATACCAGCTGTTGTTGTACCGGAACGGCCTCGCCCTCCAAGTGGGTCTCTCACAGAGGCCTACCCGAATAGGAGAATGGTCGCTAGTACCCGCCGCCAGACCTTCCGCCACCGAGTTCGGAAAACACCTGAACCATTCACTATTGCCCAAAGCCCGATCCAGCTGACAAGCAATACAATTATGGGTAGCCTTGTTGTGCCAGGTCCAAATATGTCCAGCTCGCTCCAGCCCCCGCATACCTGACATAAGAAGACACCTCTGGAAGTCGTATAAAATCGAGTCCGGGACAGGCCGGCCTCCCACCTTTTCTTGACGAAGCAACATAGCATTGAAGTCCCCCATGATGAGCAGGGGAAGATGCATGTTGTCCGCCATACGACCCAAAAGCACAATGTCCTCCCACAGAGCCTCCCGGAGTCTCCGATCATTGTGCCCATATACTGCACCCAGGATGAATCGGAACCCACCTTTATTCTCGAAAGTGACACCTATGAGTTGCTCAGACTTATGAATCTGCACCCCCGTCCAGCTACCTGTGTCCCACCTAACCCAGATCCGTGCCATACCGCAGAGATCTAGGTTGTGAATGTGATCCCAGGCTGCCGGAGTCCGACGTGAGAGCATAGCGGCCCCTCGAATCTTCGTCTCCAGCAGAATAGCAATGTCACATGACTCTCTCCTCAACACCCCTCTAATCTCCCTCCTTCGGCCAATGGAACACCCCCCCTAATGTTCCATGCTAGGACCGACATCTAAATAAAAGATGATGGGTCCCCCTGAAACTCATCTGGATCGACACTCGAGGGAAGTGTCTCATCCGCCTGATCAAGGACAGCATCTACCATGGAGGAAGGGGCAAGATGAGCCTGAATCCTGCTAAGAGTCAGAGTCCAGTCAGGATTGGGGTCGGTCTGGTCATCCATATCCCTTGCCTGGGGAATATCCTCCAATATGGCCGGAGCATGTCTCTTCCTGCTGCTGTACACCATAAGTGCCTGGGATGCCTCCACCCTCTTCTGACCATCATCCGCCGCACTCATTCCCCTGGTCACCATAGTCCTCCGCGGCCTGAACGGGACCAGCGCACCCTGCATGCTCTCCTGCCTCTGTGGCAATCCTGTCTCCAATCTCCTATCAACCTCCATAACTGTGTCTTCCTCCATATGTCTGTCTGGCGCCGTCTCCTCAGGCAAGTGACTAGGAGCCGCCTCCTTCTCAAGTGCCTCCGTCTGGGTCGTCTCCGTCCGAGGTTCCTCCGACTGGGTCGCCTGTGGCCTGGCGGCCTCCTTCCCCTTGTAGTTGCACGCACTGGTAATGTGCCCAAAACACTCGCAGTAGGAACACATGGGTGGGACCCAATCATACTCCACAGACTGCGTCAGAACCTCTCCAGATGGTACCTGATACTCAAGGACGCTCGGGAGCTCTGAGCCTGCCTTTATCTCCACAAAAATTCTGGCGTACATTATTCTGGAACGAAAAGCAGTGGCCTCGTCTGCCTTGATCGGCTTCCCCACGAGGCTGGCGAGTCTCATGAGGAGAGGGATGCTCCAGTATTGTACTGGGAACTCTGGAAAGCGGATCCAGACCGGAATGGCATTCAACACTTCCTTCTCACACCTCAGCTCCGGTGTCCACTCCTTCAATATGATGAGTCTCCCATCGAACGACCATGGCCCCCCCTGCACAATCCTGGTCACATCCTCCGCCAGCCCAAACTTGACATAGTAAAATCCATTCTCCCGGGAGAAGAATTCCATGCTTCCTTTGGGCCTCCAGACTCTCTCCGCATATCCCCGAATTTGGCCATAGAACGGCTTGTTCCCTAACACATATAGCACTAAGGTGTTCTTCCAGAAATCAGATACCTTCGCTATTTCCTCTGCAGGGAAGTAGGCCCTGAGTCCTCCTCCAACCGCCATCGGGGTCACATATTCCATCGACGTCGGACTTTTCGACTCCACTGGAGTGCAAACCTCCTTCCATGACCGAGGCCTCTGCTCCTCAGAGGGGGTCCTGGTTGGGGGTTTCGCAGCTGTCGGGCCCTGCCTACCAGCCTCGACGGCGATACCCTTTCCCTTCTCAGCCGCCGTCGCCTTCGGCCGCCACCCAGACACGGTGCGAACCATATTTCCCCCTCGGCGATGTGGATCGACTGTGCCTCTTGGAGGACGGCTGCCAGAATTCCCTTGGTTCTGAACCCCTCGTCGCCCTCCAGTCCGTCGTCTCACCACCGTCTGCCAGCCTGTCTCTCCCGAACCGTCCGCTCCCGGTGTAGATCCCGACCAGAATTCAAAAGTCGGTGCCGTAGCTCCACCCGCTCCTGAACCCCCGACCGTGGGGGTCCCGATATGTCCAGCTGACCCCCTCCCTCCGTGGTGCGTCCCGACGCCGCCCGACCCTTTTCCCGATCCGCCGGTGCCCGACCCCCCCCCCCCCAACTGGGGGGTCCAAACCTCCCCTGGCTCCGTCGTCCGACCCCCCCTCCGCCTGGGGGGGTCACCATGTTGCCGGCCGACCCCCCCCCCCCACCGCCTGGGGGGTCGCCTGACTACCGCCGCCTCCTGGGGGGTTCGACCCCCCCTTCCCATGCCGCCCGACCCCCCCTCCGCCTGGGGGGGTCGCCCCGCCTCCGGAGCCCGCCGGTAGGAGCCGCCCACCACCCCCCTTCCCACCTTTCCTCCGTACCCCCCCTCGAGAGGGTCTGGGGGGCGAGGGGGGGTGCCATCGCTGTCGACGAAAAAACCCTAGCAGAGCCGGCCGCGTGCATAGCTTTGTGTTGAGCACTTTTTCTATTAATTTATATATATATATATATATATATATATATATGCATAGCACTTTTTTTTAATAATATATATTATTAAAAAAAAAATATATATATATATATACGCCCGAACGAACGAAGGCATGCAAACATAGTCCGAAGGCCTACAAACTCGGTCCGAAGGTCACACTCCCAACCAGAAGGCCCGCGCCTGCACCCGGCCTACACACAGGCTGCCCTCACATTATTCCCCCACAAGAAATTAAATGTATTTCCCTCGTTGCTCGAACCCGCAACCTTCTGGGGATGCCTCTCTCTTACCACTTGGACTAGAAGTTATTGGCGCTCTCTCTCTCTCTCTCTCTCTCTCTCTATATATATATATATATATATATATATATTGAAGAAAGGTACTTTTATTGATATGCAAACAACTAAAACGGCCACACTACATCACAAGATACACCCACTCAGTAATATACAAACTCTTCACTAGCCTCCCATCATGAGAACATTCTCAATGTTGTTCATAACTCCTTGAAAGGACGTTGTTGTGCCTTCAAATATTCGTCTGTTTCTTTTCCGCCATATGTGCCAGATTGTCGATAGCAATTTCATTCTAGCTTTTTCGAACGCCTCCACATCCTCTCTCTCTCTCTCTCTTTCTCTCTCTCTATATATATTCTCTCTCTCTCTCTCTCTCTCTATATATATATATATATACATAACTATTTTATTGAATGAAAGCAGACGGGTTACAAGGCACTATGACAAGCAGAAAGGCGTAATAGTACGACCACCAACAGTGAAATGAAAAAAGCAAAAGACCTGAAGCCTAGGACCCGAGTTTGACTAATTTGGATCGGAAAGAGGAAGGCCTAAAAGTCATGAGTAGCTGAGGAACAACTCTGTGAGAGTTTTTAGCCCTCGTGGACTTCGCGACATCCACTTCCTTCTTCTCGGATAATTGCAGATTGTTCTCCTTACTTGTAGGGGAGACGCCTGATCCACGATCTGCCAGTAAGTGGGATTGGATAACAGCTCGGAAGGAAGGAGTCAGGTGCTCCACTCCAGAATCAAGGATACTGATGACAACTCGGGCGGAGGGATCTAACCCCTCCAAGCTTGAGCTGAAACTGCTGACCTGCGGAGTGACATTACCCTCTGCACCAGCCCTTGACTCAGAAGACACCGAACCTCCCGTTGAAGACCTTGAACCAAAATCCTCAGCTACAACCACCTTATCCGCCCAACTGAGGCAGCCACCAGAACCCAACATCGGAGAAACCATACCAGCATTAAGAGGCAAACCCCTAGCAGCAGGCACCACCAAATTGTCACATGGCATCCGACCAACGAACTTCGGATCGTCCTGCACCCTGCAGATAGGTAGATGAACAAGATTAACCTCAACGCCCTCAGAAGGGACGCTACCGAGAGACAAGGGAGCAACCCAGGCACCGTGGGGATAGAACACCGCCTAAGTGGAGAGGAGGAGGAATCTAGACCAGTCGACGAAAGAGCAGAAGGCACAGGGAGATGTTGGTGTTGGGGAGAGGACACAGGGGGGCACTAGAGGTAAGGGGGGCAGGATCACTCACAACGCCCGCGGAGGGGCATTGCCGAGCGACCCTGCACAGGGCGAGGGAGTAGCTCGGTCGGAGTAGGGGCAACACCAAGCCTGGAAGGAGAGGAGGAAGAAGCAGAACCTGGCGGCAAATAGACAGAAGGTGCGGGGGTATGGGGAGGAGGAGACGCAAGGGGGACGTGTCTGGACAAGGGATAGGGCTGGGGAGGTGGTGGGGATTAAGGGAGAGGCACCACAACCTGAAGTAGCCGAATCACGGAGGGTCGAGGAACCTGCCACCAACGGGGGGCACCTACTGCAGAACGGCCCCGGGTTGGGTCCTGGGGCAAGCACTAGCCTCGTAGCCCCGACGAAGGCACCCAATGCAAAAAAAAGGATGTTCTTCATATACGATGTCTTGCCAAATACTAATGTCGTCTGGCATATTGATTCTGATCTGGGGCGGAGCCGGATGGCTGATGTCGATGTCCACGAGCACCCACACGTAACTCGGTCTGGACACGGCCGCAGTAGCACGGTCAATCACAAGTGGGGAGCGGACGCATTGCACGAGGAGGAAGAGAGCTTCTTTTGCAGAAAGGATATGCGACAAGCCAGGAAGCGACAGCGAGACATGGACCACCAAAGACCCCTTCGGGTCGAAGTCCGGAGACCATCGGGCCACACGCATGGGAAATGAGCGACGGTCCACAACTCTTTAGATAGTAATCGCAAGTAGTCCGCCTCCAGGGAAGGATGGATCAACAAATGGTGGGCGTCAATAACACCAATGTATATCTATCCAGAGAATCACATCCTGCTAATCACACGACGAACCACATCCACCGGCAGCCGCGCGTGGATGAACTTACCAATGAGGGCAAGATGGAAAAGGGCGGCGAGCGTGGCCACATCCTCCATACTGAAATCAATAGCAGGAACGTCCTTGGAGAAGGAAAAATTTCGGGACGGAAGCATCGGCGACGCCGAACTGGACGAGCCAGAAGCCACCTCTAAGAAAGATCCTCAGAGAAGGAAAAAAGTCCTTGTTCACTCTCTCTCTCTCTCTCTCTCTCTCTCTCTCTATATATATATATATATATATATATATATATATATATATATATATATATATATAAAATTTTTGAAGCAATGGCTAATTGTGGTGAACTCACCTCCACTGGGCTCGAACTCCCGACCACTTGGGCCGCATGCATCTCCCTTAACCACTAGGCTAGAGGTCATTTGCTACACACACACACACACACACACACACACACATATATATATATATATATATATATATATATATATATATATAGGCAAACCTTTATAAAGGGGATCATGCAGGACTTGGTCTCTCCGAACCAGGCTGCGTTTATCAAGGGGAGATCGATTGCTGAGCACAACCTCCTGGCCCATGAGATGGTGCGAGGTTTTAACAAACCTGGAGGAGAGAAGGCTTGCGTGAAACTGGATCTGAGGAAGGCGTATGACATGGTCAACCGAGACTTCCTCTGCCATCTGATGTCCGCCATGGATTTTGGGGACCATTGGGTTGGCCTGATACGAGAGTGCATCACGTCCCCCACTTTCTCGGTTCTCATACAGGGCATTCCCTATGGGTATTTCCAGAGTAATCATGGGCTTCGGCAAGGCGACCCCCTGTCTCCTTACCTGTTCACGATTGTTATGGAATACTTCACATGTCTGATGGATTTAGCAGCGCACCGAGGGAGGCTGGTTCCACTGTTCCGGAGGGTGGATCCCCCAGTCACCCACCTCATTTATGCTGATGATCTCTTGGTGTTTATACGGCCTTCGATGGAGGGTATGCAGACGCTTGCAGAGATTATGGGAGAGTTGCATTCCCTATCGGACCTTCAGCTGAACAGGGAGAAGAGCCGGGTGTACTTCAGCTCCTTATGTCCCCAGAAGGAGGAGCGGGCTGACGTGTTGGGTATCGAGAGGAGTGATCTTCCGGTGCGCTATTTAGGAGTACCCCTCACGGTCAACTATGCGCGACATCAGGATTACCATAGTTTGGTGGAGTACGTCCAGAGGAGAGTGGAAGGTTGACAAGCCTCAGGATTGTCATTTGGCGGTCGCATTGAGCTGGTACGGTCAGTGATTACAGCTGTAGCCCATTTCTGGCTTCAATCCATCCTCCTTCCTATCGCTACTGTTAGGAAAGTGGATCGGATTTGTGCAGATTTTATTTGGAGAGGGGGTATGCATGCGATCTCTTGGGATCAGCTCTGTCGTCCCAGAAAGGAGGGAGGAGTGGGGATTAGGCCGCTGCTGGAGATTCGGGAGGCCTCCGCGCTTAAGCTGGCATGGAAATTCATAAATGGGGGGTCTCTCTGGGCTGCCTGGATGCATAGCAGATATGTGAAGCATGGCAACTTTTGGACGTGTACTACTGACAATAATCATTCCGTCACGTTCAAGACTGTCCTGAGACACAGGGGGATTCTCAAGTCTGCTATCAGGAAGGTCATGAATGATGGGTCTGGAACGGACCTCTGGCGAGATCTCTGGATAGATCGGTGCTCGTTACTGGACATTAGGAGGGCTCAGACTCACCAGGAGGACAGGCGGGGCCTGACGTGTAGTCGGATCATTCGCGATGGGGAGTGGAGGCCGGAGTCCTATCATTTTACCAGGGAGCTGGGAGAGATCATTAGCAATATTGCCATTGATCCGGACTTGCCTGCAGATCGATGGATTTGGGAGCCGACTGGTGCGTACCCGGGTACTGGGGAGTTCCAATTCAGGAGTTGCTACAATCTCATCAGGCGCACTTTTTCTCAGAGTCCTGACTACGAATTCGTATGGTGCAAGGACCTGGCAAGGAAGATGCAGCTCTATATTTACAAGCTCCTATTGGGTCGCCTTCTTACTAGAGATCGGTTGAGTTCTTTTGGAGTGCCGGTCCCAGATCCCAAGTGTGTGTTGTGCGGTCTGGAGCAAGAATCTATCTGCCACATCTTCTTTGAGTGTGACCTGGCTTGGCAGATCTGGAAGGAGCAGAGTAGAATATTAGGAGGTTGCGTCTCCGGGAAGAGTATTGGGGACATCATTACGGTGATCCGCGATAGTAGAGGTCGAGGGGAGGACTGGTTCCGGACCGCCAGGGTTCGTCTGGCTGCTTCGGTTTAGCACGTCTGGCGGGAACGAAACCGTCGAATATTCGAGGGACTGGTTACACCTCTGGTGGGCATGCTTCATAACATCGAATTTGATGTAAATGTTATGAGGTCTTGATGAGTGGGAGTCCCCACTTTGATTGTATGTTGTACGATTACTGTATTGCTTTGGAATAAAATTTACCTTTTTTCCAAAATATATATATATATATATATATATATATATATATATATATATATATATATATATATATATATATATATTTTTTTTTTTTTTTTTTATATATATATATATATATATATATATATATATATATATATATATTGGCAATATATATTTTGGATAGGTACAATATATATAATTAGAGATGTGGTATTATATTATAACCTAGACTATATAGGTTGACTCGCCGGTTGTATTAGTTCCGTAGTTTTTCATAATCGAGTAAAAGTTGATAACTACTTTTTTCTTGATCTCTCTCTACTTTTTCTCTTCATTAACGATTGACTGATCTTAAATATTGGAAACCAACACCCGTAGGTATCTTTTATATATGAATTACTAAGCATAATATTTCATATTACTAAGCATAATATTTCATATAAGGAGGAAAGAAGAAGAGGAGTGAACAAGGACTCTTTACTGTGTGTATCAGGCTAAAGCAGAGGTGGACCCACCCTAAAACCAGGAGACTACTCCCCGTTATGACAGTTTCCTAATGGAAAATGCTAAATCTACAACCAAATGTTTACAACCTTCTTACCACCTCTCTCCCACCCCCTTACACATGGGTACCACCGTGTCCCACCTCCCCTCTCACCCCCTATTACATGGGCTCCACTCGACCCACCACTCCCCCCCCCCTCCTCCAATCGAAACCCGACACATGACGGCTGTAAGGGAATTGTAAGCATTTGGTTGTAGGCATAGCAAAGCTCGTTTCCTAATATATAGCTTTGTCTGTCATATTATTTACTAAACTTTCTTTAAATAATGAAAAACTAAATTATGGTCGTATAGGTAAATTTATTGGATTGCAATTTAGAAGTCTTCGGTGCAATTCTCTCAACCCACATCATTTTCCATTTTATATATGTTTTTTTAATTTTCATGTAAATTATATACAATGTTCAAGTTCAGGTATTTTTGCCCCTCTCAAAAAAATTTATATATCCGCCATTGGGTTAAAGAATTCCATAATTACGGCTAACTCCTCCCAAAAATTAATTAGCTAATTCCTAAAATTCCCAATTCTTTATGGAAGCACTCAATATTATGAGTCCGACGAATCCATATGCCAGGTTCAATTAGCTGTTATAAGGAAGATGAGTAAAATGTCCGGGGAAAAAACACAAATCATATTTCTTTCACTTTCACGTCTCCTAATTTACTCCTTAACATCTTCAGTTACTATTTTCTGGAATTCCAATATATCCTTCTTAGCTATACTAATATATAATAGAAAATGTTGAGACTTCATCGTGAATGTTTTGTTCCAAAAGTATTCTTATCTATGTTTAATGATTAAAATTGTTTATTAAATTTAACATGGACAATGAGAAAATTACATATAGAAGTAAAAAAAAAAAAAGAAGGATGACACTATTTGGACCGAGATTTTGGAATGCACTTTTGGACACGTAACCTGTGGTCATGGTTTGCGGTCCAAGACCGCAAGCCAAATAGCATTTTCCAAAAATAAAAAAAGATGGGTGTTGTTTGCTTTTTCTCGAGTAGTATGCAACATGTGCAGAGCACGTGCATATGTACTAGTACAGGTAAATAAAAAGTTAGTAGTCACTATTCTTGGCCGAAATTCGATTGCATGCAAATTAAGGGTTACAACAAACACACTTCAATATTTGTATGGAATCAAGAAAACCAATGCGCATGCAATTAATAAAGGCACAAATTCCTAAAACAGTTCACAAGACCCATGTGACCAAATTATTTATCAAAAGAGATCGAGAATAAAGAAACGGATAGTGAAGGGACTGTCTGACCTTGTAGAGGTACAGGAGCGAGACGAAGAAGAAGAACGGATGAGACCAGCCGAGAGACGAGAGCGCCCAGAGACCGAACATCACCATGGCTACGTGGACCATGATCGAAACCTCCGTCATCGCCATGCCACCCAAAACCTTCATGTACGATGTTAAAGAAGAAGCCTAGACAGACGGAGAAGACTACAGGAGAAGAAGAAATTAAGAGTCAAGAACATCTCACGAGGAGGTTGAATTCTTGAATGAAACAGGAGGAAGTAGAAGAAAGGGGGGAAGAAATTGAACGGAGTAGTTTAATGATGAAGTAAGTATTATTTGGGAAGCGAAGAGGACTCTTCCTTGGTAGAAGAAGTCGAAATGTTAGAAAGAATTGGCACACGTCAAGAAAAGGCAAGGACGAGTCATCGGCAAGAAGAAGATGTAGAAGGCGGTTGACAAAAGTGTCAGTTTCTTTTTTTTATTTATATGTTTGCATATAAGAATAAGGGTAAAGTGCATTTAAACCCTCTTTAGAGTTGTCTCGTTTGTAAAATAAGATCTATTAGAAAACTTAAGCAGTTTGCACCTCCAAAAAAAAATCTGTTTTGTTTAGAATGGCCCTTATCCGTTAAATGGCCGTTAAAATGGCCGTTAAGTCTTGAAAAAAAAATAATAAAAAAATATAAACTACCTAAACTACTCCTCCCACCCTTCCCTACCAGCCCCTACCCCCCTTCCCCCCCTCAGCCGGCAACCCGCCCTCCTCCCTCGACCGGTCATCCCCGACCACCCCCCCTCCTCCCTCCGCCGGTCATCCCCGACCACCCCCCCTCCTCCCTCCGCCGGCGACCCGCCCCCCGCCCCCTCCCCCCCCCCCCCCCCCCCCCCCCTCCTCCCTCCGCCGGCGACCCGTCCACCGACCTCCTCCCTCGGCCGGCGATCCGTCCCCCGAACCCCTTCCCCTCCTCCCTCCGCCGGCGCGACCCGCCCTCCACCACCGGAGAGAGAGAGGGGGGGGGGGAGAGGGGAGGGGCAAAATCATCTTTTAAGACGTTTTTAACGGATTTTAACAGCGGGAGGAGGGGGGGGGGGATGATTTGAGCATTTTCGTATCTAGCTGTCTTTTTCGGATCAGCAAGTTTTTATTTACATTTCGTGACATCTAAGGAGGGTTTAAATGCACTTTACCCTAAGAATAAATGTGTGCGCACGTCACGTGAGAAGGGAAGGACGACGGACGTGAGAGATGATGGCAATTTACATTTTAGATACCTTGAGCGCAAGTCCATGTTTGCTTGCTAACTGTACCCTTCCTCTTCTTACTTTTTTTCCCCCTCTAGGATGGGTTAGAGATTGTTCATCATGGTTGTCTTTGCATATTTGTTTAAAAATAAGACAAAAGTTGACTAATAAAATATAATTTATTAAAAATATAAAAAAATGGGGACAATTTTTTAAAGTATATAAAAAATATTATTAGAAGTTGTGTCAAGCCGAGTAATAGAATATGGGAGGAAGAAAGTACAAAAATATTTTCCTTTTTATTAAAAAACAAAAAAAAATTGTATAGAGCATTAAGGTTTAAATAATTTACAGATAAAAAAAAAAGTTTGATAGATTTGTAAGAGAAAACATAAACGTGTTACTAAGGGTGTTTAAGTTGTCTCCATATTTTAAAATAATATACAAAAGAAAATATCGTATTTTCAAAAAAAAATATTTCTTCTAGAAGAAAGCAAGAAAAACAACAACAAAAAAAATTCTATATAAAAAGTTTATGGACGTTTTCAAGTTTCTATTCCTTTTCATGAGATTGTTTAAAAAAAAATCTTGAAAAAGTCCATACCGTGGGCGTTTTAAATTTTCTAATTTTTTTTATTTTTAAAAAGATTATGCTTAAATTTTAATAAATAAAATAATTATTTATGAATGAAAAATAAATAATTATTTCTAAATATTTTCACAATGAATAAAAATAACATGGTGTAAATTTTAATTAATTTATTTATTACATTTTAAGCATAATCTTCAAAAAAAAAATTACATAAAATATAAGGAAATTAAATAGAAAAAGTAAAAAGTAAAACATTATAGAGTTAAAATGTAACAAAGAAAATAAGCAAACATTCAAAAATAATTATTTTTTATTCATAAATAATTATTTTATTTATTACATTTTAGGGTTATTTATACTGACACCCTCTATATTTTGTGTTTATTACGCGGACATCCCTTAGTTAAAAAATAAATGCACTGACGCCCCCTACATTTTGTGTTAAATACACGAACCACCTCTAAGTTTTGTAGTTTATGTAAATAATTTTACACTAACCACTCTACTTTAAAAAAAAATATAAAGGACATGGGGTGTCAGTGTATTTATTTTTAAAATAGGAAAAGTCCGCTTAGTAAACACAAAACATACACTATATTTTAATTATAATCTTCAGAAAAATATTTAAAAAATAATAATAATAATAAAATGCCCATAATATGGTTGTTTTCGAGATTTTTTCCTTATTTTTTAAAGTAATACTTAAAATGCCCATACTATGGGCATTTTAGATAGAATAATTTTTTTTATTTTTTCCTTTCATTCTTCTAGAAGAAATAAAAAAATTAAATAAGATTTCAAAACGTCCTTAGTAAGGGCATTTTCGTTTGTATATTATTTTAAAACGAGGGGAGAACAGAAACGCTTTCGTTTTTGTTCTCTCTTTGCAAATTTATAGAACATTTTTCTTTCTATTTTACTTAAACTTTTATGTTCTATACGAAAATTTCGGATACAAAATTAGTTACATGAAGCATGATTTTTTTTTCTTTGATTAAATGTCTAATTTTCAAACAACTTCACTTTGTAATTACAATGGATTCATCAAACTCAACGGCCTCAAAATTAATTACTCTCGAACAACCAAAAATTGTTAGGAATCTAGTCGAGAAGAGGAGGTCTGGAGCATCATGTTGTAATCATGGAAGCGTGTGTGAAGACGACATAGTAATCGGACACGACCAGGGTTCAAAATATGGCCAAAGAAAGTCGGTGATCGAAATTTCGTCGGAGTTTCGGCTCTTCCCGTGCCCGTAGTGCAGGTGACCGAAAATTCAAAAGAATTTTGATTGGGTGTAGGTGTTACGACCCGCACCCGGAATAAGGGTACGAGTATGTGGCAACGTCCAGCCTACATCGTAGCAACGATTTAGAAAGTTGTCTAGGTCAATCAATACTATCACATCTCAAGTATATATATATATATATATATATATATATATATATATATATATATATATATATATATATATATATATATATATATATATATATATATATATATATATATATATCATAACCTTTCAATGATATCTCATCTCCAAAAGGAGGACAATATAATAATATCCATACTCAATGACAATAAACTATAAGGAAGATAAATGACACGATAATGATATGAATTAAAGATATGAAATAAGAATCCGAGAGAAGTCTAGAAATATATATCTCAATCAACATCAAAAGTCTAAGCGTCTAGCTATCTCAACGTCAATATAAGCCTCGAATAATAACAACTCAATGTCTCAGAAGCTGGAAACAAATCCAGTACTAGTAGCTAAACTAGCTAAGTCACTACTAGTGGTGTCTCCTCTATGGAAACTGGCTCCTCCTGTGGCTCCTGGATGTATCCATCATCTACTTCTGGTCCATAATATGTGGGACAAAAGTCCTCAAGATTCTCTGAAAAATATTACCCCGTCAGGATTGGAGCGAAGCACAAATCTTTAAAAGCAGTTCAATACATGGTAGAGAATATATGACAAGTAATGGAAATGAATATATGATGAATAAGTAATCCAATGAACAGGTAAAATAACTGGGATAAATAGGTATACATAGTAGACAACTGGTAAGAATAGTAACATAGCGACATGGTGTGAAAAAATGAGCAATATAAAATAAGAGCCCTAGCTACGTGACTTGAAATATAAGTTCGTTATGTGATCATCTTGGGAATGCACACGAGCTACTAAGGTAATACTCAATTATACGTGAGATGTATAATTGGTATGCATACGAGCTATGTTGGCCCAATGATTGTATCATATTTTTTAATATGGTTAATCTGTTAAGTTTAGCATTTCATTATCATTAATTTCATACTATCACTATAGCTTTTCTACTTATACTTACACCTTTCGTGATATGTGCTTATTGTTTTAAATATTAGTGATATGAGTTTTCATTATATATATCTTAAATTTAATTGAGTTACCAAAATTAAAACTATGTTTTTATTATGGTTATTCAATTAAGTTTAACATTATGATATCACTAATATTTATGCTATCACTATAGCTCTTATACTTAAACTTAGCATTGTCCTACATGCTTTATCTTATCATATTTGCTACATGTATATTGCCTTGTTCGTCTAACATGTACATGCAGAAAAGCAATAAGCAAGATCAATGTGGACATATGCAATAAAAAAAATTATGATGGACCAAAGACGACGGATCCCATAAGATTTCTCTGAACCACCCGACGACATCTCCGAAGACACGCACTCGGGGGTTCCGCTGACTGGTCAGCGGATGGGAGTCGAAGGGGCAGCACACCCCATGGGGGTTCGAGGACGAAGGTCTCGAAAGGTATTCAGTTTTCACAAACTGGATATCTTTGGACAGTTGCCGTCAAGGAAGAAGCCAACATCTATCAAGAAAAGAAGCCATACCATGCCATCATCATTTCAAGACTCTGAAGAAGTCTGCACCTGCTACAGTATATATCTGGAGTCTGTAATGAGTCTGAGGAATAATTGTAAACACAAGAAATGGATGGCAAAATCGAAAGCTAAGGTAGAAATTAGCCCAGGATCATTTTCGGATGAAAATCGGCATACCGACGGTGTACCGGTATATACCGACGGTATACCGATTTTTGTTCACAGAAAATTTCTGTCTACAAAATTGACATACCGAAGGAATACGGATCTATACCGACGGTATACCGATTCAGTAACGTTGAAAATCCAACGGTCGGGTTTCGAACATTTAATGATCCCAACGGCTATATTTCTAGCCGTTGCAATTCCAGACCGGTATTCCAATGGTATACTGGTTCATACCGACGGTATACCGATCGCTGACTGAAAAGTTGCCTTTGAGCTCTTTTCAATGCTTTGGTTATAAATAGCCTTGAACCCCTTCATTCAAGGTTGATGCTTTGAGCCTGAAAATTTCTAAACCACCAAAGCTTATCCACAAATAACTCTACAAATCTTTCATTTACCATCCACAAATTATGTTAGAGTTATTGAGTTGAAAAGTGAGATCTTCATCTTCTTGTATAAGAAGATCAAAACCTATTGTGAAAGGTTGAAGTTGGAGAGTCTTCGGATCCAAACTCTCGGTTGAAGTTGGAGAGTCTTCGGATCCAAACTCTCGGTTGAAGTTGGCGAGTCTTCGTATCTAAACTCTCGGTTGAAGTTGGAGAGTCTTCGTATCCAAACTCTCGGTTGAAGTCGGAGAGACCTTCGGACTAAAGCTCTCGTGTAAGAAGTTGGTGAGCCTTCGTATAAAAACTCACGTTGTACTATTTACAATAATAGTGGATTAAATTCGGAGAGAGTTTCGGGACTGGAGTGCCCCTGGAAGGATACATCGGGTGTCGGTATTATTTTGCTTCTTCTCTTGCACTTATATTTTTAAATTGTCCATTAGCTTGTGCTAAGTGCTTAATTAGTTAGCTTGACCCTATTCACCCCCCTCTAGGGTTCCTACAATTGGTATCAGAGCAAGGACTCTATTGTTAGGCTTAACATCCTTAGAGTAGATCCCTGTTAACTTTTCTATGGCATCGTATTCATTCTCTTCCGATAAAGAGGGTTTTACTTCTAGTAACATGGACAATCATGTTTCTTCTAAATGTAACAAATGCTCTAAGTGGAAAGCCATGGCTAACCAATCCTTAGATATTCTTGATGACCTTTATTCTACAAATGAAGAACTTTCAGGAAAGGTTATTCATTTAGAAGAATCTAATGAGTTTTTGAGAAATGAAAACAATGATTTGTTATCTAGACTTGTTTCTCAAAACTCATCTTGTGTTTCTTTAAATAGTTTGAATGAGGCTTTAATTTTGAAAATCAAATCTCTTTCCTCATGAATAGAAGATCTTAAGAGGCAAACACATGAGCTAAATCATTTGCATGATTTTTCTATTAACTCTTTAAAGAAACAAAATGATGATTTTATTTTTAGAATTGCTTTATTTGAAAAAGAGAATTATGAAACCCAGTTTTTAAATTATAATTTAATATTATTATTATAATATTAATACTATTATTATTATTATATTGTGGGTTTAAAATTTTATTTTAAAAATAATAATTGGCTTTTGATTGCTGACCTGACCCGAGCCCGGACCAGCTTCCCTAAACCAAGACCCGATCTGAACCCATTCTCCTTATTTGAAAATCCTGATTTCTTTTACAAAAAAAAAAAAATTCCTAACCTATTGGCCTGGTCATCCCACGACCAGGCCATCCTATTCTTCAGTCACCTCTTACGTTTCTCTTCACCACAAACTAGTTCTTCTTCCCATTTTTAGCAAACCCACACCACCAGCACTCTTCACCACACGTTCACTTTTCCCCCACTTCTTAATAACCCCACCACCAACTCTTCCCCCATAATCACTCTCCCCACACTTGTTTTCCTTCCCCTCACGAGCAAGCTTCCCCTCTTATTCCCTCAACTCTCCATTATTCTCCCCCATCCACCAACACACTCCACCACCACTTCCCTCTCCCTCACAGACCATCCGCCCGAGCCCCTCTCGGCTATCTCTGCCGAACCCGCGTGCCCCCGCGCCAACCCGGGCGCCCGCTCCGACGTCCTCCCGGGCGCCCGCTCCGACGTCCTCCCGGCCGCCCGCTCCGACGTCCTCCCGGCCGACTCCGGCGCCCCCTCTCGGCCGCCGCCAGCACGCGGCCCCACCCCCTTTTGCTTTCCCGGCCAACCCCTCTCGGGTTTCCTCCGGCGATCCTGACCCGCCGGCCTCGCCAACCCGAGCCACCCGCTGTCCCTTGCTGCTCGGTCCCGAGACCCGAGCCCGTGGTCTCCGACAGCGTGTCCAGCGCTGTTCGCGTCCCTCGTGCACCGTTTTCGTACTTGGACGTCATCTCGGCATTCCCGAGTTTTACCGCGGCTCCTGTGTTCTGTTCCAGCAAGCCCGACCTGCTGTCCGGGGATATTTTTCTTCTTTAATTTGCATCTGAGAGCTCTAGCCGAGCAACTCAAGGTATAACTCCTCTGTCCCGTCCCATTTCGTTTGTCTATGATGAGATTGGTCCCCGATTCCCTTCCGGGAATTCGGTCTTTTTAGCGACGTCGTAACTTCGAATTTTTTCGAAAATGTTCTGTGATATTCAGCGTTTATTTCGGACTTTTCCGAAATATATTTTCTGGGTTTTAGGCGTTGTGATTCCCGAATTCATTTCGGGAATTTTCGAAACTATATTACGGGTTTCCGGTTGAGATTTGGGAATTATTTTGTGAATTTTAATTGTGGTGTAAAATGGTTTGGAATTGAATTCTGGGTGTTCCCTGGTTTGGAACTTTTTATAAATGGTGATTATGGCACACTTTTCCCAGTTTTTGGGTTGACAGAAAATAGAGGAAGTGCTGCCGAATTTTTCTATAAAATTTAATTATATAATTTTTTAAAATGATTTTAAAATGGTTTCGGAAAAGAATATTATTTTGGATTATGGGCGACGACCGTATTGGTCAATGGGCCCTGGCTAAGTGCAAACGAAACCGGTTTCGCCCAGACGTTGAGGCATTAGCCTATATGACGATTGGACCAATATCTAAGACTCAATATTAAATTTATTTTAATTATTAGCTTTATTTATAATTAAATTGTAGGCTAATTTTATAACTAACGAACGTTTCTTCTTATTTCAATTTATGTAAAATAATTTGTAAGGGCATAAGTCCAGCTTTTCTATTTCTTTCTCTGTGGCCTGTAAATATTGTAGCGTAGTTTTTCTTTTATTTTCTAGTTTTGCTGGTTTTTAGCGTAGACGCGTAAAACTAAAATAAATAATATTTTTTATATAGAAAAATTAATAAGATTTCTCTCACATTAAAATTTACAAGTTTGTAATATTTTAAACAAAGATCATGTTTTCTCATTAAACAAGAAATTTAGTTTTATATGTATAATTACGAAAATACAAAGTTTTAACCAATTAAATTGGTAACTACGAGTTTTTCCAAAATAAAAGTTAAATTGATCTTTCCCTCGTAATTAATTACAACGCACCCGATAATCGATTTCTTTGTGATTGTGTAAATAAAGATTAAAATTGATTAGGACACAACTTAGAGATTTCAACTAGCGTAGTTAGCATGGTAACTCTGGAATCTGAGTCAAACTTCTCGAATGTAGGATTTCGAGGATGAGTCTAAATCCCATCTCGAAGTCTTCAACCCTTCAAGTCCAGTCCAATTTGAGGCAAGTACATTTTGTGTTAGTTTACAATTATTTAATAATCGCTTTACTGCAAGTTTAAACCACGATGCAACACGGAACTCTCTCTGAGAGCACTGACTGATTGACTGTTGGGTACTGGGAAAATAGTGTAATGATTATGACCACATCCAAAATGATAACTTAGAACTGTATTAGCTTACCCCTCTTACACACGGGGATAAGCCATATCGTATCAATAGGATACAACTGTACAACCCAAGCCGGTCATATTCATTGCCTATTCAAATCACAATATTTTAACTGCTAGAAAACTGTTTATTTTTAAATGTTTAAAAATGCATGATTCTATTATTATTTTAATTGTCGGATTAGCATGAATTATACTTTGCTCCCTCCTGACTGGAGATACATTTTTAGGGGATATTGAGGATGCTGAGCTGTTAATCAACATCTATTACGACCCGGTTCTGTACCCCGTGGTGCTGCCAGAGTCCCCTTTGGAGGACGCAGGAACTGAGGCCGATGAGCCTAATGTTTAGCTAGACTTTCCTATTTTCAGTTTGGTTGTTGTTTTAAAATTTTGTTATTTGAATTCTGTATTTAATTTAGTTCTTTTACATACCAGCTGTATTTATTTTAAAGTTGAATAAAGTTTTAAATTCCCGAATATTGAGTTGTGACAAATATTTAGATACTGTTGTGATTACCTGCAATAGTGGATACAGCTTACTGTCGCCGTCTCAACAACGGTGCAGGCTGGGCATGATCCGGTTCGACCCAATTATTTGGGATCGGGTCGTAACATATTTTTAGTGGTGGCCTATGCAGGTCCGAGAACAACAACTTAGGAAAATATACCTAGAAACAATTAGAACACTAGAACAGTAATTTGTCACAACATAGGTCCGAATTATACATAAATAAATATTTTTTTGTTTGATTATAGACTGGTAGGATACCTTGCTTATGTTTGCATCCTAAACCTTCCAGAATATGACCAAAGAAAAGACCACCCCTGTTGGCGATGAGGTGTCATCACCCGAACACACCCCATCTCCCCCAGCACGTCTAGACCCTTCACCGTTGCAGCTGACCGACCGTCCCCATCAATCACCAGCACTCCGCGGCGTTTACGCCACTACATCTCAAGCGGCGAACACTACACTTCCCTGGACTGAGCCACAGACCCCTGCGGTAGTGCCCGAACCAGCTGCCCCACCAGTGCTCGTGGATCCCACCGATCTAGTGGGCATGCTACGTGGAGTGCTTGAAGCACAGAGAGCCCAAGCAGAAGCTCATCGGGAACAGACTGCAGCCCAAGCTGTAGCCCATCGCGAGCAGAACGCGATCATGAGAGAAGGCATGGAGAATGCCCACAATGTGGCTATGGCTGCCCTCGAGAGAGGTGGAACCACTTCATTGGAGCCACGACCTGCCAAGGTAAACATAAATTCAGGAGTTAAGTTTTATATCATTAAGGCCATTCTTTTGATTAGAGGCGTATTATTACATGAAGGTCGGAGATATAGAGAGTTTCAAGAAGCAAGGCCCTCGACCTTTCAAAGGGACCGAGGGTATCATCTACGCCGATGAATGGCTAGATAGCATGGAGCGTCTCTTGAGCGTCGCTCGACTCCCAGAGGACCTCAAGACTGAAGCAGTAGGACTCCAGCTGCAGGTTGTGGCAAGCATCTGGTATCGGAATGAACCCCGACTCCAGGACAAGCAGCTTGACTGGGACACCTTTAAGAGGCTGTTCCGCAGGAAGTTCTTCCCAACATCAGAGATGCGGGAGATGGAAAGACAATTCCAGGACCAGAAGCAAGGGAACATGACTGTTGGAGAGTATGCGACAGAGTTCGGCCGACTTAGCCGTTTTGCCCAGAACTTGGTTGCTGACCCCAAGGACCGTGCTGAAAGATTCAGGTATGGACTAAGGGAAGAGATTCGTACCCCTGTGATCGCAGGTGGTGCCAAGACATATGAGAAGATTCTGATACGAGCTCAGGACGTAGAGACGAGCCAGCCCTCTCGTTCAAAGAGGGAGTATCCTGGAACTAGCAACTTCCAGGGTAACCAGAAGAGGCCCAACAACAACAACAACAGGCCTTCGTACCATCAGCAGCAGCACCAATAAGCAAGGACCAATGACAGAGCGCCTCAGAGGCAGATCCCTATCTGTGATTTTTGCAAGAGGCCAGGACATCAGTCGAATATATGCAGGAAGAGGCTAGGACACTGCCTAGTCTGTGGGTCTGCCACCCACCAAGTGAAGGACTGCCCCTCGTCAGTCCACCGGACCGGAGCAACTCAGCAAAGAGCTCCCCTACCCACTCAATAACAACGGTTCGGACAACACCAGCAGAAGATCGGGCGAGCTTTTACCCTAGCAGCAGATGAGCAGGAACCAGAGCAGGAACCCACCGCTGATGTCATCACAGGTTCCATTTATGTGTTTTCACATCCTGCTCTAGCATTATTTGATTCGGGTGCATCACATAGTTTCATATCATCAAAGTTTATTTCTGCACACTACCTAGATACGGGACTTAACAAGATGATTAGTAGAGTTATGACCGGTGGTGGACCCATACCCATCACCGAGGCTTGTAACTGTCCCATAACTATCTCAGGCCACCAATTCTTAACATCCTTACTTGTGATACCCCTGCCCAACTATGATGTAGTCCTAGGGATGGACTAGTTAAGTGAGCAGCATGTGCTGATAGATTGTCATAGAGATTGTGTAATCTTCAGCCCACCAGGAGAACCGGAGTTTGAAATCTCCCGAGCTTCGGAAGACATGAAGAGTGTTACCTACTCCTCTATCACCGAAGAACCCGGGCCTCTTCACCCTATCATAGCAAAATTCATGGATGTCTTTCCAGATAGTCTTCCAGGATTGCCGCCAGATCGAGGTGTGGAATTTACCATCGACCTAGTACCCGGCTCTTCCCTAATTTCTCGGGGATGCTACAGAGTCAACCCCAAGGAGACAAAGGAGATGAAGGACCAAATTGACGAACTGAAGGCACAAGAATTTATCAGAGACGGGGCTTCACCCTGGGGAGCACCAGTTTTGTTCGTGCCCAAGAAGGATGGAACCGTACGGATGTACATTGATTACCGGGCGCTGAACAACATCACCATCAAGAACAAGTACCCTCTGCCCCGGATCGACGACCTGTTTGATCAACTGAGTGGAGCCAAGGTATTTTCGAAGATAGATCTCAGATCAGGCTACCACCAAATCAAGGTCAGGAAGGAGGATATTCACAAAACGACATTCAACACCAAGTATGGGCAATTTGAATTCTTGGTCATGCCGTTTGAACTGACAAATGCTTCTGCGGTATTCATGAACCTCATGAACAAGGTTTTCCATGGATACCTGGATAAGTTTGTGGTTGTCTTCATCGATGACATACTGATCTACTCGAAGACTGAAGAGGAACATGAAGAGCACCTGAGAAAAGTTCTGAGCACCTTGAGGAAGGAGAAGCTCTATGGTAAGCTATCCAAATACGAATTCTTTTTAGACAAAGTGGAATTTCTGGGCCATGTTGTCATAGGAAAAGGAATTTCGGTGGATCCAAAGAAGATAGCTGCTATTGAGAAGTGGACTGCACCAAGCTCGATTGCAGAAATCAGAAGCTTTTTGGGTTTAGCTGGCTACTACCGGAAGTTCGTGAAGGATTTCTCTAAGATTGCTGAACCAATGACGAAGCTTACCAGGAAGAACGAATAATTCATTTGGTCTGAAGCTTGCCAGTCAGCTTTTGAGGAACTGAAGAAGAGGCTTACAACAGCGCCGATACTTGCGCTACCCGCAGGTACCGACGGTTTCTTAATTTATAGTGATGCTTCCGGTAAGAGATTGGGCTGCGTTATTCAACAACACGGGAAAGTAATTGCTTACGCATCTAGGCAATTACGGACTCATGAGAAGAACTAACCCACACATGATTTGGAGCTTGCAGCGGTGATATTTGCATTGAAGCTATGGAAGCACTACCTTTATGGAGAGAGAGTAGAAATATTTACAGACCACAAAAGTCTAAAATATGTTTTCACTCAGAAGGAACTGAACATGCGACAGAGACGATGGCTGGAGCTGATGAAGGATTTCGACATCAACCTGCAGTATCATCCGGGTAAGGCTAATGTTGTTGCAGATGCACTTAGTCGATACCCGATGGCAATGTTCTTGACCAAGGAGCGTCATTTGCTGGAGGACATGGAAAAGCTTGGACTGGAAATTGTACTGCCTGAAGAAGAAAAGAAAAAACTAGGAAGAGAAGCCATTGTACCAGGAGCTGAATCAACAATAATGCAATTGCAAGTGCGTTCAAGTCTTATGGACAGAGTCAAGGAGACACAATTCCAAGACGAGACTCTTTACAAACTCAGAGACCAAGTGCTGGCAGGAACACTTGAAGAATTCTCAATCGTCAGCGACGGAGCACTGAAGAATGGTACAAGGCTTTGCGTACCAACTGGCGAACTGAGGAACGAGCTAATGCAAGAAGCGCACCAGTCGCAGTATTCCATACATCCTGGAGCCAACAAAATGTATCGGAATATGCGTACTGTGGTGTGGTGGTACGGAATGAAGAAGGATGTATCCAGGTATGTGGCTAGGTATTTAATTTGTCAGCAAGTGAAAGCTAGCAGACAGAGACCAGCAGGACTATTGCAGCCGCTTGACATCCCGGAGTGGAAATGGGAACACATAACAATGGATTTCGTGTCGGGACTGCCTCGATCCCAAGGAAGAAAGGATGCCATTTGGGTTATCGTGGAACGACTGACGAAGTCAGCTCACTTTATCCCCTTCAAGGTTGGTCTATCCACCGAGAAGTTGGCAGCACTGTACATGCGGCATATCTACCGGATTCATGGAGTTCCGGTAAGTATTGTATCTGACAGAGATACTAGATTTACCTCTCACTTTTGGAAGAGTTTGCATGACAGTTTGGGAACGCAACTGAAGTTCAGCACCGCCTACCATCCCCAGACAGACGGGAAATCAGAGAGAACAATCCAGACGCTAGAAGACATGCTGCGATCCAGTGTCTTAGAATTTGGAGGGTCTTGGGAAGACCATTTGCACTTGGTAGAATTCTCCTACAACAACAGCTACCAAGCTAGCATCGGTATGACATCGTTCGAGGCACTCTATGGACGTCGTTGCCGCACTCCACTTGCTTGGGACGATATTGAAGAACGAGTATTGCTTGGACCTGAGATGGTGACCGATGCAGCAGAGAAGGTGAGAATGATCAGAGACAAGCTAAGGATTGCCCAGGACAGACAAAAGCATTGGGCCGATAGCAGCCGACGGCCTTTGGAGTTTGGAGAAGGTAACAGTGTGTTTGTGAAGATCTCTCCTACTAGAGGAACCATCCGTTTCGGCAGAGCAGGAAAGCTAAGCCCCAGGTATATTGGTCCTTTTGAAGTACTCAGCAGGATTAGAGAAGTGGCTTTTCGGGTGGCTCTACCCCCAAGTCTTGAAGGCGTCCACAACGTCTTCCATGTTTCGCAGCTGAGGCGCTACATCCCGGACCCGAGCCACATCTTGGACCATTCGGAGCTGGAGATTGGACCCAGCCTCACAGTGCCAGAGAAGCCAGTGGCAATATTGGACAGGGGCGAGAAGAGAACCAGGAACACTGTGACGCCGATAGTCAGAGTCATGTGGCGGCACAACTCACCAGGCGAGTCTACCTGGGAGCGAGAAGACCAGATGCGGGAGCAGTACCCGTACTTGTTTGAGACTTGAGGTACCCCCCTAACCCTGCCTTTAATTTCGAGGACGAAATTTTCTAAGGAGGGAAGATTATGAAACCCAGTTTTTAAATTGTAATTTAATATTATTATTATAATATTAATACTATTATTATTATTATATTGTGGGTTTAAAAATTTATTTCAAAAATAATAATTGGCTTTTGATTGCTGACCTGACCCGAGCCCGGACCAGCTTCCCGAAACCCAGACCCGATCTGAACCCATTCTCCTTATTTGAAAATCCTGATTTCTTTTACAAAAAAAAAAAAAAAAATTCCTAACCTATTGGCCTGGTCTTCCCACGACCAGGCCATCCTATTCTTCAGTCACCTCTTACGTTTCTCTTCACCACAAACTAGTTCTTCTCCCCATTTTTAGCAAACCCACTCCACCAGCACTCTTCACCACACGTTCACTTTTCCCCCACTTCTTAATAACCCCACCACCAACTCTTCCCCCATAATCACTCTCCCCATACTTGTTTCCCTTCCCCTCACGAGCAAGCCTCCTCTCTTATTCCTTCAACTCTATATTATTCTTCCCCATCCACCAACACACTCCACCACCACTTTCCTCTCCCTCACAGACCATCCGCCCGAGCCCCTCTCGGCCATCTCCGCCGAACCCGCGTGCCCCCGCGCCTACCTGGGGGCCCTCCCCGACGTCCTTCCGGCCGCCCGCGGCCAACTCCGCCCTCGGCCTCTCCGCCGAACCTGCGCCCAGCCCCGGCCGACTCCGGCGCCCCTCTCGGCCGCCGCCAGCACGCGGCCCCACCCCCTTTTGCTTTCCCGACCGACCCCTCTCGGGTTTCCTCCAGCGATCCCGACCCGCAGGCCTCGCCAACCCGAGCCACCCGCTGCCCCTTGCTGCTCGGTCCCGAGATCCGAGCCCGTGGTCTCCGACAGCGTGTCCAGCGCTGTTCGCGTCCCTCGTGCGCCGTTTCCGTGCTTGGACGTCGTCCCGGCATTCCCGAGTTTTACCGCGGCTCCTGTGTTCTGTTCCAGCAAGCCCGACCTGCTGTCCGGGGATATTTTTCTTCTTTAATTTGCATCTGAGAGCTCTTGCCGAGCAACCCAAGGTATAACTCCTCTGTCCCGTCCCATTTCATTTGTCTATGATGAGATTGGTCCCCGATTCCCTCCCGGGAATTCGGTCTTTTTAGCGACATCGTAACTTCGGATTTTTCCGAAAATATTTTGTGATATTCGGCATTTATTTCGGACTTTTTCGAAATATATTTTCTGGGTTTTAGGCGTTGTGATTCCCGAATTCATTTCGGGAATTTTCGAAACTATATTGCGGGTTTCCGGTTGAGATTCGGGAATTATTTTGTGAATTTTAATTGTGGTGTAAAATGGTTTGAAATTGAATTCTGGGTGTTCCCTGGTTTGGGACTTTTTATAAATGGTGATTATGGCACACTTTTCCCAGTTTTTGGGTTGACAGAAAATAAAGGAAGTGCTGCCGGATTTTTCTAAAAAATTTAATTATATAATTTTTTTTAAATGGTTTTAAAATGGTTTTCGGAAAAGAATATTATTTTGGATTTTGGGCGACGACCGTATTGGTCAATGGACCCTGGCTAAGTACAAACGAAACCGGTTTCGTCCGGACGTTGAGGCATTAGCCTATATGACGATTGGACCAATATCTGAGACTCACTATTAAATTTATTTTTATTATTAGCTTTATTTATAATTAAATTGTAGGATAATTTTATAACTAACGAACGTTTCTTCTTATTTCAATTTATGTAAAATAATTTGTAAGGGCATAAGTCCAGCTTTTCTATTTCTTTCTCTGTGGCCTGTAAATATTGTAGCGTAGTTTTTCTTTTATTTTCTAGTTTTGCTGGTTTTTAGCGTAGACGCGTAAAACTAAAATAAATAATATTTTTGATATAGAAAAATTAATAAGATTTCTCTCACATTAAAATTTACAAGTTTGTAATATTTTAAACAAAGATCATGTTTTCTCATTAAACAAGAAATTTAGTTTTATATGTATAATTACGAAAATACAAAGTTTTAACCAATTAAATTGGTAACTACGAGTTTTTCCAAAATAAAAGTTAAATTGATCTTTCCCTCGTAATTAATTACAACGCACCCGATAATCGATTTCTTTGTGATTGTGTAAATAAAGATTAAAATTGATTAGGACACAACTTAGAGATTTCAACTAGCATAGTTAGCATGGTAACTCTGGAATCTGAGTCAAACTTCTCGAATGTAGGATTTCGAGGACGAGTCTAAATCCCATCTCGAAGTCTTCAACCCTTCAAGTCCAGTCCAATTTGAGGCAAGTATATTTTGTGTTAGTTTACAATTATTTAATAATCACTTTACTGCAAGTTTAAACCACGATGCAACACGGAACTCTCTCTGAGAGCACTGACTGATTGACTGTTGGGTACTGGAGAATAGTGTAATGATTATGACCACATCCAAAATGATAACTTAGAACTGTATTAGCTTACCCCTCTTACACACGGAGATAAGCCATATCGTATCAATAGGATACAACTGTACAACCCAAGCCGATCATATTCATTGTCTATTCAAATCACAATGTTTTAACTGCTAGAAAACTGTTTATTTTCAAATATTAAAAAATGCATGATTCTATTATTATTATTTTAATTTTTGGATTAGCATAAATTGTACTTTGCTCCCTCCTGACTGGAGATACATTTTTAGGGGATATTGAGGATGCTGAGCTGTTAATCAACAGCTATTACGACCCGGTTCTGTACCCCGTGGTGCTGCCAGAGTTTCCTTTGGAGGACGCTGGAACTGAGGCCGATGAGCCGAATGTTTAGCTAGACTTTCCTGTTTTCAGTTTCGTTGTTATTTTAAAATTTTGTTATTTGAATTCTGCATTTAATTCAGTTCTTTTACATACCAGCTGTATTTATTTTAAAGTTGAATAAAGTTTTAAATTCTCGAATATTGAGTTGTGACAAATATTTACATGTTGTTGTGATTACCTGCAATAGTGGATATAGCTTACTGCCGCCGTCTCAACAACGGTGCAGGCTGGACATGATCCGGTTCGACCCAATTATTTGGGATCGGATCGTGACATGAGAATTATGCATTAAATGCTAAATTTGATTCTCTTACTTGTTTGCATGATGATTTACTATTAGAACATGATATTCTTAAGACCAAATCCATGTATGCTAACTCTAGAGATATTCATCATTCTAGTATGTCACATGTTCATAATCATGCTCATTCTGATACATGTGCACACACTAGTATTAGGTACTTCTATTGCTCTCGTATTGGACACATGAGTCTAACTTGTCCTATTCGTAGGAGTTTTTCTACCAATGCTAGAGTAAATAGTATATGGGTCCCTAAAGCTAACAAATTTGGATCCAAGTTTATTTGGATACCAAAGTCTTCGCCTAATATTGTAGGTGGAGCTTCTTGTATCGGGACATAGCACCGAGGAGCATGTTGGTGGTTGCAAAGCTCAAAGATCATCTTCCAAGCAATTGCACCAACACAAGTGTGGCCACTAGAGCCACTTTGATAACATGCTAAACGATTCTCTTTAAATGGTTTATATTTGTAGAATCTAGCATGTTTCTTTTGATGTCTTGCTTCTATCTCACATTGATATCCTTTAGTTGCCTTTTATATAAATCAATGTGAGATATAATACTAGCATGCTTAGTTAATTTTTTTATTAATTCTTTTAGCAAGCATGACTAGTTACTTAGCTTAAATGATTAGTTCACACTATGTAGTTTATCATTCATTTTCTATTAGTGTGACAAATTTATATATACATGCCCGTTATTCTTAATCTTTATTTATAAAGCATGCATATCACTCTAATCCATAGGAGCTTGGTTTTGATTTGAGTTAATATGATTTTAACTCTCCGTCTCTAAAGTTGAGATAGTTACTTCTTGTCGATTTGTATTTAATATGTCTTTGCCAAATAAAGCTTATTTATACGTGTTTTGAATTTGTGATAGTCTTTCAAACATTCATTAAGGATACATGTCTATATTCATTAAATTTTCATTCACATGTAGATCATGTATTTCTTATGTTGATATATATTTTTGTATAAATATCTTTATGTGGGCATATGAGTTAAGGTAAAGTTTTATATTAACTTGCAAATTATTTAATTATACTTGTCACCTTCAAACTTGTACTTATCTCGTACTTTAGCTATTGATTCCTTTGATCAAATTTGTGCTTCTTGAATCTATTAGCTTCTTCCTTAAAGTCTTCTTTTGATAATATCTTCTTGACTTTTTGGTTGGCATTATGGATACATATTCTTAATTGAGTTTTGATCTTTTCATATATGCCTATTCGTGATATATATAGTTTCATATATATAAATAATTCCTAACTTTTGATATTTATTTGTTTTATACCTTTAAGTTAGGATGTTGAGAGAAAATGTTTATCAATGTCTTGTTGATGACTAATTATGGATGTTCTATTAAGGATTATATAGTTTTGTGCTTTACCTTGCATGTTTAATTTACCTCCTTAATTATTGCACATTTTCTAGTCTGTATCTTTATAATTTACTATGGTGCACTATGAAAGCTCTTTGAAAAATGTAATTCTTGATATCTTTAGCATTTAGCTTTCTTGATCTTAATGATCTTTCCTTGCTCATTCCTTGGGTTTATGCTTCTTTAGAATTATTGTTGCCTAATGATGTTTTCGTAGCACATAAGGATTCTTGTTATTGATACATCATATTTCGTATGTCTTAGCTACTATGGTTTGAGCTTTTGTGTTAAGATTTTTCCATTTCTAGAGAATACACTTATTTCATAATAGCTATAATATTTTGCATTCTCTAGATCGATCTATCATTTTATTATCTTGGGTTAATCTTAATACTTGGCAAAGAGATTTATTTTATTATGTTTTCATGAATATCTCTTTTGGCCTATACTTGATTAGAGTCTAATTTATTTTTAGTGACCTAAGAGTTAATGAGCACATTTATCTTGTTAATGGCCTACCTCATTAATCTTAATTAGTTATGTAGCTTGCTTATTTATGATATATTGTTAAGCTATATAATTTGGTTCACTTTCTCTCATCTAGCTATTATTTTTCTTTTCAATCTATATATGATATGCTAATTTACATAAACAAGATTTGTGATTCTTCTAAATGTAATTTGTATCATATTTTAGATACATATGTTTGTTCTATAAAAATAATTTTATAAATTCTTGATTAGATCTTGTTTCTCTTGGAGGTTTGTGATTCCTTTCTTTAAGTCTCCTTCCATATTAGTCATTAGCAAGTATATCTTAAATTTTCTCACTTTTGAGTCATAATTTTATCGTATTATCATTTACATCTCTTCTTGATTATATTTGCAATCATTTAAATGAGAATGACTCTTTTCCATATTTTCCATTGATTTATGAGATTTTATTATATATATGGATTTGAATTTTTTTTGAGATTTGTTGGATCATGTTTAATTTGTTTATTTTTATTGATAAAAGATCCTAATGGTTGAGTAGTCCTATATTTTCTTATTATGTGATTATCAAGCTAATTTATTACTATACTTTGACTACTCATGAATTGCCACATATGGGCATTTGCTATTTGAACTATGGATTATTAATTTACCATTAGCAAGGTTTGGATTTTACCCGTTGATGGATACATATATGGTGAAACATACCTAGTCCATGCAAAGTAATAAATTGGTTAATTCTTTCTTAATTAGATAATCATGGACATTATATTTGAGTTTTATTTTATTTTATTTTTGAGCTATATTCTGATTCTCATCACGATTGTTTTAATTGACCTTATTTCTTTTCATGCTGATCCTTTTTTTTTTCTTAAAAGGTAACATATATTGATCTATCATATTTAAATATGAGATTCTTCTATATAGGCTAATGCATGTCCTGCTTAATTAGATTATTATTTTGATCTTTCATCTTTATTGGCTATTAATTGGACATCTCTTCTTGACTAAGGATGATATTATTCATTTTATGATGATTTTATAGCCTTATATGCATTGAGTAAGGGGAAGAAATCCATAGTTGATTTACTCCTAGATCTTGTAGTTATCTATTTTATGCTATAAGCGCTTTGGAACTAGATACACATGTTTTGAGGGGGAGCAAATTAATTGGTCCAATTCGTTATATCCTTTAATATATCGTATATCTAGTTCATCATGGACCCATATTTTCTTTATTTTCATATCATAGTGATTGAGGTCATGATACTTTTATTTTGTGAAGGATTTATGAGAGTATATGCAATTGTCTTCATCATATTCTCTCTCTTTTATATGGGTTAAATAAGTCATCTTGTTAATATTAACTTTCGTATCTTATTTTGACGACTATTGTGCTTTCATTGATTTGACTTTCCTTGTATGCTTAATTGATTTGGCTTTTTTTTTGAAGACTTACCCAAAATTTATGATTTTATCTATATTGGTAGTACTTTGAGGGGGAGCATTCAAGTCGACTGAATTTCTCTTTCTCAAGTATTTCTCTCTTTACCTTCATATTTTATCTAAAGGATATTTATATAGCATGATAAGATAATTGAGTTCAAATGTATGAATTTGGATAAGCAAATAGATTTACAAATAATGAGATCATTTTATATCAATTGCTCTATTACATTGATCATTCTTTTATTTTGTTCCACTATTTATCTGTGGACAATTGTGACTATCATGGTTTCATTGATCAATGTTTCAAGTTTATGTATTTCAATTGGTATCAAGTTTATATATTTCGCGGCATTCCTGGAAGCTCTTCTGGGAAAACATCTGGAAACTCCTCGACGATCTGGGGTAACTGCACTGCTGCTACTGCCATCCACAATACGGGAGGAGAAGGTTCAACTTCGCCTCGGAAAAAGGAAAACTTCGGCTCGCCTGGGATGCTAAAAATAACCCTGCCAATATGGTAATATATCCTGGCATACTGGTCCCTCAACCAATCCATCCCTAAGACCACATCATAATCGGCCATCGAGAATTCCATCAACCTAGCGAAAAACTCTCTACCGCTAACTACGACCCGACACGAAGAAAACACTCTATCTACTCCCACAAGACCGTTACCAGTAAGTATATTGAGCCTTACTGATAATGATTCGGGCTCCAGTCCTATCCGTGTCGTGAATCGTGCAGACATAAATGAATACGATGCACCAGAGTCAAATAACACTGAAGCCGGAAAGGTGTTGACGAGAATAGTACCTGCCACTACCTCACCTGGTGCCACTCCTTCTTATCCCATGGTTAAAGCCAACACTTTTCCTCTGGGTGTCGGCCCCCTCTGCTGGATCCTTCTATACCGATTCTGAACTTGCGCCTGGGCATACTGCTGAGGCCTTTGCTGCTGAAAAGCTTAGGTCTGCGTCGGCAATGGCCTCGGGGATGGAAACTGCTGCTGGACTGGTACTGGGGCTGGTCCCCTAGCCGATGAACTGGTCATAGCTGGTGCGAAATCAGTCCTGAACGGGCAGGACTCTACCTTATGGTTCGGCGCTCCACAAAGCAAACACAACCCTCGTACCTTGCGATATTCTGAAACAACATGTCCAGGCTTCCCACAATAAGAGCAACCTATGGTGGAAGACTGCTTCTGCTTCTGCTGAGGATACGTCGGGGCTGAATGTTAAACCGACGTAACTGAAGCTGTCCTTCTCGGAGCTCCACTGGTCAAAGCCCTGGCTGCCGGGGCTGGTGCTGATGACTGATTCATCTGGCCGTGAGATCGCTTTCGACCTCCGGTCTGATCCACAATCCTCTGGGAGGTATACTCGTGCTTCCTGGCCGCCCTCAATACTGCATCAAAAGTCTGGTGCTCAGACTTCTCCACCGCCAGTAAAATCTCCAGGTGGAGTCCTTGCTAAAACCGTTGGGCTCTATCGAACTCGGTCGCTACCAAGGTGGGAGCAAACCGACTAAGCCTGGAAAACTCGACCGCATATCCATCGACCGTCCTGCCCATCTGCTTCAAATTAGTGAACCTCGTCTGTAGATCGTACCAAGCTACAGCATCGAAGTACTTGGTCCGAAATTTCTTACGGAATACTGTCCAGGCAATAGGCGCCACTAATCCAATGGCCTATGCCGTCCACCAGCTGTGGGCTAGATCCAATAACTGCAGGCGCACTACGGCCACCTTCTCATCCTCTGGGGTCTTCGCTGCCTCCAATATCACCTCTGTATCCTGAAGCCACGCATCAGCGGTGATAGCATCTTCACTGCCATCGAAGAATGTAGGGTTCAGGCGCTTGAAACTGTTCGCTGCACTGTTCCCATGATGTCCACCTCTGCCTAGAGCATCTACCACTGCCTGATGCAAGGCATCTTCTCGACGATCCTGCGATGCAAGCAACTCCCTGATAAGTCCAACCAAGGCTCCATCATCCTGTATTGCAGGCTGGGCAGGTTGCACCGGGGGTTCTGGATCTCCGGGAGGCATGACCCGGGAAGCCGCTCCTGAGTGCTGGGCTTGATACTCTTGTTGCTGCTGGTCCACGGGAGGTGCTCCGCCTTGCCGATCGATAGGACCAGGAACAATGTCGCTGAAGAAGACGACATAGGGAACAATAAGGTAGGACCAAGATAGAACACAGATACAAGCATGTGATCAGATCAAGATTCCAGGAATTCAGAGGATACGAGCAGAGATCAAGGACGAGTGCTGATTGAGACATCTATTCGGTAAATCCTCACATATCTTGATTTATAAGACCTGCATGGGCCACCACTTAAACCATGTCACACCCCAGAACCAGAATACTGGAGAGCGGGGGCAAACATAGCTAGCTACGTATATTGAAGTGCAACCTACCTCGCTATACGTTCATGGCTGTCTAGATACATGAGGGTTTAACTGCAATCCATCAGTCTCCTATGGTCAATAACAAGCCTAAATGTCTCAATCTCAAGCAAGCAAGTAGAGTTACAAGATGTAAGATCGTCAAATATACAATAGTAAGGCATCCCAGATATTACATATTCAGCTGATCATGAAGCTATTCGTTACAAAATGCGAGGACTAGCAAGAGTTCAATAATACATGATGCAATATGAGCTAACAGGTGCTCGCCGGCTAAACGCCTCAAAATGATAATTTTATAATAGAGTGGGAGAGCCAAAATAAACCCACTCGTTGTCCTGGTTACGCCTAGTGGTCAATATCGGGCTGGAAGGTCGATAGATCCTCTGGAGCTGCTCCGAAATCTAGCCATACAAAACCAGCTGGGTCAGATCCCAGAAAGAGCAAGTGCCACAAAGGAGGCTTCACTTGAGAACTAAAACCAGCATATCAGAACATAAAATATTAAAGTAATTATGAAAGAGCCGGATAATAGAGAAATAACAACAGTCATATTAGAGTACGAGGGAACCATTCAAGTAGCCAGGTCACAACCCTTAAACCAAACAAGGACCGGGGTTGTAACCCTTCACCTGAATAGAACTCCGTCTCTAAATCTTGTTGGTAGAGTAAAACATGATGAGTATGACATAGGGTGCAATAAAACAATAAACGAAGAGAGGACACAAAACTGCTCCGGGAGCCAGGTTACAACCCTTAAACCAAATAAGGACCGAGGTTGTAACCCTTCGCCTGAACAGAACTTAGCCCCTGATCTTTATTGTTAAAAGTGACAATCATGCGATCATGCTTGCAATATTCGAGTACTGAAATCTACACCATACAATCGCTCACGGCCAATCAGTGACTACGGCTTTCTACATTAACTAACTAGGGTTATCACAAGCCTTAGTTATTAGCAATGTGCAGTGAGATGTTCCTCCAGCCATAAGCCCTGCAGCTAATCTAGGTTATCCAGGCGACTTGAATCCATTAAGTAATGCCTCGTTCTTTTCCATATATTAGTAAATTTAGACATGTGCCCTACTCGTCGGCAGGCTACAAGTCCAACAATGGTGGTCGGGATAACGGGATCGCCTGTAACTGGGGAAATCTTTTATGACTATTGAATTATTCTAGTTATTAGCTTTAGCCATTTACAGTAGGTACCCTTGACCGTGGTACTCAGGGATCCCTATCCTAGACATGATACAAAATATTACCGATTCATTTTGTACAAACACAATCATCCACGGTGTCCAGGCTATTTATCATGACATGCTAGCCGTCGCAACAGCATTCGAGGAATATATCATGTCAAATTCATTGTCAAGAGTGCGCCACGACGGACCACTATCATGTCATATTATTTGTCAAAAGTGTACCACAACGGGTCACCATCATGTCATGGAACATATTTAAAATTAACATTTAACCTGGTATAAGCATATATTCAATAACTAAATATAAACAGGATGCAAGAGCTGTGGAGGAATCATGCGACTCAGGAGACAGGGGCATGCGACAAAAGTATTCAGGGCTCATGCGGCTCAGGGGAGACGGGACATAACTTCCACATATGAACTCTAAATGAGGTGCTCCAAAGATATTTGGAAAGGCAAGACAAAGATCTAAAACTTTCATATTTTAAGTTTTTCGAAATTCTTGCTAGAAAATAGCTAAACTTGGCAAAAACAGTCATTCTATGCACTTTTTACGCCAAAAATTCAATTCTGCGTAAAATAAGCAAAAGAGAAGGGTTTCAGCGTAAAAATTCACATTCAGGATAGTACCCTGCATAAAATATGCATAAACAGGGTTCCCTGCATAAAATTTTACATTCAGGATACAATCCTGCGTAAAATACGCATAAGTAGGGTTCCCTGCGTAAAATTTCACATTCAGGATACAATCCTGCATAAAATACGCATAAACAGGATTCCCTGCGTAAAATTTCACATTTACGCCAGTACTACATTCTTCAGCCGACATAAAAATTCAGAAAACTTGTTTTGGGCATAAAAACTTCATTTTAACTCGAAATAAGGAGAATCAAAAAGCAAATTCATACGAAATTCCGTGCTCTTGCTCATGGAACTATTAATTTTCGAAAATAACAAGTTTTAGTAGATCAAAACCAAGAAAAACTCCATAAACTTATGAAATCCCAAAGTTACAACGTAGATCTAGAAGAATCTATCCATAAAAATTAAAAAACTCCAAGTTCTAAAGATGCTTATAATCATGTAAAAAAGAGAATGGAACAATAAAACTTGAGATCCATCATGAAGCAAGTTGCACTTGCCTAGGGCTCTTGGGTGTAGGTGGAGAGGAGTAAATGAAGAAGAAGAAGAAGAAGAGTTATTGAAGTAATAATAAGGAGAGAGAAGAGAGTGGGATTAATAAATAGTGAGGGTAGGGGTAGGTAGGGGTTGGTTCATAAATAAAACCAAACCAAGCCAAACCGAACCGAACCAAGCAATAAAAAATACCAAATAGACCAAGCAAGGAGTCATGCAATACGAGTCAAAATACGTACACGTATACCAAAATACGTAATACGAACCATGGTCATTACACGAAGTCCTTGCAACTTCTGTAATGCCCTAGTCCCAAAATACGTAGGACTAGGATACGTATACAAGCCAGCTACGCATCGAGAGGACTCCAGCCCAGCTCGAATAAGTATAAGCTATCTGGTTTTCTAAAACAATCTATAAATATCTCAATCCACAGAAGATAAACTCTTGTATAAACCAAGTAAACTAATGCTGGTCAGACATTAGCAAACCGGTTACTACAAGTAACAAGAAAAGATAATATACAATAAAGTGGACCAGACCCTAATACAATTATCTTGAACAAGCTCCCAATGAAAGATAAAGCTTTTAAAACTAGGCTATACAGCAGCAATGTCAAAGTAATCTAATATAGGACAACATCTAATCACGGAAGAGAATGATAAAATATCAACTAAATATACCTACAGTCTTGGTGTAGCAATCATCCTCCCTCAGTGTACCATATCTTCATCTAATACTTGGAGAGATCACCAGGTCCTCAGAGGACTAGCAAGACACATAATATACATGCCTACTGTACAATAAATAACATGCGAAAAAATAGGAAATGGTACAAGGAACAATATAAGACTAAAGAATAAGTGTAAATGATATGCTGTCAAGGATAGTGCTATCAGGCGTGACTAATAGTAAGTCGGGATAAACGTAGCCCGATGGGAGCTCACAGTCCTATAGTCAGTAGCTGATAGGGAATCTCTAACTGTAGTAAGGCTCATCCGCACTCGATGGGAGCTCACGAACGAGATGGTCAGGTATAGTCACGTCTAATAACAGGTCAGGGTCAAATTAAACGATCATGATCGGGTCAAGTCAATCAAGTACCAAAAATCATACTAAGTCAAGTCCAAGTAAAACAGGTCAGGAGATCATGGCATGGACAAAACAACACTATCACTAGACATGAACAGGATAAGAAAGTAGAACAAGTAATATGGAAAAGAGTAAAAATCTATGTGCATGTAAACTAGAAAATGACCATGAGAAATAGAAGTAATGTGTAACCAAGTAAGACACAAAGGAATAACAATATGAAAGAGCATGTAAATACTGTAGAGTTTGGCATGGTATACTTGCCTGGGTCGTGAGCACTGTGATGACGAAGATCATACAGGAAAGTAGGTGGAACAACGGCTGTCGAGGAACTAAGGTCCAAACAAACGTCTCCGGATGCTGAAAATAATCTATTATCTAATTATAATTAATATTGTACCTATTAGATTTATTTAGTTAGAAGATGGTATAGATCTTCATATCAGCTTTCCGAAAAACTAAACGGATCGCATTTTCGTGCCCGGAATCTCTAGGAATCACGAAAATATCGAAACATGTTTTTTTGGGAATCTAATACTCAAAATGTTTTACAGAAATCTACAGCATGAATTTTGTCTATTATAATATGTTTTTGAAAATCTTATCTTGATACGCTTCCAACAAAAAAACTGGGACACGTTTTGAGTCCCGAGCTAGGAGATATTGCCCTTCTAAGTTGCTTTGTCGGGTAAAAACGTGGCTGACTTTTCTAGCAAATTTGGAGAATATTTTTGGACAAAAATGAGAAGGTGTGCATGATTTTTAATATAAGAATTATGAGATACTCATATATTTATATATGTATATATAATTAAGATAGATGTGTATTATTTAATTTAAGTATGATTAGATTGGACATATTAGAATAAGATAATCTGGATAGTAGTAGGATTACCAATAAGACTAAATTTGGAATGTTTTTTTAAATATTATAATCAATGGTCATTATTAAAGGAGGCTTAATTTAGAATCTATGTGCTGCTATTAGATAAGAAGCATATAAGTTTTAAATACTAAATTTAGATTTAATTAAAATACAAAGAAGATTTGCATGGAGGGTTTTCTAATATGGAACTAGTTAGATTTCTAAATATAAATACAATCTAAATCTGAATAAATATTAAATATATATGGTTATTAATATATATTAATGCCCAACATGCCTACATAGGTTTGGGTTGGACTTTGGGTCAAATATAAACTAATGCCAACTAGGATTACACGTAGACACTTTCTATAAATAAAAACTTTCCAAAATTGAAAACATATTAATATTAATAAAACAACATGAAGGTATTTGAGAGTACTACATGTCTATTTAGATTTGAATTTGGTTCGGGTCAAGTCGGGGCTAAATTGGTACAACCGTGTCTCCTAGAAAGTCATTAATCTAATAATTAAATAAATAAATCATCGGTGGGGGTTAAGTCACAACTTGGCCTGGTTTTCCTAGTTAGAACATACCTATGGCTCGGCCTTCCCTACCATGGGTAATAGACTAGTCAAAGTACACTACACTATCCGTGCTAAAATTTCTAGTCGATATGTATCTCAAACTTAACCATAACTAAGGCCATATATATGTAATATTAGACTATTATAAATATAATCATATACACAAAATTGTATTTAAATCAAATTGACTGTATAACATCCCAAAATAAATCCATAATAATTATACTGTCCTGGGAACCTAACATGGCTTCCTACCAGGTGGGGTTGGTTAGGGTCCAAATATTTTCGAATTTAATCGAACTCTAAGAGTCAACCAATAAGTCTGTTGTGCCATTCGCAATTAAATAGCACATGGAGACTCGATTGAGTGGCACACTCTTAGCATGTGCGTCATAGGCTCAAAATGAGTCAAAACTATAATTGGGTCGAATAGTTTTGATCTATGTCGAGTTCCGAACTCACGTGGAAAGTTAGGTTTGGAATTGTGGTAAATAATCTAATTGCCTAAATTTGACCCGAAGTTGCACAAAGTCAAAAGAATGCTAGGGGACAAGTTTGGATGGGACATAATATATCAAGTTGAAGGTCATCATGTCTACTACAAAACTTATGAAGGACGTTTCAAGAGATGGGCATGTCTTGTGCTCCAAAAATTAAAGTCACAGAAGAGTACATATATAATCATAATTAAATATACAATATAACCTAATAATTAGAAATACTAAAAAAAATATTCCAAAAAATCAGGGTCCTTACAATCTACCCACCTTAAAAGAATATTCGTCCTCGAAATTAAAATAAGGCTCATTAACAAAGAAGCGTGCTAGAGTAACTAGGAATAGTTTAAGGGATATGCTAGGTCACTACAGTGTCTCCTAATAAGTCAAGTAATAATCAAGCCTAAACAATTTTGATTTGCAACATCTATATCGTAAAACTATAGATAGTTATCTCTAGTGGCTCTTCTTAGTATTGGCGGTCTTACAAAGATCATATTGAAGACTTGTCCCTTCTAACCATACTATTATTACAATTATATGAGTCTCCTAACCCAGCTAAGTGGTACCTACTAATCTGCCTAATTCCTCACTTTGAACTAACAAGGTATAATAGTAAATGGGTTAGGTTAGACTATGTCTACTTTATTCTTGTAGAGGGCCAATCATTACACTAAAACTACCACCATTTTCTCTATCGAGTGACTATCATAAGGACGTAACCTAGTACGATCACCTATTCATTTCTATATTGAGGGCATCTACCCACCTTTGGTTAAACTACCTCATCAAACACATGATGCCCTATGGCATATGACATCTCTAATCCCCATTATCTATCAAACAATCACAATACAATAAGCAGACTAACCTACACTATAACTTAAGAATTTTGATAAATCCTATATAGCACGATTATTCGTCACTCCGAAATTGGAAGGGATGAGAAGCAATGATACGAGAAAGCAAGGAAAAGTAATCGAGAGCAAATACGAAGTTCAAGGGCGGTAGAGAAATTTCCAAAAGAATTGTCAAGGCAGTTGTAGGTTGAGATTCCTAAGGGTTTAGTCATGTTCACAGGCCCACTCGGTACAGTAACGTAACCGAAACGGCTAACTCAACCTGCATGGGCCACTACAAAAATATGTAACGCTCCAGTCATAAAATACGAAGGACTAGGATACGTATACGTGCCAGCTACGCATCGAGAGGACTCCAGCCCAGCTCGAATAAGTATAAGCTGTCTGGTTTTCTAAAGCAATCTACAAATATCTCAATCCACTGAAGATAAACTCTTGTATAAACCAAGTAAACTAATGCTGGTTAGACATTAGCAAACCGGTTACTACAAGTAACAAGAAAAGATAATATACATAAAGTGGACCATACTCTAATGCAATTATCATGAACAAGCTCCTAATGAAAGATAATGGTTGTAAAACTAGGCTATACAGCAACAATGTCAAAGTAATCTAATATAGGACAACATCTAATCACGGAAGAGAATGATAAAACATCAACTAAATATACCTGCAGTCTTGGTGTAGCAATCATCCTCCCTCAGTGTACCATACCTTCATCTAATACCTGGAGAGAGCACCAGGTCCTTAGAGGACTAGCAAGACACATAATATACAAGCCTACTGTACAATAAATAACATGCGAGAAAATAGAAAATGGTACAAGGAACAATATGAGACTAAAGAATAAGTGTAAATGGCATACCGTCAAGGATAATGCTATCAAGCGTGACTATTAGTAAGTCGGGGTAACCGTAGCCCAATGGGAGCTCACAGTCCTATAGTCAGTAGCCGATGGAGAATCTCTAACTATAGTAAGGCTCATCCACACTCGATGGGAGCTCACGAACGAGGTGGTCAGGTATAGTCACGTCTAATAACAGGTCAGGGTCAAATCAAACGATCATGACCGGGTCAAGTCAATCAAGTACCGGAAATCATACTAAGTCAAGTCCAAGTAAAACAGGTCAGGAGATCATGGCATGGACAAAACAACACTATCACTAGACATGAACAAGATAAGAAAGTAGAACAAGTAATATGGAAAAGAGTAAAAATCTACGTACACGTAAACTAGAAAATGACCATAAGAAATAGAAGCAATGTGTAACCAAGTAAGACACAAAGGAATAGCAATATAAAAGAGCATGTAAATACTGTAAAATTTGGCATGGTGTACTTGCCTGGGTCGTGAGCACTGTGGTGACGAAGATCAGACAGGAAAGTAGGTAGAACAACGGCTGCCGAGGAACTAAGGTCCAAACAAACGTCTCCGGATGTTGAAAATAGTCTATTATCTAATTATAATTAATATTGTACCTATTAGATTTATTTAGTTAGGAGATGGTATAGATCTTCGTATCAGCTTTCCGAAAAATTAAACGGATCGCATTTTCGTGCCCGGAATCTCCAGGAATCGCGAAAATATCGAAACATGTTTGTTTTTCGGGAATCTAATACTCAAACAGTTTTACAGAAATCTACAAAATGAATTTTGTCTATTAAAATATATTTTTGAAAAAGCTTACCTCGATACGCTTCCAACAACAAAAACTGGGACACGTTTCGAGTCCCGATCTAGGAGATACGGCCCTTCTAAGTTGCTTTGTCTTGTAAAAACGTGGCTGATTTTTCTAGCGAATTTGGAGAATATTTTTGGACAAAAAAGAGAAGGTGTGCATGATTTTTAATATAAAAATTATGAGATACTCATATATATATATATATATATATTTTATATATATATATATATATATATATATATATATATATATATATATATATATATATATATAAAATTAAGATATATATGTATTATTTAACTTAAGTATGATTAGATTGGACATGTTAGAATAAGATAATCTGGATAGTAGTAGGATTACCAATAAGGCTAAATTTGGAATATAATTTGTTTAAATATTATAATCAATGGTCATTATTGAAGGAGGCTTAATTTAGAATCTATGTGCTGCTATTAGATAAGAAGAATATAAGTTTTAAATATTAAATTTAGATTTAATTAAAATACAAAGAAGATTTGCATGGAGGGTTTCCTAATATGGAACTAGTTAGATTTCTAAATATAAATGCAATCTAAATCTAAATAAATATTAAATATATATGGTTATTAATATATATTAATGACCAACATGTCTACATAGGATTGGGTTGGACTTTGGGTCAAATATAAACTAATGCCAACTAGGATTACACGTAGATACTTTCTATAAATAAAAACTTTCCAAAATTGAAAACATAATAATATTAATAAAACAACATAAAGGTATTTGAGAGTACTACATGTCTATTTAGATTTGAATTTGGTTCGGGTCAAGTCGGGGCTAAATTGGTACAACCGGGTCTCCTAGAAAGTCATTAATCTAATAATTAAATAAATAAATCATCGGTGGGCGTTAAGTCGCAACTTGGCCTGGTTTTTCTAGTTAGAACACACCTATAGCTCGGCCTTCCCTACCATGGATAATAGACTAGTCAAAGTACACGACTACACTATCCGTGCTAAAATTTCTAGTCGATATGTATCTCAAACTTAACCATAACTAAGGCCATATATATGTAATATTAGTCTTTTATAAATATAATCATATACACAAAATTGTATTTAAATCTAATTGACTGTATAACATCCCAAAATAAATCCATAATAATTATACTGTCATGGCAACCTAACATGGCTTCCTACCAGGTGGGGTTGGCTAGGTTAGGGTCCAAATATATTTTCTAATTTAATCGAACTCTAAGAGTCAACCAATAAGTCTCTTGTGCCATTCGCAATTAAATAGCACATGGAGACTCGATTAAGTGGCACACTCTTAACATGTGCGTCGTAGGCTCAAAATGAGTCAAAACCATAATTGGGTCGAATAGTTTTGATCTATGTCGAGTCCCGAACTCACGTGGAAAGTTAGGTCTGGAATTATGGTAAATAATCTAATTGCCTAAATTTGATCCGAAGTTGTACAAAGTCAAAAGAATACTAGGAGACAAGTTTGGATGGGACATAATATATCAAGTTGAAGGTCATCCTGTCTACTACAAAACTCATGAAGGACGTTTCAAGAGATGGGCATGTCTTGTGCTCCAAAAATCAAAGACACGAAAGAGAATATATATAATCATAATTAAATATATAATATAACCTAATAATTAGAAATACTAAAAAATAATAATTCTCAAAATCAGGGTCCTCACAACTTCTACAAACGCGAGCTTTGATACGAAGTACTCGACCAACTTAAATTGTGAAGAGTCTTTCCTCAATCAAGCCTCTGATTACAATCGCTCTGAAGCTTCTAGACCGTACCGCACTGGCAAATCGACTAGAGGATTGTAACTGGCTTGGTATTTGAAAAATAAAGCTTAGAACTCTTTGGAATAGAACAATAGACTTTAGAAAGAAGAGATCAAAGTGAATGAGTGAATTGAAATGATCGAAGTCCTTCTTTATGTATAGTTTTTCCAAAGGCAAAACTCTGTCAGAATTCGGACAGAATTTGGGCAAAACTCTGTGAAAAAATCTCGTTAGGATCCGTAACTACAGGGAGACCAAGTTCAAAAAGCAATGTTCACTAACCGAACTCTGGCCGAGTTCTGTCAGGGTTGGTCTGGGTTTTTGTAATTTAATTTTTGGGCTTTTTGAAAATTGTTTTAAGCAGTTATGAGCTTTTTGTAAATAGGGGCTGTTTTTCAAAATAAGAATATTTTTGAAAATATTTTTAGGGTAGCTTATTTGCCAGTACGACTCGATGTACAATATATTCATAGACTTAATAAAAGTAAAAATTACATTGCATAAAGAAAATACAGACTCGAGTGGCAAACACAGCTTCGGGCTTGAACAGAATGGGTAGCAGATTTTTGGCAGTGTCCAAGAGTCCAAAATATCTTTAAGTAGCCCGTATATCGAGACAGACTTTGATCAATTATTAAAATCAGGTTTGACCATGACCAATGGGCCAACAACCTCCCTGTAGCAGTTGGCTTGTAGCGATCAGCGGTACAAAATCTACATACTTCTTCATCCTTATCGTCTTTGTAGTAGAGCATGCACCCGTTGTGGCAGGAATCGATTTTCTCGTATACCATCCAGAGCGATCTCACCATCCTCTTAGATCGGTAGAAGTCTTTAGACAACTTAGCACCCTCAGGCAATATCTCTATAATCAACTCCATCAGTCGGTTGTAGCATTCTTACAACATGTTAAAATTGGACTTGATGCTCAACAATTTTGTATCCACCTCTAACGGTGAATGATCCTCACAACCAGGATATAATGGAGTCCTTGCATTCTCCAGAAACACCATAAACTTTGCAGCATTGACGTTCGGTGCCTCTTTGACTGTATCATGATTGTCCGAATTGAAACTAGGCCCCGCCGCGTCAAAACCTATGTTCTCCCAATCCATCGTCGTAAGCAACGTGGTTGTGGACATCCACATAAGGCTCCGACTTTGATGCTAAAGACACAAGTTCTCCATGTGCGGTCCACTAATAATGATTCAGCGTGAAACCTTCGAGTACAAATGATATGTGACTTCTACTTCTGGATGATATTTCAAGTTACGACATCTCACACACGGACAGTTAATTTTGGTACCGTCCATGTACTAAGGGAACGCCTTGGCGAACTGCAGGAACTGTTGTACACCCTCTATGAATTCATCTCGCACACCGTACATGTCATCAGGATGATGATCGTACATCCACGAACGATATCATAGATAGTAATTCATATCCATTTGATAATAATTCTGCAAACATAGATACACATTATTCGAGTATATTCTAAATGGATGCATAGATACATATTCAACAAGAAGGCCCCCTCTCTGGCCCCCTTCTACTTCCTTTCTTCTCATTCGACTCTCTCAGCCTCCTATTCTGCATCATATGATATCCACCTCAACCAAAGCCTAGAGAATTTTGAAAATATTAATATTAACCAAGGTTCATAGTATCGGTATCGGTATCAGAAGTAAAAAGTTTTTGATTGGAGGTAGGGCGATCCAGAATATTTTGACAGAGGATTATCCGTCAAAGGATTGGTGGTGGGGCGAGCTAGGATTCTCCGTCAAAGGTTTTTGGCTCGTCCCACCACCAATCGAAATTTTTTTACTTCTGATGTTTTGAATATAAACATCAGAAGTAAAAAGATTTCGATTGGTGGTGGGACGAGCCAGAATCCTTTGACGGAGAATCTTGGCTCGCCCCACCACCAATCCTTTAACGGAGAATCCTCCGTTAAAGAATTCTGGCTCGTCCTACCACCAATCAAAAACTTTTTACTTCTGACACCGATACCAATACTGTGAACCTTGGTTTATATTAATATTTTCATAATTCTCTAGGCTTTGAATGAGGTGGATATCATATGTTGCTGAATAGGAGGCCACATGACCCGAATGAGAAGAAGGGAAGTAGGGAGGATACACTATAGATACTTTCAATTAAATCCCAAACTTACCTTGACAATTACCCAATTTCTAAAATATCTTATATACTACTAAGATACTCACTCTATACACTCTAGGTACTACGATATACACTCTAGGTACTCACTCTATACACTCTAGGATACTCACTATATACACTCTAGGTACTACGATATACTACTAGGATACTCACTCTATACACTCTTACTTATGCAAGCATTTTGAGGCAATCAGCGTTATACTGGATTTTCGAAAAAATCTAGAACACTGATAGTCCCAAATGGCTTGGCATAAGTAAATTTAATTTTCAGAGAAGGACTCACATGGACACTTGATTTCAGGCTAACACGGACACCTAACATAAGAGATAATGATATCTCTGTCGTCAAGTCATGTGTTCCTTGTGAGCCCACAAGGAAAACTTGACCTCGGAGTGTCCAAGCTAGCACTTACCATGAAATACTTGGCGATACCTAGCTAGCACTTACCTACATACCTAGTATCTTGATATATGTCTTGATATTGTACCAATCATACCTACACTTTTAGGATACTCTATCCACTCAAGGTACTAGGATACTCCTTAGCATAAGATTACACTTCTTCATCTATGTGTATGTGTGTGTGTGTGTGATAATTCTTTATCTTTGTTTTTTGTCCATATTAATAACAGATACTTCTTTCTTTTCAACAATTTTTTCTACAGAGTTTCTGAAGGACTCTATAGGCTATAATACGTTATCGACAAGATTTATTATGAAGACTATACGATTGTTGTAAGTAGTTTTTTCTTCTTCTTTTTTCATATCTAATCTATTCTTCTGCAAAATTAATTTAAAGGGTGTATCATGCAGGTACTGTGGTCGACAAGCAAGTATAACTCACTATATAGTAAAGTTAGATAGATGCAATAAAAATGATCATAAAGGCGGAGGGGGTCGGGGGCAGAGGGGAGGGGGTCGGGGGAGAGGGCAGAGGCGTAGGGGGCGGGGGCGGGGGCGGAGGGCAGAGGCGGAGGGGGTCGGGGGCGGAGACGAAGGGCAGAGGCGGAGGGGGTCGGGGGCGGAGGAAAGAGGCTATGCAAAGGTCGGGGGCGGAGGGGGGGGTCGGGGGCGGAGGGCTGGGCTTCGGGGGCGACTAGATCTGGGGATAGATGGGGTCGGGGGCGGAGGGGAGGGGCAGGGGTTGGGGCGGAGGTGGAGGTATCGGGGGCAGAGGGGAGGGGTCAATCGGAGGGACCGGAGGGGAGGGGTCGAGGGCGGAGGAGAGGGGTCGGAGATTTACCTTCCAAACGGCAACGGTGATGAGGACAGCGACGGAGGTAGTCGGACGGCGAAGGAGGGGGAGATCGGCTGAGGGGGTGAGAGTTTGGGGGGGGGCAGAATATTGGAAGGAAATGAGAAATGAGCCCATCCCTAGGTGTTAGCCAAAAATTTATTACGTCATTTAAGTGACGTCGCAAAGCGTCGTAATCTACGACGCTTTTAACAAAACGTCGAAAAGCATCGCTGATCAGCGACGTTTTGCGACATCTTTTTATGCGTCGCTAAAATTATGATTTAGCGACGCCCACAAACAGCGTCGCAAAAACCGTCGCTAATTCGTCTTTTACTGGTAGTGCATATCTTTCATAATTTTTTTTCATGCCTCTCCCACGTCCTCCACCAAGACCTCCGCTAATTCCAAAATTGTTGGCATTTGCCTCAAGAATTGCCATTGACTAGTTGGTCTAGAGTTGTGGTTTTTCATGAGAACATTGCTATTTGCCTCTGCTACTAGGAGATAGTCACCAGTTCAGAGTATTTGAAATATCTTTCACGGTATTATTGCTACAAAAGCACATTCATTGCATAAAAAATAGAGAGAATTTTCTCAATCATTTGAGTCTCTATTACTTTTTCTACGCACAATCTAAGGAGAGAGACAATATTAAACATAGCATAATTATATTCTTTAACATTTTTATAGTCATGGTATCTTAGCTTCAACAATTGACTTTGAGCAGCCAGAAGGATTATCATCCTTTGGTAGTCAAATCTATCATTTAGAGATGTCCAAAAATTCAATGGATCATCCTCACATAGATATTATGTCTTTAGCATGGATATGATGTCATAGGAAAATCAAATCCTAACATTGATATTTTTGTTGGATTGCAATTACAACTTTACATCCAATTGTGTAACACCCAGTTTCTAAAATGAGGGTAATTTTGAAATTTTATATTTTAAGTTATTTAATTATGGTATTTAATTAATAATATGATTTTTGGTAATTTTTAATCATTTTTAAACTATTTTAAATCATGACTTATGATTTTAGTGTTTGTCTAGTGTAACCTCAGAGCCTAGCCATGTGATTAGGATGTTTGACTAGTATATTTTAGCTTAGAGGGTACTTTGGTCATTTTTAGGATTTATTTGAATTTAATATATTTTATTAAGAATTTTGAATAATTTAATTGAATGGTTGATTTAAATACTAATATAATTATTGTCTTGTGTTTATGGTTAGTCTAACCTAGATTGGACCTAACCTAGATGAGTCATGACTAACTTAGTGGGCCACTTTGAGAATTAGATGGGTTGGTTAAGGGGTTAAGTCAAGTTTAGTCATGGTTAAGTGATTTGCAAAGGACTAAGATAGAACCCTTTGTTCTAGGCCATTTATTTCCCTTGATTCAATCCTAGCCATAGGATGAAACCTAAAAACCCTAACCCTAACTTTATGACCAGCCAAGAGACCCCCCTTGCCTATATAATATCATTTTGGGGATTTGAGCCTCCTTTCAATAGTTATCATTCCTTCCTCAAGACAAGGTGAGCCTACACTTCATTTCTCCATAGATCATTCATTATAGGTCTATTTTCATTGGGATTTCCTCCATAGTACTCTAAATACTGTTCCTCTATTGTTTGTGGAGTCACATCACAGGTTTGGGACAATTTGAGGGAGTTTTGAAGCTTGGAGAACCATTCTCTATTGTGTTTTCTTGAGGATTTTGCAACCATAGGTAATTTCTTTAATACACCATGAATCCCTGATTTTATTCCACATCTAGGGACCCCTATACCTAGCCTAACTATAGGAATAGGAACCCCCAAATTTTCGTGTCCTTTCGTGTCCATTCTGGACACGTATCAGTGTATAATATTAGGTGTTTGATGAAATGCCCCAATGGGCATTTCGTGTGAATTTTGTGTTTTTGTTTGAATAGAAAATTTGTGTTAGACCTCGCTTATAGGTTTCTGGTTTTTTTTTTCTGTTCTTGGTGTCGTGTCGTGTCGTGTCGGGCGCGTGTACACACGGTCGTGCACACGCGCGCGCGGGCACAGTGCGTGCCCTGCACTTCGGGGGTCACTGCGACACAGACACGCCACCCCGACACATGGGACTTGACACACACCAAGGGGCATTGTCTGCCACCCTGTGTGCCAAGTTGCACGAGCCCACGTGGCGTGTCGGACACGCACGAGCACGTGCACTAGTTTTTGCCTGTGCAGTTTTCTCTTGAAAACGTGCACTGATACGCGTGTCTCGTGTCGCGTACACGCGACGTGGACACGAGACAGGGTGTCCTAACCCTAGCCCTACACTAGGTCGACACTGGGACACAACCACGTGGGTTGTGTCGTGTCATGTCGTGCACACGAGCGACGTGAACACGTGCACGCTGTTGCAGTAGTCTGTGTCCAGTTTTTCTTGTTTTTGGTTTTGTGTTGATTGGACACGTTTGTGTCCACTTTTGTGGACACAAACACTTCACCTAGCACGTGTGCATTGTGTTTGTACTTTACCAACCCTAAAATTTGTGTTTTAATTCAATTTTCATTGTTTATTTTCATTTTCCCTCTTTTCCTGAAATCCTTAGTATCAGTCCATATTCTGATTTCTGTCCAGTTTTCTAAATCCAGTTTTAGCAATCAATTAAACCCCCTAAACACAGTTAATTGCATGTTATTAAACCTCTAATATGTTTACCTACATGATATCTAATTGTATGTTGAAACTGGGTCTGTTTTGAAGTGATTTGAGGCTGAAATCTGAGATTTCACTTAAGGACTGTTTTGGTTCAGTTTTTTTCACTGAGTTTAGGACTGTATAAACTGATATTGTGAACTGAAATATGTGCTTTTTTAATGTATTAATCTGAGAGTAAATGTTGGACTGGACTGTGGTTGGTTTGATTGGTTTCCTTTCCTGTTTTGCATAACTCACTGTTCACACTGTTTTCTATAGCTCACTGTTTTTTTGAGTTCTTATATGTGAATGTAAACTGAGATTGGTATTTCTTAGATCTGAAATGAAGTTGGGTCTTAAATGGTATCCCTGTAAACTGTTATACTGAAATTTGAATTGAAGGGGGATGTGCACTTTATTTTTCCTCACTGTTTTCACCCTCCTATGGACACTCATATGCACACTCTCTATACACACACACATACACAAGTTCACATGCATGCTAACACTCTTTTTCTGTCACCTGGACACACACACACACACAAGCCTAGATAATAGTCCCTTAGCAACCCCACATTTGGCACCAATGACAGCCATGTATACTCCCTTAACCACATCCTAACAGCCATCTAAACCTGCCTTTAGCCTTCAAACTTTAGTCCATTTGAGTCCCATGACAGCCCCCAACTTCCAGTCCATATGCAGTACCCATTGGCAGTCCCTAAACCTGTCATTATCTACATATTTCAGTCCTAAACTTGCCCTTACCTGTCCTTAACTCAGCCCCATAGTAGCCTCAAAACCAGCCCTCAAACCACCCACTAAAAAGCCCCATGTTCAGTCCATTTGACACCCATTTCCAGCCTCCAAACCCCCTTAACCAGCCTCTATATAAACAGCCTATTACCTACTCTAAACATACTGTTACCTGTCCCAAAACAGGTCCTAAAAACCTGTCCTATAGCAACCTCAATTCAGTCCACCTAAACACCTATATCTAACCCTCTATTTTTAGTCCCAAATCAGCCTTGTATATGTGTGGTTGTATGTGTGTAAGAGCCCATATATATATATTTGTGTGTGTATGAGTTCATCTTTCTAAACCTATAGGAAAGAGCCTATATGTATATGTGTGATATTGTATATGTGTGGTATTTATGAGGAGCCTATATACTAATATGTATATTCTATATTATAGTTGTGTAGGCTATGTTATATAGCATAGCCATATCAATATGTGTGATATTTTGTTATAGGTAATTTTGTCTTGTGATTATGATTTATGGTTGGTCTTAGGCATGGTATTGCCTTGGCCTATGGCCTAGTCTTTCAGCCTGTGGCACATAGGTGAGTCTGTTTGCCTAAAAAGTCTAGAATGGTCTTGTATAGCTTATTTAGACCTAGAATAGACTAGTGTAGACTAGTTTGACCATAGTTGACCTAGTTTGACTTCTAGGGTTGACCAGAGTTGACCAAGAGTTGACTTTGGCCTAGATTGACCTAGTTTTATGTAGAATGCATAGTAGAGCTTCATTTTATCATTTTAGACTTGTTATGACTTGTACTGTTCTATAGGAGACAGACACCACTCCTCGGATAGTATATTCTCTTCAGGCACTCAGGCTATCAGGCGAGTACATTCTCTGACCGTTTCATACTTGTCTGGATTTACATTCTTGCTCTAGATTACTGTACTTGATGCTGACACGATTGTTATCACGGATTGGTACTATATGGATCTCCTTTTGGGATGTTATCCCCTTGTATTCACTAGATACATATTGTGATGTGCGTTTCACTTCCATATTGTATTTATTGAATACCCATATCCTTGTATACTCATTGTGCATATTGTACTCTCATTATCACATGAGCCCAGGGATAGACCATTGTACACTATTGTATAATATTGTACATCCATTGTATAACATTGTACACTATTGTATAAGATAACGTAACTGGAGTAGATCCTTGTGTATTGATTGGGGAGGGAGAGTGGAATTGGTTATGTACTCAAATCCTATTGTACAACATTGTATAACTATTGTATATGTCTATTGTACACCCACGTACAATGGAGTTACCATTGCATTTTCCTAGCCCGTTTACATAACCAGATTGTACTCTAAAATCACATGTTCTTTACAGTTCTTACTTATCATATTTAGATATTTCCTGTTATCAAATCTTTACTGTTTTTCATATATCTTCTTCTTTCAGCGTTTCATGTACTTTACTCTATTGCATGCTTTATATTTCCTAACTCGATATGAACTGCGTGAGATGTTTTGTGCTCGCTCCCGTCCTGACTGGACCTGTTGAAAATATTACAGAGGATGAGGAGGAGGCCTGCGTAGACACCTACTATGGGACAGCTGTAGATGACTTGTGTGACCCAGATTTCCAGCCTGATCCACTAGCTTAGAGACTGTGGCTCCCTAGTCTAGGTTTTCATTTTCTGTCATTTGAGATCTGATTGTATATTCTTTCATTTCAGTTTTAGAGACTTGTATTGAGTCGGATGTTCTGTTTGTATGGCAGTAGATACTTAGACTCTCTCTGATTGTATCATGTGGATCTTTTATTCCAGCATTTATCTATCTATCTTTTATTCTTATCATTTTGCCTTAGATGTGATTGAGACTGTATATTGTTATGTCACCTCCATTCGGAGTGTATATACTGTACAGGCACCTTTATATTGTTAGATGATTGACCTAGGACAGCGTTCTGCCGCCGACACTGCGGCGTAGGCTGGACGTTGTTACGTTCTCGTACCCTCACAGTGGGTGCGGGTCGTAACAAATTGCCATCATAAATAATTGTCTCTGCTCACAACAAGAGTTTTGTATTCAAGCTTTGCAAGACTCAACATCTATATGACATAAAATAATTATATTTGTAAATTAATATAAATAATAAAATTTATAAGCGCCTTCAAGCTTACAAAATTTTACATATACCACAATGTGATGAAACATTATCAAAGAATATATCTTACGTGTATCACATATACAACAATATTGTAAATGCTATCAAATAATATTACGTCTCATGTGTGTCACATATACAACAATGTGATAAAACACTATCAAAAAATATTATGTCTTATGTGTATCACATATACAACAATGTGATCATTATATAGTAATATATTTTGGATACTTTTTCATAATTCATAATTCCATTCACATATACAACAATGTGAAGTAGTACCTTGTAGAATTCAAATAATAGAAATAACAAATTCACATAAACTAATTTAATGAAATTAACTAATTCCAAATAAGTGAAAAAAATTCAAGATATTCTAGATTAATTTCATACTTTGATAAAGTTCATAAGAAAAAATATATATATAAATGAAATTTATACATAATCTTAAATAGATTATCATAAATTTTCTATTTTGAATGAAATTGTAAACATGAACGATACATATTTAAATTTAAAACTAAAAGAGAAAGTAGATCTAGAAAACATACGTTCTAATTGATCTATAAACACATAAGTCAGACATGTATTTGATTTTACTAAAGCATGCATGTATCTAAGTATACAAGATTAGACATACCTCTTCAATACCTTTCTTTTCTTAAGAGAACTATTTCTCCCTTATGTAAAATATTTCTCCCTTCTTCTATTCCTAGAGCAATCGTGCTGATAACGTATTATAAAGTAAAAAGATATGGAGATAGAAAAATGGAGGAGATTGTTTCTTCATTCACTTGTATCAAGTAACTTGAGAAGAGCCTCTTATATAGGCTTACAATGGAGGTTAATATCATGATGACAATTAAAAGAAGAAATGTCAAAAGACATAGGTTATGGATAACCAAAAGACATAGATTATGTACACCAAATAATATATATATATATATATATATATATATATATATATATATATATATATATATATATATATATATATATTGTTAATGAGAAAAGTCCTATATGATTGATTCGGCTACAATTTCTTTTATTTCTCTCATTTCGACAACAGTTTGAATATTTCCCAAAATCAGAATCCAACATTAACCTAATTACAAACTCAACATATTTTTCCAGATATTTATGATAGGCATTATAACAATATCTATCTAGTATGACTGATTTTGTTTCTTAACTACGGTTACATATCCTCTTCAAAAAAAACTACGGTTACATATGGATATCACATTTTCAGGATAACAATGTCATGAACTTAATGTCATGATTGTTATTGGACATGTGGTATCAATGTCGTGAACTTAAGCGATATGAAATAGACATTTCTACCATGAAATCAACCCAAATAAAACTTCCCCCTCTACATAGCATGCTCTCTTGTCAGGAGCTAACAAGACGAGTGCCCGGACGTTTCTCCCTCCGCTTCAAGGCTCCCTCCTAATGCTGCAACCTCACCTCCGCCACCAATGACGGTCCCTGGAGGGAAATTGAGCAGGGCCTTTGCCCCTCTCATCCGGAACGCGGCCCGGTCGTAAGCCAATGCCGCCGCCTCGGCCGTATCGAACGTCCCGAGCCACACCCTCGCCCCGTGCCGTGTCGGGTCGCGTATCTCTGCTGCGAACTTTCCCCACGGCCTCCGCCTCACCCCTCTGTAGTGCCTCTTCCCCACGCTCCCGCGGATCGCAGTCAAGTTATTATCACTCTGCTGCTGCTGCTGCTGCTGCTGCTTACGGACGTTGCTCGGTACGGCAGTTGGCGCGTTGCTGGTAGAGCTGGCAATAGCGGAGGCCTCCGTGAGCACTTGGAAGAGGACCATGTCCTGGGAGTCGTTCTCATTGAGAGGCAAATCATGAGAAGACATTCTTCTACAATTCTTCTTGCTTATAGTGATAGTGTGGTCTTCTCCTTCTAAATATATGTTGTTGTGGTAGTTGCCAATAATATATAGGAGCAGAGCACGATGCTGTTTGCATGGAGACGGGATTGTGATCTTGCTGTAAATTATGTACTATTTTAGTACATGTATGTGTGAGGTCAGGGATGAGCAATTCCCAGAGATTGTCGATCTGAGTATTTGGTCGTGATCCACTTTTCAAAGTTGATGGGCTGACGCTGGTTCCCGGCAGTTGCTCCGGCGAATACATTGTGGACGTGTGGGTGTCATGTTGAAGTCCAAGTGAACCCCAATCTTGACAAGGCGGTCAGACATGGTCCACCGATCCTTCTTCTTCGGCCCCAAAGAGGTCAACCACGTGCGTGCTACCAGCTGATATGGAATTGGGCCCGGGGCTGCCAATGGACCGGCTCAGCCGTAGTCTTAGAAAATTTACTCCCTATTCTGATCTTTATGACTTGGTCACAATCTTTCCAGACCGACCCCATTATATACATATATTGTGTGTGTGTGTGTGTGTGTTGTGTGTGTGTGTATAGATATTAGTCAATAATTTATAGAATAAAATAAGCAATTGTTGTACTGGACCATGTTTACATGACTCATTTTGCAATATGAGCAACACACACACACATATATATACAATCAGTACGTTTAAAAAAAATATAAATTCAATGGTTGCTATTTCGAAAATATTTCAAAATGCTTAAGAGCGTGGATCTCAATCCCTCTTATAAATATATATGCAAAGGATCAAGATATTCACTGTTAACATCACCGAATGCATGTTTTCAAAATTACAATCGTTGAATTGTGTCATTTTGTCGCAAGAAATTGGACACTTGAGTAATCTAATCTGAATGGTTTTAGTGATCTAACATGAATAATACAAAAAGATACAATCTAATGACTGTAATTTTAGAAACATTCAAAAATGCTTAAGAGTGAGGATCATATATATATATATATATATATATATATATATATATATATATATATATATATATATATATATATATATATATATATAATGTAGCGGCTAGGGCTTGCTTCCCATGAATTAGGTTTAGGGTTTGGCTGCTTGTGGGACCATGGCTCCTCAAGCAAAGGCCGGGAAAAGGAGAGGATGGCGCCGGCAGGTGGGGGGATCCACCACAAGAGGAAGGAGGAGGCTAGACCATGATGCAGCGTCGGAGACGCGTCCAGACGGGGCGTGGAACAGGAACGAAAGGCCCAAGGCTAGTGGCAAGGCAGCGTATAACCCATGAGCGTTGTGATGGAGGACCACGAAGGGAGGGGCTCTCCATCAGGCCCAGCGGCACAGGGCTACCTCGCCAAACTCAGTAGATGCGGGCTGCCGGGATAACTGGTAATGCAGCGACGAATTACTCCAACGACGGTCCCCACGGAGAGATCCCAACTGCAGGGGGGTCACGACGTCAGAAAAAGGCAAGGCAATGATGACGGGACAAACATCAGGCAAATCATAGGCATAGGTATGCTCCCCTAGGGATAGCCAAGGCGTCGGATCGATGAGGTTCGTAGAGCCTAAACAGGTGAATAGCGGGCTATGTGCATCATTCACTATGGAAGAACTGCTAGAGACAATTGCATACTGGAAGAACACGATTGTCCTGTACGTAATGGGGGACATGCAGTTCACTACAAAAAAAATAATCATTTATAGCACGCAAAATACGCTGTAAAAGATCTTTTACGACGTACATTTTTGTGCCGTAAAAGGCCATGCTGTAAATGAGCCTATTATTTACGGCGCACATTCGAACGCTGTAAATGACCACCTTCCTATTATTTACAACATGCATTCGAACGCTGTAAATGACCATTTACAACGCTCACTCGAAAGCTGTAAATGACCCGCTCCATCTTTTTTACTAAGCGTATTTGAACGTTGTAAATGACCATCTCAATCTTTTTACAACACGCATGCGAATGCCATAAATGACTCTCTCTCCATCTTTTACAACGCGTTTACGAATGCTGTAAATGACCCTCTATCTTTTTGTAATGCACTTTCGAATGCTGTAATTGACCCTCTTATCTTCTTAAAATGCAATTCTCGGTAACTAACATGCACATACTATGATGTAATTCCACAAGTACCTAAGCTTACTTATTACATTGACGAAGAATGCATCTTCCACAGCATTTTTAGACAACAGATTATCCAAATTAAACATTATGCTGAAAAATTATAGCTGCCAGCATAACACCAATTGATCAATTATACACGAAAGAATCTTGTTTTTAGCACGAACTCAAGGACCATAGGCCAAGCATATTAAGAGACCGTGAAACATAGGAGAAAAAAATAAAATCCGAAATGCATCAAAAAACAATAGCCAAGAACAAAGAATTCCATAATACTACTGAGCTCTTTTGTATCTTCTTCTTCTTCATCATCTCTCCTCTAGGCTGCTAGCTTGTCCCACTTGAGGGGCTTGACGATCTCCCAGGTGAAGTCGGGGTCATCCCTGCCAAAGTGACCATATACGGCAGTCTTCAAGAACCTCCCGTTGTCGCCCCTCTTCAGGTCAAGGTTGATAGTGATCATTCCGGGCCTGAAGTCGAACGCCTCCTTGACAATCTTCAATATTTCCTTGTCGGAGATCTTGCCAGTGCCATAGGTGTCGACAAAGATTGATAATGGCTCAGGCACACCGATAGCATAGAAGACCTACACGATGCAGCGACGAGCAAGCTCGTTGGCAACGATGCTCTTTATTGCCTGCTATACGATGTAAGCACCACTCCTATCCACCTTGGTCGAGTCCTTGCCGGAGAAGGCGCTGCCACTGTGGGCTCCCCAGCCACCGTAGGTATCAATGATGATCTTGCGATCGGTGAGACCAGCGTCTCCGTGAGGCCCACCGATGACAAAGCGATCGGATGGGTTAAGGTGGAAGATGGTTACGCCGGACACCGTCAAAAAAATTATGAATTGGATTAATTCACTTTATTAAAATTCATGAAATTTCAATACTGAATAACCTCACAAAAATAGAAAATAAACATATGCACAAATGATTTGAAACAATAGTTCTTTTTAGATTGATTTTTTTCCCTTCTTGATGCTGAAACTACACCAGCCGTCAAAATATAATAACAAATATCATATCAGTCTTACATAAAACAACCCTTGCATTTGAGAACAAACATAGGGGCCCAAAGCCACACATTACTGCAGCAATGAAACACAAAAGAGAAAATGTAAAATAAAAGTCCATAATGCAATATATTCATGGGTACTGAGCTCTTCTAGATATAGATAAGGACGATGTACGTTTTCTCTAGGCTGCTGGCTTGTCCCACTTGAGGGGTTTGACGATCTCCTAGGTGAAGTAGGGTCATCCCTGCCAAAGTGACCATACGCGGCAGTCTTCAAGAACATGTTTTTGCCACAACCATATGCGTAACTCCTACCACCATTATTTTAATATAATTTCAAGACAAGTTGTGCAAATTTGAAAAGAAAAAAATTATCCCTCAGTTAGTAGTGAGTCACCCGTCTCCAACCGGCTTGGTGAAGAACTCCATGAGCACCCAAATAATCGTCCCTGTCCACCAAAATCCCCAACTCCCGGCACTCGTTGACCTGCTCTTCCGTGAGCATATCCCCGGCCCTCCTCCTTACCCTGTCATAGTAATTTAGCGGTGGCGCCGGCATGAAGTCGAACCCTCCCATTCTGCTCATGAGCGGAGCCGACGACCCAAGCTGACTGCGAGGTCGCTCATGCGTATTTCTTGGATGAAGCGGCAATGAAGCGTCTGTAATGGCGCTCCGTGGAAGAGAAAAGGGACAAACAGCTCTGTGCTCTAGAGGCTTTGGGTTTTTGAAAAACATTAAGGAAGAGATGAAAAAAATGAATGAAAACATAAGTATATAATAAGTACATAAAGAGGGAAATGAAAAACTTGAATGAGAACATAAAGAGGGAAATAAAAAAAGTGGGAGATAAACATTTGTGCAGGAATGTGAAATTATCTTTTACAATGTGCTGAAACACGCCGTAAATGAGTGCGGCAATATAAAAATTTGTGCGGGAATGTGAAAATTTTAAGTATAGAAAGTTTACAAGGAGGAAAACTAAAGGAAAAAATTGCATGCCGTAAATGAGTCTTTAATTACAACACACAAAAATGTATGCCGTAAATGAGACTTCAATAACGGTGTGCATGTCAAACACGCCGTAAAAAAGACAAAAAAAATAACACTTTTATAGCGCACATATTTGCATGCTGTAAAAGAATGTCATTTACATCGCGCAACAACTGCGCGCCGTAAATGCTATATTTTCTTGTAATGGTTATATGGACAAATTCGTGCTTTTGCTAGTTGTGTCTGGAGGCCGAAGGGCAGCATGGACTTCTACGCTCGTAAGGATGGCTTCTACTATGTCAAGTTCGGTCTGCGGGAAGATGTAGAAAGGATCATCCAGGGTAGCCCATGGACGTTCGATGGTCGTCTCATAATTACCCGAAAATGGCATCCATGGGCCAGATGTGAGCGGGACGTCCTTCATAGCATCCCGGTTTGGATACGATTTCCAAGTCTCCCCATCCAATACTGTCCATGCTTATGAAGTTAGCCAGCATCATTGGCAAATATATCAAAGCTGTTGAGGCTACCCAATCACGATCGTATCTCCTTTATGCTAGAGTCTTCGTAGAGATAGCGGCAGGCCAGCAACTACCAAGGAGTGTCGATTTCCAAATTTTGGGGGAGATTTTCCATCAGCCCGTCGACTATAAGTGGGAGATTTTCCATCAGCCCGTCGACTATAAGTGGGTGTCACCGACATGTAACTCATACAAATATTTTGGCCATCTATCCCAATACTGCACAACAGGTAAAGAGGACATAATACAGCAAAAAGGTAAGGAGGGCGATTTGATAGGGGATGAGCAACCTATTAGAGACCAGCAGGAAGGGACGCTTAATACACAAGCTATGGAAGCCGATCAGTATGAGAGGTGTCAGGTGGTTACTAACGGATGCATGGGACTGGAGATCGTGGTGGTGCTACCTGTGATGCCTTCCGGCATGGCTGAGTCCAGTGTCCCCATGGAGGATAACACAGGGGGAAGCAGCGGAGGGGCTTCCCCAAGCGACACTCCGGGGGAGAGAGGTTTGGTGGTATTTCGTGTGGGCGAAGAAACGCAAGGGGGTGCCTCCCAGAAGGAAGTCTACGGGGGGAGAAAGGATCGGCCTGGCCAGGGGGGCATACCACGGAGAGACCTAGTAAGAATAGGAAACGACACGCAAAAGGCAATAATAGGACATGGAGCGCAGCATTCCGGGTGATACGGCCACGATAGAGAATACTTTGGCCACTACTAACCCAGCCTAGGATGTGCTTCTGTAGGAAGGCAACAAGGGTTATGTGGGGGGACTGGACCCTATACGAGACAGACGTGAGGAGGAGGTGGCATCCCTAGATGCAACCTTTGGAGGGGAAATGGGGGCCGCATCACTTATTTAATGTCGATCATTACATGGAACGTGCGGGGGTGCTTGCTTGATTGGGAGATGAAGAAAGATTTGTGCTACACTTAGGAAAGAACTTTGCTCTATTAGCGATCTTCTGGAAACTAAATCAAGTCGCCTCGACTGCTGGCTAGGAGGACATCGCCTAACTGGAACCAGGCACACAACCTAGATTTCATGGTCACCTTCGGACAGCACAGGACAGGCAAAAACATTGGACAGATGCGCATCGTCGACATTTGGAGTCAAGGAAGGCGATCATGTATTCTTGAATATCTCGTCTACCCGAGGTACTATCAGATTTGGAGCTAGAGGCAAGCTCAATCCGAGGTACATCGGACCATTTGACATCTTGGAGCAGATTAGCGAAGTGACTTACAAACTTGTATTACCTCCATCACTAGAAGGAGTGCATGATGTATTCCACGTGTTGCAGTTGAGGAGGTACGTGTCTGATTCAAGTCACATACTTGATCATTCAGAGATCACAGTAGGACCGAGCCTGTCTTATGAGGAGCAACCAGTTGCGATCATTGTCCGCAGTGAGAAGGTGTTAAGAGGGTAGACTATTTGACTAGTCCATATTGCGTGGAAGCATCATTCACTGGACGAGTCGACTTGGGAGCGCGAAGATTCTATCCGGGAGCGTTCCTTCATTTGTTTGAGGATTCAGGTACGAACTTTTGTACTGCATTAATTTTTTATCACCCTTAATTGCCGTATTCCTATTTGTGACAAACTCTTAATTTTGGGGACGAAATTCTCTTAAGTGGGGAAGGATGTATACCCGCCTCTTCCAAAAAATTTAATATTAAATTCTATTTTTATTTATTTAAAGTTAATCCTAGTAGTATTGGGATCTAGGATTTTCAATATATATATATATATGTGTGTGTGTGTGTGTGTGTGTGTGTGTGTGTCAATATGCTAAATTATTATTTAAATTATTTCAAGGGCAACAGCACTTAGCCTGTGCCTATTTCTTTTGGGCATTTACCAGCCTAATCTAACCCTCCTTTTCTTCCAAACAACCTATAATTATTTGTTTAGATTGTTCCTATTTCAATAACTCCTAGGCCTTATATTTCATTTGTTTATGCTTGAACCGAAAACTCCATACCTGTCTAATCTATTTAGCCATTGGTACCTTAATAATTTTCTCTCCCAATTTTTACTGAGAGCCCAACACTCCCTTAAACTATTCCTAGCCCACTACTACCCAAGTGAGCCCACCAAATTTATTTACAAGCCATGCATTTATTACCTATCTCATTTTAATAAATCTGCAGCCCATGACCACAACTCCTAGGCCCAAAACCTAGACATTAGGTTAACGGGTTAATGGGTGAAACCCAAAACCAGCAAAATCAAGCCCTAACACACCAGCCACCCCCACACTCTTGGCAGGGCCGGGTTGGGGAGAGACCATCACGCACCCGAGTCCCCAAAGTCAAACCAATGCGAGTTATTAGGCGGGCGAGCGGGCGACCCACTAACCCAAACCCGCAAAGACCAAACCGGAATCCTCTAATTCAAAAGCCTAGCTACAGTTTTCATCTTCCCCCTTCGTATACTGTAGCACCTGCTCTGTCGAGCGCAGGCATCCGCGTACGACCTCCCCTCCGCTAGCTGGCCGAACGGCCATCTCCTCCTTCTCTTCCTCTCTATATATAGGCCCCATGAAACCTTTCTCTCCCGACCTAAACCCTAGCCGCCACCATTCGAGTCAATCCACCTAAACCCTAGCTTTGTCGGCCGTGCTCATCGGTGATGCTCGATAATGGCAGCCACGACCACCTTCGAGGATGCCCAGCAGAGCTGCACCTCGGCATCTATATATCCACTAAACCAGTATTCAACTCGTCCCGGCAAGACGATGGCAAACGAGCGCGCATTCAAACTCGAGGTTCATATCAGTGCTTGCGTCGTCCTACCTCCCCGGCCATCTCGAGCGACCGTGCGCAGCAGTCGAGCCACTCTTCGCCTTGCCTTCGGCCGTGAGATGCTTCCTCGACGTCGTAACTCGGCTACTGTCGAGTCCCCTCTCGACACACAGAACCCGTCGAAGCGCCAGTTCCTTCTCCTTGGTAACACATCTCATCCTCCTCCTTTCATTCGTTTATCTCAAGCCCATAAGTGAATGTGGATCCTACTATTCGAGGGATAGATGTGGAGTAGTAATAAGGGTTTTAACTGTTAGTCCCGGGGCTTGATCAAAGATGGTAGAATCGATGTCGAGATCAGAGGTTCAACAAATGTTCACCTTTTGATTATTCTCGAGATCCAAGAGGAACACTATAATATAAATCTGATTACAAAAGCAACAATAATCAGAAAAGAAATCTTACGTTCTTTCTCGCAATCGCAGTTGCTGACGGACAGAACTGAGTTCAGAAAATAAATTTCACATTCTTTCTTGCAATCGCAGTTGCAGACGAACAGAACTGAGTTACAACTCAGATGAAGGAGAAGAAAGAAGAAAGAAGAAGAGGAAAGGTTCTTGCTGGGGTGATTAAGATCACCGTTGCTCAAAGCAAGATTCGCCCCAACATGATCTGCTCCCAGGAACCAGCAAGTTCACGAAGAACTTCTGGAACTCTTGTAAGTCAATATTTGAGACTTAGAACGGGCTTCCTGGACTTTACAGACTCCCTTAACTCTCTTCCTGGTGCATCTTTCAAAGGAGGCCAAGGGGCTCTATTTATAGAGTGGAGTTGAGACTTCACCTCTTCTCCTATCCGATGTGGGACTAAAATACCAATACTCAAAAATAGAGTTTGATATTTTAGATCATTCCAAAACCAGCATAGAAGTGTGCCAGTCCATGCCTACCCCCCGAACACTCTCGTGCATGCATGAGACATCCTGGAGTCCGTGTCCGAGTCCTAGTCCGCACAATAAAAATCAACTTGCATCCTTGTTGGATTTAATCCTTTTTCCTTCTAGAAAAATACTCCCACATGACACAAACTTGTGCCCCACTACACCTCATGTGCATACCTCAACACAAGCAATGAATTATATTGAGATACTCACCATTTGGTGTAGCCGATGTGGGACTATCTTTTCTAGTCCAATGGCAAAAATACCAACAATCCCCCACATATCTCAATATATAGGTTGAGCGTTCCCCACAGTGACTATCCATCATGCATTAGGAGAGATGTCGCTATGACTTGAATCTTCCCGCATAGGTTAAATAACAGCATGATACAAGAATGGACTAAGCCTTAAATTCTGTACCATAACTGTAATTTTTCCTTCTCACATAATGACATCAACTGTGCTTCTGGCTGCACATTGAAGGCCTTGTGCCAGCCTGGTTTCAGTGTATAATTTTTGGGCGTCTATAAGTTTACCCTCAAGAGACGGCCTGATATCTCTGTCCATACACTAAAGGTGAGTTCTTTATAAAGAGTGATGGCATGAAGCATTACGCTTCTTTGCGGTGCTACGCCGCTATGACATGGATTAAAGCCGAGGCATTACCCCACCTGGGTACCTCATCGTAGTGTCATACTACTGTAGCATGAGGTCACATGCCTCTTTGTAGTGCCAAACTACCCAGCATGAAGCCTTGTGCTTCCGTGCGGTGTTACACCGCTATGATATGGCTCGAAAAGCCGAGGCTTTACCCTACCTGGTACCTCTTCGTGGTGTCATGCTACTGTAACATGAGGACATCGTCCTCTTTGTAGTGCTGTCTACCTCTCTTTATTATGATTATCATACAGTATTATGCTACCTGCCTATTTGCGGTGCTACTCCGCTGTGACTTGGCTTGCAAAGCTGAGGCATTACCCCTACCTGGGAACCTCATGGTGGAGTCACCCTACTGTAGCATGGAGTTACACTCCTTATTGTGCTGCGCTACCGTGCTTCCTGTAAAGCACTCCAGGCATTCACTCTGCCTGAGAACTCATTAAGGCATTTAAGCCAACCTTCTCACAGGATTCGTTTTTTTTGTAGAAAACAACAGTAGACAACAGTGGTTGTAGGTCCGTAACCTCTCCATGTCACAGAGGACAAGTATCCACCGTTCCTGATATTCTTCTGGTTAATAGTCCTCCCTTGAACCAAAAGCTAGATGCCTAGTAGATTTCTTTTTGAACTAATAGCATAAAACTTTATGGTAGGAATGTAATAACACAATATCAGAATGCCTTCAAGCCCATTTTACAAGCTGTGTCATCGACCAGCTGGCGCTTGAGGCCCTTGGTGAACGGATCCGCCAGGTTTCTTGACTCCGAACATCAATCACTGCAATGACACCTCTCTTGATGAGATCGTTCACTGCCCTGTACTTCAACCGCACAGTTCTCTTCTTCCCGTTGAAGAGATCATTCGATACCACCGCTGCGGTCGCCTGGTTGTCGTAGTATATCAGAATTGCCGGTATCTGTGCCCCAACCACTAGAAGATCATATATGAGCTTCCGAAGCCACTATGCTTCATCTGCTGTGGTATCAAGCGCAAAGAACTCAGATTCCATAGATGATTGTGAGAGCATAGTCTGCTTCTTCGACTTCCACGATATAGCAGCTCCACCTATTATGAAAATTTATCCACCTGTGGACCTCTCGCTCTCCACTTCTGAGCACCAACTGGCATCACTGAAGCCTTCCACTACCGACAGATCTCCGCTGCAGTGCAGTGCATATGTCTGAGTCTTCTTGAGATATCTCATAACCCGCTTCACAGCTTTCCAGTGCTCAACGCCTGGATTGCTAGTGAATCGACTCAGCATTCCCACAGCGAAAGCTATGTCAGGCCTAGTGGAAGTAGTAGCGTACATCAAACTCCCGATGACGCTAGCATACTCCAACTGTCTGACGCTTTCCTTCGATTTTGGCTCCAGCTTTTGATCATCCCGGTACGGTGTATCAATTAAAGGAATATCATGATACCCGTATCGAGTGAGCATCTTCTCAATATAATGAGATTGTGACAGCGCTAGTCCAGTGTCTGTCCGAATGATCTTGAGTCCCAAGATAACATCAGCATCCCCCAAGTCCTTCACACTGAACTTCGTCGAGAGGAACTTCTTTGTCTTCGTGACACAGCTTATATCCGAACCTAGGATTAGTATATCGTCCACGTATAGACAAATGATGACTCCTCTTCCGTCAGCAAACTTCGTATAGACGCACTTGTCTGTTTCACTGACCCTGTAGCCATTTGACCTTATGACTTTGTCAAACTTCTCATGCCACATTTTGGGAGCTTGTTTTAAACCGTACAGAGATTTTACCAACTTGCAGACTTTGTCTTTAAGTCCTTTGACGACAAACTCTTCTGGTTGTTGCATGTAGATCTCTTCGGTCAGCTCGCCATTCAGGAATGCCATTTTCACATCCATCTGATGTATTACCATCTTATGTATTGCTGCGAGAGCAATCAACATTCTGATGGTGGTCATCCGGGCTACTGGAGCATACGTGTCAAAGTAGTCGATCTCCTGCTTCTGAGAAAACCCCTTGGCCACCAACCTGGCCTTGAACTTATCAATAGTTCCATCTGCTTTCATCTTCTTCTTGAAGATCCATTTGCATCCGATGGGTTTTGCTCCTTCAGGAAGATCAACCAACACCCAAGTGTTATTTGAGGTGATGGAATCAATTTCATTGTCATTCGCCTCCTTTCAGAAAATATCTTCTCTGGTCTTCATCGCCTCATCATAGGTAAGCGGATCTGCTTCCACATGATAGGTGATGAAGTCATCTTCGAAGTTCTTCGGCCTCCTCGCTCGCTTCGACGATGGCTCAGTGAGTTCTGGTTCAACCGTTGTTTCAACAACAACATCTTCTTGGACTACTTCTTTATTAAAAACTTCAGTTTCATGCGCACCTTTATTATTCTCCGGTTTATCCGTAAGAACAATATTCTTGTTCCTTGTAAATTATCTTCACGAGATTCGATGATTTGACTCAATATCAAAAAATCTTCGAGCATCACTCTTCTCGACATACCCCAAGAAGATCATCTTCGTAGTCCTAGTCCCCAGCTTCTGAATCTTCAGATCTGGCAGCTTCACATAAGCAAGAGACCCCCACACTCGAATGACATTCAAGTTAGGTCTGACTTTGAACCAGTATTTATGAGGAGTTACGTCCGAAGTTGCATACGACACTCTATTTAGAATAAAAGTGGTCGTCAATGCAGCTTCTTCCCATTAGCATTTAGGAAGACCCGTAGTTAGCAGCATTGAGTTCATCATTTCTGTTAACATTCTGTTCTTCCTCTCCGCTATCCCGTTAGATTGAGGAGAATACGGAGCAGTAGTCTCATTGATGATTCCATGTTCTTTGCAGAACGATGCGAATTCATGAGTCCTATACTCTACATCTCGATCAATTTTGAGTAGTTGTAGATCGGTTTAACGTTCAGCTTCAGCCCTGAAGTCTCTGAACTACTCGAATGCTGTATCCTTCTACTTTAGAAGTCATGCGAACGTGCACTTCGATAAACACTTCGAACCGGCCTCTGTGGAGTATTGATAAAAGTCACAGATATCTGAGTGTACTAACTCCAGATGATCAGTACTTTAGTTTAATCGTCTGAGCAGCTTCCCAACAGTCTTGTATCTGCACTGACCTTAAACTCCTCCACCTCCTTACCCCCACATTCTGAAGATAATGTCCCGGTAGGACAGCTTGATTCTGCTTCTGTCATAGAACAACTCTCAGTCCAGTCAATGAAGTAACTTCATCGCCATCAGCAGAAGTTCGAACATTCCTTCAGCACCGAACATCTTATCGAAGCATGTTCCTCGCCAAGAAATTACCATCTGGCTAGTACGAATGTCCATCTTTCAAGTCTGTATCAGATAACAGACTTTCTGAGATCAGATCGCCAAAAAATTTCTGGTACGTACAACACGCATTCCAGTGTCCTTGTCGGTGGTTAATAACCACTGTCTCGATCTTCAGAACTTCTGCTAGATATATGTTCGCCATCGAGACCTTCGTCATAACATGGCTCATCCTTGGTGAACAGCTCTTTTGAGAGCACACGTGGTCAGATGCACTAGTGTCAGACCACTAGTCAGCTACCATGCTAGATAACTCAACCTGTGCAACAATAGCAACCAAGTTAAGTAATCAAAATAACCAAGTTTAGCTATACCTGCTATTTTGGTTTGGGCTTGGATTTGCATTCACTCATGTAGTAGCCATTCTTGTCACAGTTGAAGCAAGTCACGTGGGACTTGGACTTCTGTTGCTTGAACGAAGGACCGTTCACTTTTAGATTAGTGGAGTCCTTCTTCTTGTGATAAGAAGCCACCTGCTTCCCCTTGAACTCTCTTGTCTGCACCAAGTTGACCTTAGCCAGTTGTTTGGACAGAGAGTCCATCTTCTGTTGAGATCGTATTTCGTCCTCAACGTGGATCTCTTGTAGAAGATCTTCCAAGCTAATGTCCAGCTTCTTCCGATGCATTCTAGCATAGAGGTTGCTCCAACCAGCAGGAAGTTTCGAGACTATCCCCCCAATGACAAACTTGTCAACGAGGGGCACCTTCTCGTCATCTAACTTCTGGCACAACTTCAGGAATTCCTTTACTTATGGTAGCATCGCCATTTCGTCTTCGAAGAGCCACTTGTGGTACTTCTCGACGATGAAGATTTTGGACCTGTTCTCATCATCTTCATATAGCTTACCCAAAGAATCCCAGATCTCTTTAGCCTTCACCTTCTTGGAATATGACTCTGCCAGAGAGTCTTCCATAGAATTGAGAATCAGCAGTTTACAGATGCTGTTTTCTCTCTTCCATTTGCTCTGCTTGACGAGTGCAGCAGCAATAGCATCGACAGTTCCTCCTTCTGGAATCGTCGGTTCATCCTTAATCAACATATGGTCTACGTCCACGAGTTGAAGATTAAAGGTGACCTTTCTCTTCCAGATTTGGAAATGTTCTCCGTCGAATTTCTCCAACTTGTTAAAGCTGGTATCGATGAAAGAAGCACGAGAGTTTTCCATCTACAAGGATCTTGCTTTGAGATTGTTAGTCCCGGGGCTTGATCAAAGATGGTAGACTCGATGTCGAGATCAGAGGTTCAACAAACGTTCACCTTCTGATTATTCTCGAGATCCAAGAGGAACACTATAATATAAATCTGATTATAAAAGCAACAATAATCAGAATGGAAATCTCACGTTCTTCTTCACAATCGCAGTTGCTGACGGACAGAACTGAGTTCAGAAAATAAATCTCACGTTCTTTCTTGCAATCGCAGTTGCAGACGGACAAAACTGAGTTACAACTCAGATAAAAGAGAAGAAAGAAGAAAGAAGAAGATGAAAGGTTCTTGCTGGGGTGATTAAGATCACCGTTGCTCAAAGCAAGATTCGTCCCAACACGATCTGCTCCCAGGAACCAGCAAGTTCACGAAGAACTTCTGGAACGCTTGTAAGTCAATATTTGAGACTTAGAACGGGCTTCCTGGACTTTACAGACTCCCTTAACTCTCTTCCTGGTGCATCTTTCAAAGGAGGCCAAGGGGCTCTATTTATAGAGTGGAGTTGAGACTTCACCTCTTCTCCTATCCGATGTGGGACTAAAATACCAATACTCAAAAATAGAGTTTGATATTTTAGATCATTCCAAAACCAGCATAGAAGTGTGCCAGTCCACGCCTACCCCCCGAACACTCTCGTGCATGCATGAGACATCCTGGAGTCCGTGTCCGAGTCCTAGTCTGCACAATAAAAATCAACTTGCATCCTTGTTGGATTTAATCCTTTTTCCTTCTAGAAAAATACTCCCACATGACACAAACTTGTGCCCCACTACACCTCATGTGCATACCTCAACACAAGCAATGAATTATATTGAGATACTCACCATTTGGTGTAGCCGATGTGGGACTATCTTTTCTAGTCCAATGGCAAAAATACCAACAATCCCCCACATATCTCAATATATAGGTTGAGCGTTCCCCACAGTGAATATCCATCATACATTAGGAGAGATGTCGCTATGACTTGAATCTTCCCGCATAGGTTAAATAACAGCATGATACAAGAATGGACTAAGCCTTAAATTCTGTACCATAACTGTAATTTTTTCTTCTCACATAATGACATCAACTGTGCTTCTGGCTGCACATTGAAGGCCTTGTGCCAGCCTGGTTTCAGTGTATAATTTTTGGGCGTCTATAAGTTTACCCTCAAGAGACGGCCTGATATCTCTGTCCATACACTAAAGGTGAGTTCTTTATAAAGAGTGATGGCATGAAGCATTACGCTTCTTTGCGGTGCTACGCCGCTATGACATGGATTAAAGCCGAGGCATTACCCCACCTGGGTACCTCATCGTAGTGTCATACTACTGTAGCATGAGGTCACATGCCTCTTTGTAGTGCCAAACTACCCAGCATGAAGCCTTGTGCTTCCGTGCGGTGTTACACCGCTATGATATGGCTCGAAAAGCCGAAGCTTTACCCTACCTGGTACCTCTTCGTGGTGTCATGCTACTGTAACATGAGGACATCGTCCTCTTTGTAGTGCTGTCTACCTCTCTTTATTATGATTATCATACAGTATTATGCTACCTGCCTATTTGCGGTGCTACTCCACTGTGACTTGGCTTGCAAAGCTGAGGCATTACCCCTACCTGGGAACCTCATGGTGGAGTCACCCTACTGTAGCATGGAGTTACACTCCTTATTGTGCTGCGCTACCGTGCTTCCTGTAAAGCACTCCAGGCATTCACTCTGCCTGAGAACTCATTAAGGTATTTAAGCCAACCTTCTCACAGGATTCGTTTTTTGTAGAAAACAACAGTAGACAACAGTGGTTGTAGGTCCGTAACCTCTCCATGTCACAGAGGACAAGTATCCACCGTTCCTGATATTCTTCTGGTTAATAGTCCTCCCTTGAACCAAAAGCTAGATGCCTAGTAGATTTCTTTTTGAACTAATAGCATAAAACTTTATGGTAGGAATGTAATAACACAATATCAGAATGCCTTCAAGCCCATTTTACAAGCTGTGTCATCGACCAGCTGGCGCTTGAGGCCCTTGGTGAACGGATCCGCCAGGTTTCTTGACTCCGAACATCAATCACTGCAATGACACCTCTCTTGATGAGATCGTTCACTGCCCTGTACTTCAACCGCACAGTTCTCTTCTTCCCGTTGAAGAGATCATTCGATACCACCGCTGCGGTCGCCTGGTTGTCGTAGTATATCAGAATTGCCGGTATCTGTGCCCCAACCACTAGAAGATCATATATGAGCTTCCGAAGCCACTATGCTTCATCTGCTGTGGTATCAAGTGCAAAGAACTCAGATTCCATAGATGATTGTGAGAGCATAGTCTGCTTCTTCGACTTCCACGATATAGCAGCTCCACCTATTATAAAAATTTATCCACCTGTGGACCTCTCGCTCTCCACTTCTGAGCACCAACTAGCATCACTGAAGCCTTCCACTACCGACAGATCTCCGCTGCAGTGCAGTGCATATGTCTGAGTCTTCTTGAGATATCTCATAACCCGCTTCACAGCTTTCCAGTGCTCAACGCCTGGATTGCTAGTGAATCGACTCAGCATTCCCACAGCGAAAGCTATGTCAGGCCTAGTGGAAGTAGTAGCGTACATCAAACTCCCGATGACGCTAGCATACTCCAACTGCCTGACGCTTTCCTTCGATTTTGGCTCCAGCTTTTGATCATCCCGGTACGGTGTATCAATTAAAGGAATATCATGATACCCGTATCGAGTGAGCATCTTCTCAATATAATGAGATTGTGACAGCGCTAGTCCAGTGTCTGTCCGAATGATCTTGAGTCCCAAGATAACATCAGCATCCCCCAAGTCCTTCACACTGAACTTCGTCGAGAGGAACTTCTTTGTCTTCGTGACACAGCTTATATCCGAACCTAGGATTAGTATATCGTCCACGTATAGACAAATGATGACTCCTCTTCCGTCAGCAAACTTCGTATAGACGCACTTGTCTGTTTCACTGACCCTGTAGCCATTTGACCTTATGACTTTGTCAAACTTCTCATGCCACATTTTGGGAGCTTATTTTAAACCGTACAGAGATTTTACCAACTTGCAGACTTTGTCTTTAAGTCCTTTGACGACAAACTCTTCTGGTTGTTGCATGTAGATCTCTTCGGTCAGCTCGCCATTCTGGAATGCCATTTTCACATCCATCTGATGTATTACCATCTTATGTATTGCTGCGAGAGCAATCAACATTCTGATGGTGGTCATCCGGGCTACTGGAGCATACGTGTCAAAGTAGTCGATCTCCTGCTTCTGAGAAAACCCCTTGGCCACCAACCTGGCCTTGAACTTGTCAATAGTTCCATCTGCTTTCATCTTCTTCTTGAAGATCCATTTGCATCCGATGGGTTTCGCTCCTTCAGGAAGATCAACCAACACCCAAGTGTTATTTGAGGTGATGGAATCAATTTCATTGTCATTCGCCTCCTTTCAGAAAATATCTTCTCTGGTCTTCATCGCCTCATCATAGGTAAGCGGATCTGCTTCCACATGATAGGTGATGAAGTCATCTTCGAAGTTCTTCGGCCTCCTCGCTCGCTTCGACGATGGCTCAGTGAGTTCTGGTTCAACCGTTGTTTCAACAACAACATCTTCTTGGACTACTTCTTTATTAAAAACTTTAGTTTCATGCGCACCTTTATTGTTCTCCGGTTTATCCGTAAGAACAATATTCTTGTTCCTTGTAAATTATCTTCACGAGATTCGATGATATGATTTGACTCAATATCAAAAAATCTTCGAGCATCACTCTTCTCGACATACCCCAAGAAGATCATCTTCGTAGTCCTAGTCCCCAGCTTCTGAATCTTCAGATCTGGCAGCTTCACATAAGCAAGAGACCCCCACACTCGAATGATATTCAAGTTAGGTCTGACTTTGAACCAGTATTTATGAGGAGTTACGTCCGAAGTTGCATACGACACTCTATTTAGAATAAAAGTGGTCGTCAATGCAGCTTCTTCCCATTAGCATTTAGGAAGACCCGTAGTTAGCATCATTGAGTTCATCATTTCTGTTAACATTCTGTTCTTCCTCTCCGCTATCCCGTTAGATTGAGGAGAATACGGAGCAGTAGTCTCATTGATGATTCCATGTTCTTTGCAGAACAATGCGAATTCATGAGACCTATACTCTACATCTCGATCAATTTTGAGTAGTTGTAGATCGGTTTAACGTTCAGCTTCAGCCCTGAAGTCTCTGAACTACTCGAATGCTGTATCCTTCTACTTTAGAAGTCATGCGAACGTGCACTTCGATAAACACTTCGAACCGGCCTCTGTGGAGTATTGATAAAAGTCACAGATATCTGAGTGTACTAACTCCAGATGATCAGTACTTTAGTTTAATCGTCTGAGCAGCTTCCCAACAGTCTTGTATCTGTACTGACCTTAAACTCCTCCACCTCCTTACCCCCACATTCTGAAGATAATGTTCCGGTAGGACAGCTTGATTCTGCTTCTGTCATAGAACAACTCTCAGTCCAGTCAATGAAGTTACTTCATCGCCATCAGCAGAAGTTCGAACATTCCTTCAGCACCGAACATCTTATCGAAGCATGTTCCTCGCCAAGAAATTACCATCTGGCTAGTACGAATGTCCATCTTTCAAGTCTGTATCAGATAACAGACTTTCTGAGATCAGATCGCCAAAAAATTTTTGGTACGTACAACACGCATTCCAGTGTCCTTGTCGGTGGTTAATAACCACTGTCTCGATCTTCAGAACTTCTGCTAGATATATGTTCGCCATCGAGACCTTCGTCATAACATGGCTCATCCTTGGTGAACAGCTCTTTTGAGAGCACACGTGGTCAGATGCACTAGTGTCAGACCACTAGTCAGCTACCATGCAAGATAACTCAACCTGTGCAACAATAGCAACCAAGTTAAGTAATCAAAATAACCAAGTTTAGCTATACCTGCTATTTTGGTTTGGGCTTGGATTTGCATTCACTCATGTAGTGGCCATTCTTGTCACAGTTGAAGCAAGTCACGTGGGACTTGGACTTCTGTTGCTTGAACGAAGGACCGTTCACTTTTAGATTAGTGGAGTCCTTCTTCTTGTGATAAGAAGCTACCTGCTTCCCCTTGAACTCTCTTGTCTGCACCAAGTTGACCTTAGCCAGTTGTTTGGACAGAGAGTCCATCTTCTGTTGAGATCGTATTTCGTCCTCAACGTGGATCTCTTGTAGAAGATCTTCCAAGCTAATGTCCAGCTTCTTTCGATGCATTCTAGCATAGAGGTTGCTCCAACCAGCAGGAAGTTTCGAGACTATCCCCCAATGACAAACTTGTCAACGAGGGGCACCTTCTCGTCATCTAACTTCTGGCACAACTTCAGGAATTCCTTTACTTATGGTAGCATCGCCATCTCGTCTTCGAAGAGCCACTTGTGGTACTTCTCGACGATGAAGATTTTGGACCTGTTCTCATCATCTTCATATAGCTTACCCAAAGAATTCCAGATCTCTTTAGCCTTCACCTTCTTGGAATATGACTCTGCCAGAGAGTCTTCCATAGAATTGAGAATCAGCAGTTTACATATGCTGTTTTCTCTCTTCCATTTGCTCTGCTTGACGAGTGCAGCAGCAATAGCATCGACAGTTCCTCCTTCTGGAATCGTCGGTTCATCCTTAATCAACATATGGTCTACGTCCACGAGTTGAAGATTAAAGGTGACCTTTCTCTTCCAGATTTGGAAATGTTCTCCGTCAAATTTCTTCAACTTGTTAAAGCTGGTATCGATGAAAGAAGCACGAGAGTTTTCCATCTACAAGGATCTTGCTTTGAGATTGTTAGTCCCGAGGCTTGATCAAAGATGGTAGACTCGATGTCGAGATCAGAGGTTCAACAAACGTTCACCTTCTGATTATTCTCGAGATCCAAGAGGAACACTATAATATAAATCTGATTATAAAAGCAACAATAATCAGAATGGAAATCTCACGTTCTTCTTCACAATCGCAGTTGCTGACGGACAGAACTGAGTTCAGAAAATAAATCTCACGTTCTTTCTTGCAATCGCAGTTGCAGACGGACAAAACTGAGTTACAACTCAGATAAAAGAGAAGAAAGAAGAAAGAAGAAGATGAAAGGTTCTTGCTGGGGTGATTAAGATCACCGTTGCTCAAAGCAAGATTCGTCCCAACACGATCTGCTCCCAGGAACCAGCAAGTTCACGAAGAACTTCTGGAACGCTTGTAAGTCAATATTTGAGACTTAAACGGGCTTCCTGGACTTTACAGACTCCCTTAACTCTCTTCTTGGTGCATCTTTCAAAGGAGGCCAAGGGGCTCTATTTATAGAGTGGAGTTGAGACTTCACCTCTTCTCCTATCCGATGTGGGACTAAAATACCAATACTCAAAAATAGAGTTTGATATTTTAGATCATCCCACAACTAGCAGAGAAGTGTGCCAGTCCACGCCTACCCCCCGAACATTTCCGTGCATGCATGAGACATCCTGGAGTCCGTGTCCGAGTCCGAGTCCGCACAACAAAAATCAACTTGCATCCTTGTTGGATTTAATCCTTTTTTTTCTAGAAAAATACTCCCACATGGTACAAACTTGTGCCCCACGACACCTCATATGCACACCTCAACACAAGCAATATATTATATTGAGATACTCATCATTTGGTGTAGCCGATGTGGGACTATCTTTTCTAGTCCAATGGCAAAAACACCAACATTAACTGTGGTTCACACTCTAGTATGCATGTGTGCAACCTTTCTTTCTCCCTATTGTCGGTTGTTTGAAATGTGATATTTAAGTAAGATGGAAAAGAAGGAATGAAGGCTGGCAAATGGTTGCATGTATATTCTTCCACTCATGCATACTTAGATATCTATGTATACAGGGGTGTGTTGGAGTAGAGATAACTAAATGTTCACCTATATGTGTGTGTGAATCTAATGGAGTGTAGGTGAGGACAGTAACAGAAGAGACTCTGGACAAATGATAGGGAGGAACATTGGTGGAGCTAATAGTTAGGGGGTGAGTGCTGTGTGCATGGATGCAAAGAGTTAAGGATAGTATACAAAATGAATTCTGTGGAGAAAGAAGAGCTATAGCAGATGGAGGTAGAGGCTGGTAGTGTGGGTATGATAGGAGACTTGTTGTGTGTAAATGCCCTACTGTAGGAGAAGAAGTGAAATCTTGTGTGTGATATTAATGAAAGCTAACTGTTAGATTTAAGTGTAGGAGGGGAGGTAGTGACTTAGTCATGTGGAATATATATGCAAGAAATGAAGGGGACTAGTAAAAAAGATTATTGTGAGCTTGGGTGACAAGAGACAGCGGCTGTATTTTGCGGTCATAAGAGGAACACATAATTTTTCTTGTGTAATTTTAGGTTGGTAATAAAGTCTCATGCAAAGATTAGGGAATTGAGCTTAGTATGCTTCATGTATGTGAACAAGTTAGCAACATAAAATTGGAAAGGAGATTTTGTGTAAAGTTATAGCAGGCCATAAAATAGGTGATTGGGGGCTATTGTTATGTATAAGTATCTATGTAAATTTAAACATATATGTCTAAATAATTTTATATGTTATACATATATTAATAGCTTGAAGTCATTAAATCTTAAATAATGATACTTTAGGTTCTTTGGCCTCGGACTCTGGACTAGCTTATCATTTTTGATACTCGGATCCAGGCAAGTATACCTTGCCACTATGTTATTTTATCGTTCAGTTACATTTTTATCTGCCTGCTATTTTATTTGATATATTACATGTGCGCGTCCGAGCACGACTCTGGGTGCAACCAATGAGATATGTTGGCTCTCTGTTTACTAACATAGGTCATAGAAGACTACCCATACAATGTTGTGCAGATACACTGATATCTTGTAGTACCCTGACACTATCTTGGATAAGGAGAGAGAATGATGAGACATAGGACACGTATCCCTGTACTCGACTGATCATCTGTATGATGGAGCATGTGACAACATAGTTCATGAGAGTCATTTTATTGTACTCTTTACTGGACTTTTGATTAGGGGGTGAGTGTGTCAAGGAGTCGACATGTTCTAGATACATTGGGCGGGAAGGACAGTCACTAGACGTAGAGGCTACGAGTTGTGTCATACCCCAGAACCAGAATACTGGAGAGCGAAGGACAGACACAGCCAGCTACGTATATTGAAGTGAATTCCACCTCGATATATGGTCACGGCTGTCTAGATATATGAGGGTTTAACTACAAGCCATTAGTCTCTTAAGGTCAAGAACAAGCCCAGTGTCTCAATCTCAAGCATGCAAGTAAATGTAACAAGATGGTAGATCATCAGACATACAAAGTAAGGCATCCCATACATTACATATTCAGATGATCATGAAGCTAGTCATACAAAATGCGAAGACTAGCAAGGGTTTAAGTCATATATGATCAACTCTAGGATTTGCCAATCATGTTACAGCCCTTAGGCAGACAGAAAATATAAGCTTTCAACACGAGCTAACACTTGCTTGGCTGCTAAACGTCTCAAAGAATAATTTATATTGGAGTGGAAGAACAAGATAAAACCCACTCGTTGCCAGGGTTACTCCTGGTGTTCACCATCTGGCTGAAAGGCTGAGAGATACTCAGGAGCTACTCCAAAATCTGGCCATACAAAACCAGCTGGGTCAGACCCCAGAAAGAACAAGTGCCACAAGGAAGGCTTCACTTAAGAACTAAAACCAGCATGTCAGAACATAAACAAGAATAATAACAGGAAGACATATAATATAAATAAGACAACAAATAACGAAAGGACCATGAACTATTCCGGAAGCCAGGTTACAATCCTTAAACTAAACAAGGACCGGGGTTGTAACCCTTCGCATGAACAGAACCCGGTCTCTAGCCATTTATTGCCAAAAGTAAAGCGTAAGCAAGCATGTCCTGAGATAGCCATGTACTGGATCTGGACAAGACTAGACAGGATTAGACTCCATCCAATATTTACGGCCAAACAAAGAGTACGGCTTGATACTTTAACTAACTATGGTTATCATAAGCCTAATTACTACCAAGATGCAACGAGATGTTCGCAGTCACAAGCCCTGTAGCTATCCAGATTATCCAGGCAAGGTTCATTTAAGAGTTATCAAGAATTATTATATAACTTGAAGTGCAACACATGACAGTGTGTATAGTGCTTATTTCAAGGAGTGTCCCACATGACAATGGACTGGAAATGTGTCCTACTCGTCGACAGGCTACAAGTCCATCAGGTGTGGCTAGGATAACGGGATCGCCTGTAACTGGAAACATCTTTCTATATGAACTACTTTGATCAATCTAGTTATTTATCTAGCCAGATTTAATATGAATCCCTGACCGTGGTAACCAGGGATGCAAGTCCCAGACATGATGCAAGACGAGACTGGTAGCTTATACGAGCACATTCAAGAACGATCACCCATGGTGTCAAGACAAGGGTTACTTAGCAAGTCAAGATAGCCGTCGCAACAGCATATCCAGATTATCATGTTTAGGTTACTTATCAAGATTACTCATATCATGTTATTACTTATCTTGTCAAGGGTGCATCACGACGGACCACCATCAAGGATTATTATATCATGCTACTTGTCAAGAGTGCACCACGACGGGTCACTATCCAAGAGTTATTAAGCAAAGCCATGTTGTCATGTCGTGTTCATGCTAAGAGGGTACATGTATGCCAAGAATTCATTTGGTCAAGAGTGTGCCACGGCGGGCCACTAAAGGGGGGTACGTGCCATGCTGAGATCGTGTTCAAGCTCAAAGAACGCACATGACACAGAGAAAGATATTACACAAGGCTATCATAGGGGTATGCCCATGAAGCTCAAAGGGGCAAATGGGGTGCCATGGATAGCACGCGCCTACGACCTATAAGGTCTAAGGGGATCATGCGCCTAGGGGTTAGCACCCACTGGGAGAGGCACGCAACCAAGGCTATACGCCTACGGTATGTGCCCAAACAAGGACATACGCCCAGGACTAGGTGTCTAGGGCCATGCGTCAGAAGTCATGCGCCAAAGGCTATGCGCCTAAGGCATGGGGTATCATGGAGAGACAAGGGTTTTGGGATGGCATGCGCCTGGAGCTATAGGCCCACACTACAAAAATTTGTCAGATTAGTGACGTTCCAAAACGTCGCTAATCTCGGCCAAAACATCGCTAACTTATATTAGCGACGTTTTGGAAACAACGTAAAAAAGTGTGTCGCTAATCGAAAAAACGTCGCAAAACGTCGCTATGGTGATGTTAGTTAGCGACGCTAAATAGCGACATTATTTACGACGTTTTCTTGTGGTCGTCGATTAGCGACATTTTTACGACGATGTGGTGGCATCAGATTGTTTGCCACGTCAACAATTTAGCGACATTTCTAGCAACCTTTATATACGTCGCTAACAGTTAGCGACAAATATAAACGTCGCTAAAAAAGTCGCTAAATTGAAAAAAAATTTAAAAAAAAGATTCCAGAATGCAAATGTACAATCCAAAATACAGAATCCAATCCAATCCAAAATACAGAATCTAATCCCTGGGTTCGCCGACCCCTTCGGTGGAACACTCAACACCGGCACGCACAATACAATCTAGAATAGACCAAAAATAATTAGTCGTCTCCTCAAGCCTCTCGGAACATCACAATATGCATCACACATGACATATCACACAAACCAATATACATCACAATATGCATCACACATCACACAAACCAATATACATCACACACCAAAAAACAAATATCCATCACAATATCCAAAGGAGATATATCCATCAAAACAAATATCCATCACAATATGTAACGCCCCAATCCCAAAATACTTGGGACTAGATACGTATCATGCCAGCTGTATACATACGAATAAATGAAAGGCTCGTATGTATACATAAGCTGTAAATGTAGAAAGCCATGTTCAAACTAAATCTCATCCATATATATGAAGTTTTAATGATATAATCAAATAGTCATTTGTACAAACGTTGGGCGGAGACATATCTACTACCAACAAGTTTAAATAAGAAAGGATTATACAAATAACTGATTTGGTCGAGCGAAGCAAATGACGAGTCCAAGAGCAATCATCACGGAGGAAGAAAGACATGGCCTTAGCTAGAGCACCTACAAGAAATCATGAAACACACACCTGAAAAAATCACCAGGTCCTCAGAGGGACATAACATACAGGAAGAACATGCCATTATAACTGCAAATGTAAATACTATAAACTACGACACAACTGGATTCCTAACCGACTAAGTGATATGCACTTTGAGGACAACATTCTACGCAAGGGCTATACGAATTCACGCAAGCAAGTAATAAAGAGTGGCCAACAAGTAGCGCTCATCCGAGACACTATCGACCGGGCAACACGTAGCGCTCGTCCGAGACACTATCTCCCAAATGTGTGTAAAAGTAAATGTAGCCACTACGCTAGTAGCTGTCCCCTCCCCCCAATGATACTATACATGCATCGTAACCACGACACACCAACACGTGTCGTTTTCACAACACGATTTCATACCCAATAACTGTCAAGTCTCCTAACATGCATCTATTGACAGTTATTCTTGCGCATGTGTACTGGTGATTAGCCAACACGCAAGTGACCAATATATGATACTCACAACTCAAACACAACTCATGATACAATCGTAACAAGTTTAATGAAATACACTAAAAATGAAGGTAGTCCCATAACTCTAAGTCCACATACAAGAAGAAAATAATAAACAAGAAATATAGATACAATAACTGAAATAAAATGCAACTAAATGTAAGCAGTAAATATGGCAATGTATCTTGCCGGTGTGTCGCCTGGTATGGTACGAAGATCCGACAAGTCTGAGTAGTCCATTAGCCATGATTGAAGTACAAGGGTCCAAAATTCATGAGAAAATAGGGAAATATAATCAGTCATGATCAAGATAGGCAGATTGTGAGAATTTGAGAAGAAAATATTTATACTATTTTTAGAAATTATTTATAATACCTAAATATATTTTGGTCGTTAAATAGTTTTAGAAAAATTACTTTAAAGATAAAATTTATTTTTAGGCTAAAACTAAGTTTACCAAAATAAAATTTATAGTCAGCGAAACTATATTTTATTAGTAAAAATAATTTAGATAAATATTTTGAAAATATTTAGGAAATCATTTTATTATTAGGAACTATATTCTTATGAATCAAAATAGTTCTAGATACATATTAATAACCTAGAAATTTATTTAGGATTTTAAAACCTTATTTTGAAAATAATAGGCTAAGCTAAATATAATATTTATATGTAAATGCATGTATATATTTTGACAAGGTATTTTTGGAAAATTTTATTATATCTAATAATAACCATGGTAAAATAAAAAAACAATAATATAATCTAAATACAAATAAAAATATCAATAATTATAATACTAATTGTCATAATATACACTAAAGTAATATTAGTAAATAATAAATTTGAGCTTAGTCAAACTGTTATAATAATAATAATAATAATAATAATAATAATAATAATAATAATAATAATAATACAAACTCTAATTAATAATAATAATAAAACAAACTCTATAATAATAATAATAATAATAATAATAATAATAATAAAACACCCTCTTAAGTAATCATCAGTAGAAGCAAAGAGAGAGAGAGGATGTGGGCACAGAGGGTTTGAGAAATAGGGAAGAAGGAGAGAATTGGGGAGGGTTACCAGCAGTGGTGCGCTGGAGAAGAGTCGGCACGGCAAAGTCGGTACTGGCTGTTGGAGAAGGGGCGGATCGGGCTCGTGAAGGTGATCGGCAGAGAGGGAAACTCCCCTGCGACGTGCGCTTGATTGCGTCGGTCGTGCGACGCCGGGCCACCGGCGATGAGGGTGGCACCTCGCCGGAGAGGCGCATGCGACCACGGCGGTCTCAGACGTGAGGAATGGGGGTCAACATAGTATGGCTCCGGACGGATCGCTGCAGTCGGCGTTGCTGGTGGCTCCAGGACGAAAGCGGCTTACGGAGGATGCTCGACGTAGTGATGGAGGTAAGGATTTTATTTTGGTTGGTTGGATTTGGGGACACGGCGTGCGACCGGACACGGCGGAGGAGGAGGCGCGGGGGTGGCTCATCGGAGGAGGGGCCAGGCGGGGGTCCAGATCTGGCGAGCGCGACGGAGTTCTGGTAGGGTTGCTGGTGTTGGTATTGCCGGCCGAGGTGGTGGCGATGGCCGAGAAAAGGAATCGGCAGTGGTGGGGATGATGATGACGAAGATGGTGGTTGGGGCGGTGATGACGACGGAGATGGTGGTGGTGCTGGCGCTGTACGGCCCGACCGAAAGATCGAGGATGGGGCACGGTGAAGGCGGAGCTGTGGTGGCGATGACGATGGAATGGGTAGGGGCGTCATCGTGTCGGGGACTGTCCTGACACGACAGAGAAGTGTCGGTGGTTGTGTCCTATGAGACACGGGAACAAGGTTGTGTCTGGCATGTCAGACACGAAAAAGAACGATATATATGTACTGGGAAATATAGTGGATGTAGGGAGGCACAGACACGATGCACAATTTTAGGTTGTGGTGGAGTATTTGGTGGATGCTATTTGAGAACATGGAGCCTCTCCTTATATAGGAGATGAGGGCTCCCAAAGCGATAAGGGCTAGTAGTAGTTTAACCCCCCCCCCGATGGATAATTCCATCTAGTAATTCAAATAAATCTTAAAATTTAGTCGTTCCGATCCGAATTTAAATCATAGATAAACTCTCCATTAAATTTAAACTCCATTTAAAATAAAATCTTTTCCAATATAATTTATCATAATTAATTAAATTTAAACCAAAACAATATTTTAAAATAGTTTTTTTGAATAATAAATATTAATATTAAATAAATTTTGAAAATATAATTATTTCCATGAATTTAAAGTTATGTATCTCGTATGCAAAAGATTATTTATGTAAAACATCATTTTTAAAATTATCAATTATATTTGTATAATAAAAGTAAATTGCTCTTTTTATATTAAATCAATACAGTTTGTAAATCGATTAATAAAGGTAATATAAGTAAATAAATAAATATTTACCATATAAAATTTGAATTCCATAATAAAATATTTTTATGAAATATATACCTCGCACATATTCGCACTCGACGAGCAAATACGAAAAATGCGAACTCGTATGCGACGTATAAATACGAAAAACAAAATTAATACCAAAAATAAAAATTGTAGTAAAAATTTATGGGGTTTACACAATATCCAGAGAAGATATATCCATCAAAACAAATATCCATTAAATATCGGTTGTCAGAAATAAGTCTTCTGGAAACAAATCCAGTCAATACATGTATCTATTGTCGTCTATGCTGGGGCAGATAGAACTCCCTCAGCCAGCGCGCATAAGTAGGATCCACGGCAGCCAGATCAATATCCAGAGGAGATGGATGACTGGAACTCTCGATGGAACTGCCCTCTGGTGCCACCTCCTCTTTCACAGCTCTCTCGACTTTAGGAATTACTTCTGGAGCAGCTCTCTCGGTGGAACTCTCTCTGGAGCAGCCATCTGTGCCTCCCTCAAGCGAGATCCACGGGTCTTAGGCGCCATCTGTGAGAACGGGTGCCATCTCGTTTGAGTACATTTTTGAAAGCAGATAAATTACAAAAAATTTGATTTTTTGCCAAGTGTGAGAATGGATGGCTCAGAACACAACCCAAAATTCATTCTAGCATACATTAGTGTGAATCATCTATGTTCTGTATATATGGTGTAGTATATGTTCTTATCGAATCTAGTATCTGAAGGACATAACAGAATCAAGATGAACCCACATAATGTAATACTAAGACATCATCAACTACTAAAAGATATAGTGATAGGTTGTCGTATCATCATTGCCGAGGGATGAGGGTCGGAGGATAGTCAACTTCATCTACAGCTACATAGTTTTTGCCTCGCCAGTCGAATGGATGCAGGGACTATGTCCTGATCACCATGTCGTACCGTAGATAAATACAAATGGAGCTGGAGCTGGAGCTGGAGCCAAAATATTGAATCTAAAATACAAAATACAGAATCCAATCCCTGGGTTCACCTAAAATACAAAAACAAAGATTGACACACAGTACTAATTCATATCTGTTTTAAGTGTGAGAACGGATGGCTCAAAACACAACCCAAAATTCATTCTAGCATACATTAGTGTGAATCATCTATGTTCTGTACATATGGTGTAGTATATGTTCTTATCGAATCTAGTATCTGAAGGATATAACAAAATCAAGATGAACCCACATAATGTAATACTAAGACATCATCTACTATAATAACAGAATCAAGATAGGTTGTCGTGTCATCATAGCCATGGGATAGAGGTTAATTGGAGGAAGTTACTGCAGAAACTGAAGACCGACATGAACTGATGCACAAAAATGAGGAGCTCTAAGCTGGAACAAGTAAAGTTGTACTTTGGAAAAAGAACTCTTATAAGCTCTTTATCACAAAGCAAGCTATAATTAAAGATACAGAACAAGTATCGAGTTTGTAACTTAAGTATAGAGCTTACAAGAGTTATAAACTTGATACTTGTTCTGTATTCATTATATCTTGCTTTGTGAACAAAGAGCTTACAAGAGTAGAACATCCAAAACACTACTTTACTTGTTACAGCTTTGATCTCCTCCTTTTCTGCTATGCGCCCATATGCATGCACCCAAAGGGTAGAGTTAGGGTGTCTTGGAGAAAGTCAAGAGACTCACTCAATGACAAGTGTGCGCATGACAGGGCCTACGCGCCCAAGGAAGGAGACATGGTGCACTTGTGCGCATACAAAAATATGCGCCCAAGCCAGGGAGGGCCTTGGGGCTATGCGTCCACAAGATGGAGTAAGGGAGACTTAGGTGCATACATATGGCTAGGTGCCTAAGGAAGCATGCAGAGGATGCATAACAAATCTATGCGCCCAGCACTGTGCTTCTTCCCCAACCCGAGAGCACAAGTTCAATGAACCCATGAACTTCTTAAGATCATAAATCACTCAAATTAAATCAAAATCCGAATTTTCAAAGGTCTTGCTTGAGTAAAATTGAATTCTCTACAACATGGAACAATCAAAACTTGAAATTAAAGAAGTTTGAGAGATCAAAACCCAAGGAAATCAAGTTTTGCATAAACTTAGATCTACAAAGACTAATCCTTCAAAACCAAAAATACTAAGCACTAAATAGTCTTGGAATCATGTAGGGAAGATAATAGAACAACAAAAATGGAGTTCCTCCATGAAGCAAGCTAGCACTTGCTTTTGGAGGGGGAGAGGTTTTAATGGAGAAGAAGTGATGAGAAATAGTAAAGGGAGAGAGAGAGAAAGGAAAGTTGGGTTATAAGGGATGGTTTCATCTTGAACCAACTTGGGTCAAACTCAGGCAAAATAACCCAAGCCAAGCTAAACCAAGACCAAACCAAGCCAAGCCATGCTAGATAAGTCAAGATAAGGACCGGAAATTCGTACACGTATATTGGAAATACGTATAACGAAAAATGGGAGTGACAACTCTACCTTCCTTAAAAGAATTTTGTCCTCGGAATTTAATCAAGAAGCTAGAGATGTCGGGGCAAGCTACACTAATCACAGGCAATCTACGACTAGTAGTTAATCAAGCAATCATTCATGTAAGCAAGAAATTTTAGAAGCATAAGGCATAAGAAAGATATTATACCTTATGAGTCAAACAGGTGTGGATATCACGATCGGATATCATCTTCGTGCTCCTACGTTGACTCACCTAAAGAGTGGTGCCCCCAAGCAACACGGACTAAACTAATAGTCTTGTTCTTGAGCACATTCTCTCTTCGGTCCAATATGGATACGGGCCTTTTCTCGTACGAAAGGATGGTACCAACAACCAATTTTAAATAATCAAGGATATGGCTCGGATCCGGGATATACCGTCGCAATTGGGATACATGGAATACGTCATGTACCTCACGTAATGACGGCAGAAGAACGAGACGATAGGACACATCACCTACTCGCTCAAGGATGTCAAACGGCCCTATATACCTAGGACTAAGCTTTTTTCGTACGCCGAATCGAAGGACGCCACGGATAGACGAGATCCTAAGGAATACGTGGTCGCCGATAGAAAATTCAAGGGGACGCCGATGAGAATTGGCCCAATGGCGCTGGCGATCTTTCGTAACTCGAAGATGATCTCTGACTTGCCTGACCACTTCAATAGTCTGCGTGACCATCTCTGGACGAAGTATCTGCCTCTCACTGACATTATCCCATGCTAATGGAGATCTGTACTTTCTGTCATACAATGCCTTAAATGGTGCCATCTGGATACTGGTCTGGAAACTGTTATTATAGAAGAACTCCACTAGATGTAGGTGATCTTCCCATGACCCACCGAAGTCCAACGTGCAAGATCGCAACATATCTTCAAGAGTCTGAATCCTGCATTCTGGTTGACCATCTGTCGGCAGATGATAAACTGAACTGAACTTGAGACGAGTACCTAAACTCTTCTGAAGACTCTGCCAAAAGTGCGATATAAATCTCGAATCTCTATCGGATACAATACTGACTGGTACTCCATACAATTTGACAATCTACCTGAGGTATATCTCTGCTAGCTGATCCGTCGACTGACCAATTCTGAAGGAAAGAAAGTGAGCTACCTTCGTGAGTCTATCAAATATAACCCACATCGTATCTCTCCCGGCTGGGGATTTAGGCAACCCAGTTACAAAATCTATGGTTATGTGCTCCCACTTCCACTCCGGAATTGGTAAAGGTTGAAGAAGTCCAGCTGGTCTCTAATGTTCAGCCTTAACTTGTTGGCAAACTGTTTAACAACGAGAGACGAACCGGGCTATCTCCCTTTTTATGCCATTCCACCAGAAATGCTGACGGATATCACGATACATCTTCGTACCACCAGGATGAATTGAATACTGTAAACTATGAGCCTCTGCCATGATCTCTTGTCTGATATCACCACTGGGTACACAAAGATGCCTCTAATGTCGGAGTGTACCATCTTCATGAATAGATAAGTCTCGTCTCTATCCTGCTTCACACTTTGCTCTAAGTCACTGAATTTTAGAATCTGTTGCCTGAGCTGTCTTAATCCTCTCAATTATACTGGACTGAACTTGCATGCTGGCCATCAATGCCACATTGGTAGGAAGAACCACTTCAATATCCATCTTCTGAAGATCTGCCAACAACTCTGGCTGTGTTGTTAAGAAATAAACTCCATCTCTTCTGCTTAATGTATCTGCTACTACGTTAGCCTTCCCCGGATGATACTGCAGGTTGATGTCGTAATCCACAAGTAGCTCTAGCCATCTTCTCTGATGCATGTTAAGATCCTTCTGAGTAAACACATACTTCAGACTCTTGTGGTCGGTGAAAATCTACACCCGATCTCCATACAAAAAATGCCTCCACAACTTAAGTGTAAAAAACACCGCTGTTAACTCTAGGTCGTGGGTTGGATAATTCCTCTCATGACTACGAAGCTGACGTGACGCATAAGCTACTATCTTACCATGCTGCATCAAGACGCATCCCAATCCTCTGCCGGAAGCGTCATAATAAACTAAAAATTCTTCATTTCCATCTTGAAGCGTGATAATGGGTGCCGTCATCAAGCCTCGCTTCAACTTCTCAAATGAACTCTGACACTCTGCTGTCCAAGCAAACTGCACATCCTTTCGGGTCAACTACGTCATGGGTGCTGAAATCTGAGCAAAATCTGAAATAAACTGCCGGTAATAGCCGGCCAATCCAAGGAAACTGCAAACCTTGGCGACTGTACTGGGTACTGGACATGACTCTATAGCCACTATCTTCTGGGGGTTCACTTCCACTCTACCTCGGGTGATGATGTGACCTAAGTACGAGATGTGATCAAGCCAAAACTCACACTTACTGAACTTCGCGTACAACTGGTGCTCTCTGAGAATCTGAAGAACTATACGAAGTTTCTGCTCATGCTCTGCCTCATTCTTGCTATAGACTAAGATGTCGTCTATAAAAACTATCACAAACTGATCCAAATAAGACATAAAGATACGATTCATGAGGTCCATGAATACGGCTGGTGCATTGGTTGCCCCAAATGGCATAACAAGGAACTCTCAATGTCCATATCTTGATCTGAATACTGTCTTCTGGATGTCTTGCTTTCTAACTTTGATCTGATGGTACCCTGATCGCAAGTCAATCTTCGAGAATACTGCCGCTCCCCTGAGCTGATCGAATAAGTCATCCATTCTTGATAGAGGATATTTGTTCTTGATTGTTACAGAGTTCAAGGTACGATAATCAATACATAATCTTGACGTACCATCCTTTTTTTTTACAAGAAGCATTGGGGCTCCCCAAGGCGATCCGCTAGCACGAATGAATCCCTTGGTCCTGAGTTCTTCAATTATTTTATACAAGATCTCCAACTCTGAAGGTGCCATCCTGTAGACTCTCTCTGACACTGGTGCCGTCTCTGGAAGCAAATCAATTGTGAACTCTCTCTCTCTAGGGGCATACCTGGAAGCTCTTCAAAAAATACATCAGGAAACTCCTCTACTATTCTGGGAAACTGAACTGCCACTGCTACTGCCATCCGCAAGACTGGTGGAGAATGTTCTACTTCGCCTCTGAAAAATAAAAACTCTGGTTCGCTTGGAATACCAAAAATAATCCTGCCAATATGGCAGTCTATTCTTGCGTATTGATCCTTCAACCAATCCATTCCTAGGACCACATCATAGTCGGCCATCGAAACTTCTATCAATCTAGCGAAAAACTCTCTACCGCTAACTACAATTTTAACAAGGAAATAATTCTATCTACTCCCACAAGACCATTACCAGTAAGTATATTGATTCTTAGTGATAGTGACTCGGGTTCCAGTCCTACTCGTGTTGCAAATCGTGCAGACATAAATGAATGAGATGCACCCGAATCAAATAATACTGATGTTGGAAAAGAGTTGACGAGAATGGTACCTGCCACTACCTCACCTGATGCTAATTCTTCCGCCATGGTCAGAGCCATAGCCTGACCTTGCCCTCTTGGTGTTGGTCCCCTCTGCTGGAAACCTCTCTGTCGGTTCTGAATCTGAGCTTGGGCCTGAGCATACTGCTGTGGCCTTTGCTACTGGAAAATTGGTTGAGCTCCTCCCGGCTGATTGGTAGGAACAATGCCACTGATGCAATGACATAGGAACGATAAGAAAGGACCAAGATAGATCAAGGATTTTAAACATGTTATCAGGTCAAGATTCTAGGAAAATTAGAAGACACGAGTAGAGATCAAGGGCGAGTGCCAATTGAGACATCTATTTAGTAAAACCTTTACACATCTTGATTTACAAGACCTGTATGGGCCACCACTTAAACCGTGTCATGCCCCAGAACCAGAATACTGGAGAGCGGGGGCAGAAACAACCAGCTACATATATTAAAGTGAATTCCATCTCGATATACGGTCACGGCTATCTAGATGCATGAGGGTTTAACTATAAGCCATTAGTCTCTTAAGGTCAAGAACAAGCCTAATGTCTCAATCGCAAGCAAGCAAGTAAATGTAACAAGATGGTAGATCATCAAACATACAAAGTAAGGCATCCCATACATTACATATTCAGATGATCATGAAGCTAGTCATACAAAATGCGGAGACTAGTAAGAGTTTAAGTCATACATGATCAACCCTAGGATTTGCCAATCATGTTACAGCCCTTAGGCAGACAGAAAATATAAGCTTTCAACACGAGCTAACACTTGCTCGACGGCTAAACGCCTCAAAAGAATAATTTACAATGGTGTGCGAGAGCAAAGTAAAACCCACTCCTTGCCACTGTTACGCTTGGTGTTTACCATCTGGCTGAAAGGCTGGAAGATCCTCGAAAGCTACTTCAAAATCTAGCCATACAAAACCAGCGGAGTCAGACCCCAGAAAGAGCAAGTGCCACAATGGAGGCTTCACTTAAGAACTAAAACTAGCATGTCAGAACATAAACAAGAACAATAATAGGAAGACATGGAATGTAAAGAAGGCAACAAATGATGAGAGGATCAGGAACTATTTCGGAAGCCAGGTTACAATCCTTAAACCAAACAAAGACCGGGGTTGTAACCCTTCGCCTGAATAAAACCAGGTCTCTAGCCATTTATTGCCAAGAGTAAAGCGTAAGCAAGTATATCCTGAGATAGCCATGTACTTAATCTAGACAAGACTAGACAGGATTAGACTCCATCCAACATTTACGGCCAAGCAAAGATCTGGCTTGATACTTTAACTAACTGGGGTTATCACAAGCCTAATTACTAGTAATATGCAACGAGATGTTCCAGCAGTCACAAGCCCTGCAGCTATCCAGGTTATCCAGGCGAGGTTCATTTAAGAGTTATCAAGAATTATTAGATGACTTGGAGTGCTACACATAACAGTGTGCATAGTGCTTGTTTCAAGGAGTGCCCCACATAATAGTGGATTGGAAATGTGCCCTACTCGTCGGCAGGCTACAAGTCCATCAGGTGTGGTCGGGATAACGGGATCGCCTGTAACTGGAAACATCTTTCTATATGAACTACTTTGATCAATCTAGTTATTTACCTAGTCAGATTTAATATGAATCTCTGACCGTGGTAACCCAGGATGCAAGTCCTAGACATGATGCAAGATGAGACTGGTAGCTTATACGAGCACATTCAAGAACGATCACCCACTGTGTCAAGACAAGGGTTACTTAGCAAGTCAGAATAGCCGTCGTAATAGCATATCCAGATTATCATGTTTAGGTTACTTATCAAGATTACTCATGTCATGTTATTACTTATTTGTCAAGGGTGCGTCACGACGGACCACCATCAAGGATTATTATATCATACGACTTGTCAAGAGTGCACCATGATGGGTCACTAGCCAAGAGTTATTAAGCAAAGCCATGTTTTCATGCCATGTTCATGCTAAGAGGGTACATGTATGCCAAGAATTCACTTGGTTAATAGTGCGCCACGGCGGGCCACTAAAGGAGGGTACGTGCCATGCTGAGATCGTATTCAAGCTCAAAGCACGCACGTGATACAGAGAAAGATATTACACAAGGCTATCATAGGGGTATGCCCATCAAGCTCAAAGGGATAAATGGGGTGCCATGGATAGCACGCGTCTACAGCCAACATGGTCCAAGGGGATCATCCGCCTAGGGGTTAGCACCCACTGGGATTGGCACGCAACCAAGGCTGTGCGCCTACGACATGCGCCCAAACAAAGACATACGCCCAGGACTAGGTGTCTAGGGCCATGTGCCAGAAGTCATGCGCCCAAGGCTATGCACCTAAGGCAGGGGGTATCATGGAGAGACAAGGGTTTTGGGAAGGCATATGCCTGGAGCTATGCATCCACATGCATGCGCCCAAAGGGTAGAGTTAGGGTGTCTTAGAGAAAGTCAAGAGACTCACTCAATGACATGTGTGCACATGACAGGGTCTATACGCCCAAGAAAGGAGACATGGTGCACTTGTGTGCATACAAAACTATGTGCCGAAGCCAAGGAGGGCCTTGGGGCTATGCGCCCACAAGAGGGAGTAAGGGAGACTTGGCGCATACATATGGCTAGGCGCCCAAGGAAGCGTGAAGAGGGCGCATAACTAATCTATGCTCCCAGCATTGTGCTTCTTCCCCAACCCGAGAGCACAAGTTCATTGAACCCATGAACTTCTCAAGATCATAAATCATTCAAAAAAATCAAAATTCGGGTTTTCAAAGGTCTAACTTGAGTAAAATTGAATTCTCTACAACATGGAACAATCAAAACTTGAAAATAAAGAAGTTTGAGAGATCAAAATCCAAGAAAATTAAATTTTGCATATACTTAGATCTAGAAAAACTAATCCTTCAAAACCAAAAGTACCAATTACTAAATAGTCTTAGAATCATGTAGGGAAGATAATGGAACAACAAAAGTGGAGTTCCTCCATGAAGCAAGCTAGCACTTGCCTTTGGAGGGGGAGAAGTTTTAATGGAGAAGAAGTTATGAGAAATAATGAAAAGAGAGAGAAAGGGAAGTTGGGTTATGAAGAGGTGGTTTCATCTTGAACCAACTTGGGTCAAACTCAGCCAAAATAACCCAAGCCAAGCTAAACCAAGACCAAACCAAGCCAAGCCATGCTAGACAAGTCAAGATACCGGCCATGAATCAGTACACGTATACTGGAAATACGTATAACAAAAAATGGGAGTGACAAGTTGTGATCACTTTGTTGTTGTTGCATTACGGGAGCCCAGAGGGAGCGCCACTGCACGAGTACCCTAGCTACCATGGACAGCCCCATATGTCGAAAGTTGTCCTCATTGCATATACATATAGTTGATAGAGCTCCCCTGATCTTTATGTATTCTATTCCATAGTAGCTTGTATATTATGTATCTTGTTACGTCCCTCAGAGGCCCTAGTTTCCTTCCAGGTTGGCTGAGTAGGTTGCAGAGTTCCTTATTGGTTGTTGCTGAGCACCCATTGTTGGCCCATGTAGCCATGATCAACATAGTTTTGATAATTGACTTAAAACTTCGACATTAATATAGAGAGCAAAGAAGACTTCAAAAAGAATACAAAAGATTGCACATGATCGTCAAAGAAGATTTTTATACTGTATTCTGTATTTTCTATTTTCTTGAGTCTAGATAAATTGTGAATCGAGATCACTGGCAATTTAGATTATTCTAGATTACCCTCACAAACCTATCTTTCTATCCGAACCGTTACTAAACCAAAAACTAGCCAGAAAACCCTAAAAATCTCTTAACCGTACTCGGTCCCTGTTTGCCATAAAAAAAATCAAAGATAGGTATTACAGAACACTGAAATTGATTGCAAACTCGCTTGTACAAAGAAAAGTCTAGAAAAAAATCCTAGGAAACAATCTAAGTACAATAATTTAGTTTTGATTCTGGGGGGTGATGGTGGAGGCTCGGGAAAGTGCTATCAACTCTGCCTTACTCCGTGGACTATCTGATGCAGTCTTTAGCTCTTGAAGAAATTGTTTTTTTCTTGAAGGTTGCCAGCCTTTTGTAGGGGAGTGGCACCCTGCTATTTATAATAGAATGTATGTTGGGCCGCATAGACGGTCTACTGCCACGTGGCTGATTAGCACGCGAAGACCCGTTCTTTGGCTGCCATCTGTCGATTTTGTTGGGATTTTATTACAGTAAATCTGGGTAGTTAAGGACTTGGTCAGATTGCCACGTGTCCTATCGCAGGGATCATTTTTTAGCTGCATAGATCTCTCAGTTTTCGACCATGTGGGGCCGCATGAGCCTCATGCGGCTTAAGTCGTAAACTTCCTTAATCCAGACATAGCTTAAGGTTTTAAGCCGCATAGATTCTATATTTTGGCCGCATAAAGCTCATGCGGCTTGGATCATAGTTACTCTTGGCTGCATGAAGTTTGGAGACTTTGGGGCCCACATATGTCTGAGTCGTATAAGGTTCATATGGCTTAGATGACACTCCTTCTGGCCGCAAGAAGGCGTACGAACTCTACTTTTGGACGACGTCTCACGTCTTATCTTTTTGTCGAAGTGTCAGAGTTGTCATTTTTGTCAGTTTTGTCAGGATTTGTCAGCTTTATTAGACGAACTGCTCCTTTTGGCCGTATATCTTTCTTCTGCAGCCGGTTGTCGACGGGCCTCATATGTCTTTGAACCAGTCACGCGGCTTTTCTTTATACGAACCTGTTTGGCCTAAAGTACCTATGCAGCAATTTGTAATCCGCATGAACCTCATATTTTTCATACTTCTACAAGACCCCCTTCAAAGTTTTTAAATTACAAATTTGGAATACTTTGAATAAGAAGCATGAAAATATGTCAAGCCGCAGGGAGTCTTCAAGTCGCAGAAAGTTTTTCGAACTGCAGAGAGATCTTGAGTAGCAAGAAAAATCTTGAGCCGTAGGGACACTTCGAGCCGCAGAGAGCCTGCCAGCTGTCACTGCTGTATTTAATTTTCTTGATTCGATTGTGGATCTCTTTTCACGATAAAAGCAGACGGTTATTGGGGATAAAATCCCCAAATATTGATATTATCTTTAATAATCTCAAGAACCAAAGAGACGCACGACGGTTATTAGGGATAAAGTCCCCAAACGTCGTCCTTATCCTTAATGATCTTGAGAATCGAAGAGTCTCTTTTTAGCAACTCTATAAATATGAGTCATTCAAAGAGAGATTTTCTTTTTTCACCTTCTCCTTCTTCGACTTCATCATACTTTCTGCTATGGCTCCAAAAGCTTCCAGGTCGATTGGTGCGGCGGCCAAAGCGAAGAGACTTGCTTCTCCGTCGAGAGCGGCGAACGCTCCTTCCATTCATTCCGACGTATAACCTCCTCTCAAGAGTAAGGATGGTGACCAGACGATGACTGAAATTTTGAATAGCCATAGCGCATATTTTCATGCGCGGGCCTGTCATATACAGCCTCTACTTTAAGCCTGGTCGATGCATGTCCTATCTCATTTGGACCACATGTGTTTTGAATGATAGTGTCGCATGGACTGAGTCGCATAACCGTTGCTCATTCGAACTTGAACCGCACGAGTGCCTCAAGATTTGATCTATATGAACATTTTATGACTGAGCCGCATAGGTGCCGCATGAGCACTTTATGGTTGGGCCGCATGAATACTATAGGGTTGGGCCACGTGATTGCCTCGTGACTGATCCGTACGAGTATTGGGCCGCATGAGTTTTTCATGACTAAGCCGCATAAGCACCTCATAATTGAGCCGCATGACTGAGCCGTATAAATGCTGCATGAGTACTTCATGAAGCCGGCCTCATGACTTTGGGTTGTATGAGTTCTGTTTTGGCTTGGCCACATAACTAGCTAGGCCGCATAACAGAGTTCTTTGTTTTCTTGGTGCTAAATCCCCTTTTTCCCATGTTTTTGTAGGGATCTGGCTAGCAAACTTCTTTAGGACCGGTGTCGACGATGGAATAAAAATACAACATTCTGGCGCCTACATCAGACAGCTCAAAACTTCCCATACTTTGGAAGAGTTTTTTCCATGCCTTTTTGGCATACACATCAAACAACTCAGGACTCTTCATGCTTCGGAAGAGTTTTTTCCAGGTGGAAGGAAGGGGCTTTATACCTCGAAAAGTTGGACGATGGTCAGGCGTCGTTATAAACGTCCTGCATTCACAGCTCTCTAAGTAGGCAAAACCACCATCAGGGACCATGTTTTGAAGGTATGGTCCTTCGGGGGAGCGGGGTTAAGGCATCCGTAATATGGAGGGAAAGATAGCATGCTATATTTTCCCTCCTTCTGACAACTCCTTGGAGATTCAACAGCTTTGTTTGCTTTTCAGCAGTAAAACATGACTTCCTTCGAGGGTCATGAAACTGCTTGAAGACGAAGTGCTGTCAAACCAAACTATGTATTGCCAGATTTTCCTTTCTTTGTTTTCTACTGTCGATGTAGTCCTATGAATGTAACTGATCTTGAATAAGCAGAGTATGTTCACTCCATTCTTTATTTATAGCATTTTGTTGTGCTTGTACTAGAGGGCCTAATATAGCATTTGTAAAGGACATCCCACTGGAGGATTTTTGTGGACCTATTGCCCTTTTGTGCATCTGGAAATACGAGCAAATAGATTTGAATGATATTTTGTGGACCTACTACTCTTTGGTACACCGCTGGTACGAGTAATAGATTAGGATAATTTTTATGGACTTATCACCATTTTTGTGTACTGGCGATGCGAGTATTGATAATAAGTGGAGAGGAAACCAACATATTTACTCAGAGGTAATGAGGACGTGGTAAATATGAGTCAAAATAAAGCCTTCCTACTCAGAGATAATGAGGACATGGTAGGAGTAGCATAATAGGGGTACACAGAACAACTCAGAGGTGCTATCAACGTAGAAGTTCTATGCATTGGGTGATTTGTTTGTGATGGATGGAAAAATAACTTAGAGGTAATATAGACGTGATTGTTTTTCTATTGGGGAATTTTGTGGACCTATTACCCTTTTTGTGCACTGATAGTGCGAGTAATAGATTAGGACAAGTTTTATGGACCTACTACCCTTCTGTGCACTGGTGGTGCGGGTAATAGATTTTGCGGCAAATTCTTGGTGGAGAAAAGCTATGACCAGGAAGTTCAAAGATATGACCAAGAGATGAGATATGAATTCATTTGGAGTAGTCAGAGAGTAAGTTCAGTGGTACCTGAGAGTACATAACTCAACAATCTGGGAGATTTGAAGTCAGAGTATAAGTTCAGCGATACCAGAGGGTATATAACTCACAATCTGAGAGATAGAAGGTGTCGTTTAGACATAGTATTTCTTGAGGAACTTGCCGTTGATGGGCATCATGAGCAAGTCTCCATTTTATTTTGCGAGACGGTATACGCCGTTGGAGAATACGGTCTCGATGATGAACGGACCCTCCCATTTAGGCTGGAATTTGTCGGGGATCTTGTGGGTCATGACCATTGGTCTGCGAATGGCCAAGACAAGATCGCCGACTTGGAATATTTTCTGTTTGACTTTCTTGTTGAAAGCCCGAGAGATGCGCACTTGGTAGAGCTCTATGCTTTGTTGAGCTTGTAAACGCTTCTCATCTAATACCTCCAACTCTTGTAGTCGTCGGCGGTAGTTATCGTCCACCGTTAATCGGTAGGTAAGGGCCACTCGAAGTAAGGGGATCTGAGTCTCCAATGGGAGGACTACCTCGCTCCCGTAAACCAAGAAGAACGGTATATTTCCTGTAGCGTCCGAATTGTCGTACGATATGTCCATAAGCACTCGCCAAGTTTTTCATTCCAGTCGCATTTATTTGTAGACACGAACTTTTTGAGGAGCCTGATTATGGTTTTGTTGAAAGCTTCAGCCAGACTGTTAGCCGATGGGTTATATGCTGTCGAGGCCATGTTTTGAATCCGATTTTTGTCACAAAATTGATAGAAAGCGTGGCTTGCGAACTGCGGACCATTGTCGTGAATAATCCTTCGGGGCAGTCTAAAATGGTAGATGACGTGATATTTTATGAAGCTAATCATGTTCGATGTCTTAACCTCTGCCAACTGAACAGCTTCCGCCCATTTGGAAAAATAATTGGTGATTGCAAGTATGAACCGATGCCCTCTAGACGACGGCAGGGTGATTGGCCCAATGATGTCCATTCCCCATGCTTCAAAATGGCTAAGAAGCTACTGTCAGATACAAGAATTCAGATGGCAGATGTATGAAATCTATATGGATCTGGCAAGCCTTGCACTTATTTGCATAATCAACTGCATCTGCAACCATTGTGGGCTAGTAATAACGCATCCGGCGAAGATGATCTTACAATTTTGGGCCAGGTTGGTGAGCCCCATAAGTATCGTCATGAGCTTCACGTAGGGCTTTTTTGGCTTATACATTTGACAGGCATCTTAGTAGTTGCCATCGTAGGATCGTTGATATAACATTTTCGTCTCCGTATCGTAGAAGAATCTGAGGGAGCGTCTTCTGATTGAAGTTACTTCCTTCACATTCTCTGGCAGAATTCCATAGACAGCAAAGTCGATGAGCGGGAGTCTCCAGTCTTGTATGTCGTTGGTTATCTGGACGGAGTAACTCATACCCAGTTGAAGATTATTCTTGGGGCAGACCAGTTTATGGCCTATTATGTCGACTAGATGATGAGTATTATTTAGAGGCACCAAGGAAGTGGCGAGACCTGCTAGGGCATCGGCTTCGATATTTTGGAGCCTAGGAACGTGCTCTATAAAGAACCCCTCCAAGGTTGTAATGATGGCAATTGCTGTCTGATAATAGGGAATCAGGTCCTCGTTGCGAACCTCGTTTGAACCTCGGATCTGGTTAACAACTAACTGTGAGTCACCATATGCTTCTAGGTGGATCCCCACTTCTTTTGCGAGTTGGAGCCCGATGACTAGAGCGTTATATTCGGCTACGTTGTTCGAACAGGGTTCTGTAAAAGAATACGCCCGATTGACTACTAGTCCAGAGGGAGAAATTAATACCACCCCGACTCCAGCGACGATATCACCTTGTGGCCCCGATCTTGAAGCACCATCGAAGAACATTCGCCAAATAGCGTCGTGTGAAGTCATGTTCGAGGCGACGACTTCATCAGGAATCTCTTCATAAATTTTGGCTATTTTTGAGCCTGGATAGGCTGCTAAGAAGTCAGCCAGGGTTTGACCTTTAATAGTCTTCTGCAAAACGAAAACCATATCGTATAGGGATAATAGTATCGCCCAGGTGGCTAGACGAGAACTGAGTGAGCCTAGCTTGGTCATGAGAACCCTGAGGGAATTAACTCGTGAAACAACATGGATGGTCTGCCCTGTCACATAGTGTCGTATTTTCAGAATGGTAAACACTAGGGCAAGGCACTCCTTCTCCACGACGGTATACCTATGTTCTGGTCCTACCATCATCCGGCTGAGATAGTAAATGGCTTGTTCATGTCCCGCATCATTATTCTGTGCTAGCAGAGCACCGAAGGAGTGTTCTATCGCCCGTACATAGAGCATGAAGGGCTTTCCGACGACCGGGGCTACCAGAACTGGCGGATTCATCAGGCACTCCTTAATATCATCGAAGGCACGCTGACATTCCTTATTCTATACAAAAAAGACACCTTTTCTCATGAGTTGAGTGAAGGGTTGACATCGCCCTGAGATGTTAGATATAAACCTCCTGATATAGGCTAGTCTTCCTTGAAGGCCGCGGAGTTCGCGGAGATTCCTTGGTGGATTCATCTCCAAGATTGCTTTTATTTTGTCGGGATCTATGTGGATGCCCTGGGAAGTAATGACGAAGCCCAAGAACTTTCCGCTGGACACCCCTAGAAAAGACTTGGTGGGATTCATCTTCAGGTTGTGTGCCCGCATAAGGTCGAACACTGTTCTCAAATCATGTAAGTGATCATTTTTGGAGCGGCTCTTGACGGCAATGTCTTCAATGTAACACTCTACCGTCTTGCACAAATGATGTATGAAGATGACACTCATAGCCCGTTGATATGTAGCACTAGCATTCTTCAGGCCAAAGGACATGATCATATAACAATATATGCTGATCGGCGTTCGAAATGATGTATGTTTCTCATCATCAGAAGACATCTTGATTTGATTATATCCTGAAAAGCCATCCATAAAGGACATGCGCTCGAAGCCACACGTACTATCAATCATTATATCGATGATCGGAAGAGGGAATTCATCTTTAGGGCATGCCTCATTCAGATTGTAGAAATTGATACAAATTCAGATTTTCCCGTTCTTCTTGATGACTGGCACTATATTGGCTACCCAGTCTGGGTGCTGCTCTTCACGGATGAAATCGCTAGCTATAAGCTTGTTTACTTCTGCTTCAATAGAATTTATGATGTTTGGATGAAACCACCGCTGCTGTTGTTTGACTGGTTTTGCGTCTGGATAAATGTTAAGCTTATGATGTACAATCTCGGGGTTCAGCCCTGGCATGTCTTCATAGCTCCAGGTAAAGACATCGATGTATTCTCTGACGAGTTGTAACAACGACTTCCGCTCGTCGTCTGTCAGACTTTTACTGACGAAGATTGGCTTTGGAGAGGTTTCATCACCGAGGTTAACTTTCATAACCTCACCCTCAGTGGGAGGATCACGAAGTTCAAAGCATTTCTCCTATTGTACATCTAGTTGCTGGACCCACGGCTCTAACTCAAGTGGTTCAAGTAGGTCTTCGTCTTCCTCTTCGATATCAGCGGATGTCATGTTGACAGATAATATCTGTCTGAATATATCTTCAATACTGCTATCGGAGTTATAAATGGTTGACTCGGACGAATGAGAGTGCCACTCACATTTTTCATCAGAACTTTCGGGCGTTGTTGGTAGAGTAACATACCCGAGGTTGCGTCTGGATTTGTGATAATAATCCTGAGGTTTCCCTGTCGGTACCGGCGGCTGTAGAGGCAATCGCCGACCACTGCCATAATTTAGACCTGGGGTAGCCTCTATGTCGTACCCTTACTTTTGTATGAAGTATTTGGCTTGAGGACTATACAAGTAGAGCGGTAGTCTTCCAGTGTCGGATCCGAAGTCGGACTCTTGTGGCATGAAATATTGAGGACCTTCTTTTCGGCCAAAGATGATTGTGTGATCCCATCCTTTTCTATCTGGGACCGAAAAGTAAGCACCTTTTATGGGAGCAAGTCGATTTGGGGTATGGACGATTGTCACCCGTGTGTGCAGGCTAACGTCTAGACAGTCCCGTGCGGCATACGTTAGGTTAGGCTTATCATACTCAGAATAGTCTAACGGCAGCCTCTTATTGATAAAATAAAGAATTTTATCCACAGGGATTATATCATCAGGAGAGGGGCTATCCACCTGTGTAACCAAGTATTTGGCGAGTTCTTCATCCTCCTTGGCTACCCCATGCCAGCTTAGAGGTCGGGATGCTATCTTGGGCAACTTGACCACCAAGGGTTTCGCTTGAGGTATTAATTTGCCTGAGAGTGTTGGATTGACACTTGGCTGCTGGCTCGTCTTGGGAAGATGGATGATAATTAGCTCAGCAAGGGATTTGTGTCTTCCGGTCGCTTTGGAGTAGATTTTGGCAATTGAATTACCATCGGTGTTACAGAGGGCCTTACATCTTCCTGTTGCCTTTAATTGGACTTCGGCAGCCGGATCACCATTGGCCCTATGACAGGTTTTGGCTCCTGGTTGGATCTCAGGAGACGGATGACCATTGGTTCCAACTGCGTAGGTGTGGCAGGAGAACCGAGCACCTCTTTATGCAAGGTTTCGACAAGGGGTGCGACCCTGCCCAGTTTGCGTGCTTGGAGACGAATTCTCAAGGGTTCTTCTGGCCTGTGATGGCTTCCAGCTCGTCAGTTATATGTTTCCTGGATTCGTCTTATAGACAAGCCTCCGAAGAGTAATAAGATTTAACCCTTTTGAAGGGATCAATATCAGAATATCATCTTCGTCTGACTCAGAAGGGGTGCTACCCCCTGTGCAGGAAGCCGCATCGTCTTGGTGAGGGTGGTGGCCCTCAGGGAAATACAAGTCTGTTGCACAGTTCTGGGGGACCTCTATCCCCTGTATGTGCTCTTGGTACACCGGGTTGTCGCATACATTGAGGGAACTACTACCCCTAGTTTCATCTACTCTCAAGGAGGCCAAAGGTGCACCCCCGGGTGCTGGAAGCTTTTTTTTGGATCGATTACCTAAATAGACACCCCCTGTGGTTGTCGATGGGAACCCCCTAGATGAGGATCTCCTTACAATACTAGCCGAGATGGCCGGACTGGAAGAGCTTGTCTTCTGTCCTCCCTTGCCAGGAGGAACCTTTTGACTCGAATTACAGGAGGCGACAGGAAACTCCTCGTCCCCTAGAATTTGCACTTGTTTCTTGAGTTGTTATCGGACAGGTGCTGGCTGCTGCAGTCGCTGGAAAACTGATTGTCGATCTTCTGGTGCTGTTGATTTGTCGCAGCAGCAGTTGATGATGACTTGGGTGCAACGACACCCCGAGAGGGACTTATTGCATGCCGATGCTGCCGTCTTGCATTTGTGAGTAATCATGTCACGTTAGTCGGTAGGAAGCTGCTCTACCTTTGTACCAAACTTGTGAACTCGGGTATCCAGAGCGCATGGGTGCTTAGGCATCATGTTTGCGCCCTGATCCGTGGCTAATAAAAGCACTTGCTCTGGATCTTTAGAGGGAGACTTTAAAGACCCACCCTGTCCGTTATCCCTAGAGGACTGGACGCGGATGGTTCTGTACAACATTCCGTCAGGAGCCCGTGTAACAGTCAACGGGGCCCGCTGACAGTCAACAACTTGGACAGTTGACTGGGCTGGTTGAGCCCGCACTGCCCTAGACTTTTTTGACTTAATGCCCGAAGGCACATAGTAAAAAGAGTCCAGATTGATAAATTCTACATTCTCGATTGGCCACATGGCGTCGGGCCCGCATGAGAGGCTGTCGAACACAAAGCTTCTGACAGGGCCGCATGAGGCATCCTATCTGAGGTCAGGATTGGTTGTCGTATGGACCATCTTCTTTGGCTAGAGCTGGCTACCTCATGGACCATCTTCCTGTGGCCAGAGTTGGCTGCCGCATGAGTTATCTGCCGCATGAGTCGTCTGCCTGCGGCCAGAGTTGGCTGTTGCATGGACAGACTGCCCATCTCTCTTATGCAGCTTCTTCTTTGTCCGTATGGATTTCCTTTGTGCCCCAAAAAACTCAGCATCGTAGTATTTTCCTCTGCTGGATTTAGGGGCAGTGGGGTCCTCTGCGGTCGAAAGCAAAGCCGCAGGAGAACTTTGGTTACTGTCTTGGGCTGCAAAAGGAGCTTCTTCGAGAACTTGGTCGGGGGCAACAGTTTTGTGCACCGACATCTTGCGTGTCCTCTTTAGGTTGGCTCGCTTCTGAGACTGGCTGGCGCTCCCTTCAGAGAGCAATTCTTCGAAGGCTTGTTGGTCAAAACAAACCACAAGCATCTGCTGTGTAGAGCCGAGCTTGGATGCGTCAGATTACGTCACCAACTTCTCATCGGAAGAGAAGGACGTCCCCAGCAGAGTTGTCATCTTGTTTGCCATAAAAAAATCAAAGACAGGTATTACAGAATACTAAAATTGATTGCAAACTCACTTGTACAAAGAAAAGCCTAGAAAGAAATCCTAGGAAACAATCTAACTACAATTGTTTAGTTTTGATTCTGGGGGGTGACGGTGGAGGCTCGGGAAAGTGCTATCAACTCTGCCTTACTCCGTGGACTATCTGATGCATTCTTTAGCTCTTGAAGAAATTAATTTTTTCTTGAAGGTTGCCAGCCTTTTGCAGGGGAGTGGCACCCTGCTATTTATAATAGAATGTATGTTGGGCCGCATAGACGGCCTGCCGCCATATGGCTGATTAGCACGCGAAGACCCGCTCTTTGGCTGCTATCTGTCGATTTTGTTGGAATTTTGTTGTAGTAAATCTGGATAGTTAAGGACTTGGTCAGATTGCCACGTGTCCTGTCGCAGGGATCATTTTTTAGCTGTATAGATCTCTCAGTTTTCGACCATGTGGGGCCGCATGAGCCTCATGCGGCTTAAGTCATAAACTTTCTTAGTCCAGACATAGCTTAAGGTTTTAAGCCGCATAGATTCTGTATTTTGGCCGCATAAAGCTTATGCGGCTTGGATCATAGTATCTCTTAGCTGCATGAAGTTTGGAGACTTTGGGGCCGCATATGTCTGAGCCGCATAATGTTCATGTGGCTTAGATGACACTCCTTCTGGCCGTATGATGGCGTACAAACTCTACTTTTGGGCGACGTCTCACGTCTTATCTTTTTGTCGAAGTGTCAGAGTTGTCATTTTTGTCAGGACTTGTCAGCTTTATCAGACGAACTGCTCCTCTTGGCGGTATATCTTCCTTCTGCAGCTGGTTATTGATGGGCCGCATATGTCATTGAACTAGTCACGCGACTTTTCTTTATGCGGACCTGTTTGGCCCAAAGTACCTATGCGATAATTTGTAATCCGTATGAACCTCATATTTTTCATGCTTCTACAGTCCCCTTGGTTCACTCTTGGTCAGCAGCAAATTCCTATTCCTTTGGATCTGTAACATTCAAAAATTTGAACGTTGTCCTAACCGAGTTCTGCCCGAACTCTGCCTCAAAAATTCTTATAAATAGAAGAGAATTTATCATTTCTAATCACTCATTCATTCTTTATCTTCTCTATCTATTCTAAAGCCTTCCTATATACAAAAAGCTTTAATCTTTCTATTCCTAAGACAACTCCTATTCATCTAAGTGCCGGTGATTTTCGATTAGAAGTATTTGAGTAGTACAAGCTTGGAGTATAAAAGCTTTTCTCAGAAAGGTGTTGAAGTTTGATCGTGGGCTTCGGATTAAAATACGACGGTGTTGAAGTTAGCGTGTTCTTCGGAGTAAAGCATGCGGTGTAATCTCTATTTCAAATAGTGGATTGATAGCGGACAAGAGTTCTCGCGACTGGACTAGTCATCTCAGAGAAAAACCAGTATAAACCTTGGTGTTTGCGTATTGTCTTCCTATACTACTTAATTACTGCTTTACTTTACTGCATTTAAGTAATTATTTTATATCTGCCTTTACCTGCTTAATTTTATTTTGGAGATATATATGTAGATGAGATAATCTTCGGATCAACAAATGAGATGCTATGTAACGAGTTTGCTAAGTGTATGCAGAGTGAATTTGAAATAAGCATGATGGAAGAACTAACATTCTTCATTGGGCTACAAATCCAACAAAGTTCACAAGGGATCTTCATCAATCAAGCCAAATATACAAAAAACCTGTTGAAGAAGTTTGACAAGGATAATGTCAAACCAATTGGAACTCCTATGGCACCATCTACAAAGCTTGACATAGATGAAAGTAGTACACCAACTAAAGTGCGTAAGTACAGAGGTATGATTGGTAGTTTACTATATCTAATTGCTAGTCATCCGGACATTATATTTTCAGTATGCTTATATGCTAGATATCAGACATGTCCTAAGGAATCATATGTGAGCGCCATTAAGCGTATCCTCCGATACCTTAAAGGTACTTTGACAATCGGTCTATGGTATCCCAAAACCGATTCGTTTGACCTGATAGGTTACTGGGACGCAGATTTTGCTGGATGCTAGGTCGATCGTAAAAGTACCACTAGTACATGTCATTTTCTAGGAAAGTCCTTAGTCTTCTGGTTTTCTAAGAAGTAAAATTCTATTGCATTATCGACAATCGAGGCTGAGTATACAGCTGCAGGACGTTGTTGTGCTTATATTTTGTGGATGAAACAAACTTTGGAAGACTATCAGCCGTCTTATAACCATATCCCTATTTACTGTGACAACACTAGCACAATAAATCTCACGAAAAATTCTGTTTGTCACTTTTGCACTAAACACATAGAAATTAGACATCACTTTCTTAAAGACCATGTATTACAGGGAGATATTAGTTTAGAATTTATTGATACTGAACATCAATTACCTGACATCTTCACTAAAGTCCTAGCTAAAAATCGTTTAAATTTATACAAAGAGAATTGGAAATCTTGGATGTTGAAGTTTTATAATTGAATATTACTTGATCCGAATTCATAAATTCGTAGAAAATATTTTGGTTATAAGCCGAAAGGGCCCTTTTAACAAAAAGACGTTAAAATCTAAATGACACAATGTCAATTGTCTTCGAACTACCGCTAGCTGAAATCTGGCCCCTACAACTGACCTAGAATATTCTATATGTTTTGTGTATTTTGGTTAATTAATATTAATTATTTTTCCTCAACACAAGTATTTTGAATTATACTTTGCACAAATGTTAAAACCTGTATCAAAATTCTTTTCATTTTTGTCCTGAATACACATGGACCGAACTCGGACCGAGCTCTGTCCGAACTCAATCCAGGGTAAGTCAAAACAGAACTGAACAGTCGAGTTTCCCCTTATATAAATACCTCAAAATATCATCTTCTTCATCTTAACATAGCCAAAAACTACCGAAACCCTAACCCCTAGCCACCCTATAACTCCATCTTCCAAGCCTTTCTAGCTCTAAAAACTTGGATTCGGAGGTATCTTGGGGTTCTCTCTCACTATTTCGAGTCAATTTCGGTACATCTATACTCTTTCCTCCTCTTTCAAATTTACATGGCTCCCAAAATTCTCTATTCTTCTAAAAAGTAAAGGAAGGTTAGAGAAGCTTTTTCCTCCAATGTTCAAGAGGAAGGTTCTTTTTCACTTTTTACTTCCGCCTTGTCGGACGGAGACTATTTTGATGATTTCATTTTTGTGTCCCAAGATGCTTCTAATGAATGGTTCAATGATTTCTATCAACAAAAAATTTGTTTAGGATGTCCAATTAATTTCAATTTGTTTTCCCACCATTTAAACGTCTCTGAACAATTTGATCTTGTACACCTAGTTTAATCTAGTTTTTCGGTTTATTCTAATGCAACCCGTATGTTCTATTGCAATCTATCGGTCACAAAAGGCACGGTTAAATCAAAACTCGATGGAATTGACATTGAGTTTGATGCCGATGATCTGGAAATCATACTTCATATTCCCAATGATAGGGAAGCATTAGTGGATATAACCTCAGTGCAATTTCCAGCATATATGACTTTTGACTCTTTTCGTGATTCTTTATGTGCACCAAACTCACATCCCAAAGGCACTCTTCGTCCTGAGCACTTGAATAACTATTTCTATTATTTGCATAAGATGGTGTTTTCTACAATTCTTTCAAAAAGTACCTCCACCGATGAGATCTCCTACTTGGAATTATCTACTATTTACCGTCTTCACTTTCAAGTCCCTTTTAATCTTCCTAAGACTATCATTGCTGCTATGGATAAGTGTCACCAGAAACCTCGACGAATTTTCTATGCGATGTATTTGCCTTACATCTTTCAGTACTTTGAGGTTATCTTGGATGATTGTGCTCAGGATGCTCCACCTACCCATCTTAGTGAGCATCGTAGAGTTGCTCATATTCTTGCAGTTCAGCCTCCTCCTCCTGTTGACCCATCAGCTGTTATTTCACATCCTTTCTATCCTCCAAGTGGTGTCACCCTTGAGTCTCTTTAGGCCTTGATGCTGGATCAGTTTCGGGCAATGGATTTCCGTACCACTCTTTAGCTTCAGGCCATATCCAACACTGTGAGAGATGTTACCTACAACTTTGCTCACAACCCTAGTGGCCCTTTTCCCATGGTTCGTGGCCCCTCGGTGATTGGATATCATATTGATAATCAAGAGGCTCAGTGTTACTTTGAACCTGCTGCCGCCCACTATGATCCCAACCGATCTGCTGAGACCGGTCCTTCTAGGGTGGCGGATGATGATGATGATGATTGAGAATATTCTCTAGTGATACAGTGTCACTATTTATGTTTTAGTTATGTTTTTCTTGTATTAGTGATAAATGCTTCTTTCAAGCATTATCATACTCTAGTAGTTATGAGTTTCTTTTTAGTCAGCATGTATTAGCTCTTTATGTATCAGTTTCACATTTTCAGCACTCTATGCATTTTTTATTATGCGTCTTCTCTTTATGCACTTTTTATCTATGTTTGTGCTGAGTACTGTTCTTTTATTTTGCTTATATGAAAAAATGGGAGATAAATTTATGATACTTTCATTACTCTGTTGATTATCAAGATACATTCATGTTGCTCTAAAAGTTTGGTTTGAGTTTTTTTTTTTCTAGACTTCGTAGATGTTCAACAAAATTGTTTTACGGGGGAGCAAGTCAAACAGATGACCTGATTTTATTACGGGGGAGCAATTCGAAAAGATATTGTACCATTGCATGAGCTACTTCTGTACCGATCTACTTCCAAAACAAAGTTGAACAACGATAAAAGTGTCAAATCGTAGTTTTTGTCACATTATCAAAATGAGGGAGATTGTTGGCCCATGCTGCCATGATCAACTTGATTTTGATAATTGACTTAAAACTCCGACATTGATATAGAGAGCAAAGAAGACTTAAAAAAGAATACAGAAGATTGCACATGATCGTCGAAGAAGATTTTTATACTTTAATATGTATTTTCTATTTTCTTGAGTCTAGATAAATTGTGAGTCGGGATCACTGGCAATTTAGATTACCCTAGATTACTCTCACAAACCTATAATCTATCCAAACCCTTGCTAAACCAAAAACTGGCCAGAAAACCCTAAAAACCTCATAACCAAACTCCGGCCGAGTTTTGGCCGAACTCGAACCAAAATCGGTCCCCTTGGTTCACTCCTGGTCAGCAACAAATTCATATACCTTTGGATCTATAACGTTCAAAAATTTAAACCTTGTCCTAACCAAGTTTTGTCCGAACTCTGCCTCCAAAATTCTTATAAATAGAAAAGAATTTGTCATTTCTAATCACTCATTCATTCTTCATCTTTTTTGTCTATTCTAAAGCTTCATATCTACAAAAACCTTTAAGTTGTAATTATTTCCAAGACAACTCATATTCTTCTAAGTGCCGGTTGTTTTCGATTATGAGTATTTAAGTTGTACAAGCTTGGAGTATAAAAGCTTTTCTCAGAAAGGTGTTGAAGTTTGATCGTGGGCTTCAGATTAAAACACTACGGTGTTAAAGTTGGCGTGTTCTTTGGAGTAAGGCACGCGGTGTAATCTCTATTTCAAATAGTGGATTAATAGCGGGTAAGAGTTCTTACGATTGGACTAGTCCTCTCAGAGAAAAACCAGTATAAACCTTGGTGTTTGTGTATTGCCTTCCTGCACTACTTAACTACTGCTTCACTTTATTGTATTTAAGTAATTATTTTATATCTACCTTTATCTGCTTAATTTTTTATTGGGGATATTTTTTTGATGTACTCTATTCACCCCCCTCTAGAGGTACTATCGATCCTACACCCATTTTATTGCAGGTATTTACTATCCTGTAGTATATATGTTTTATTTCTATATTTCATATCTACTTGATTGCGTAGTATTTATAGACTCTTTTATTTCTCTCGAGTCTATTCGGGCAAGTTTGATTATTAGGCTACAGACTAGTATTCATATTTTCCTTTTCATATGCTTCTGTTATATGGATTGAGATATAGAGTTGATATAGTGATAGTTACACCATTTTAAAAAGCTTAGATGTATTCGAGTCGGACTAGAGTCCTGTTGAATATGTAGCTGGCCAATGCCACGTGGCTTGGTCCTACGTATTTTGGGACTGGGGCGTGACAACATCGCCTAACTGGAACCATGTACACAACCTACATTTCTGTGATATGGCACAGATCTGGGTTTGATGGGATACTAGCTAATGGGATGGCCAACTGGTTCACACTTCGTCATAGTTCATTATTATTATGTTCACCAACCGAGGTGGTCTCCGATTCTTATTGGGTGTGGTGTATGGCAAAAATGACCATCGAAAAAGGAATGTTATTTGGGAGGACATGAATCAAATTAGTCACACAGCTGAAACTATATTGAATCTTCCGTTAGTATTAATGGGGGATTTAATGCTATGCTTTATCAACATGAGAACGTTGGAGGTAGGGTGGTCACCGACACGATTCTCCAAGATTTTTGTACATGCCTTCTTTAGTCGAGACTCTAAACCTTAGAAATTGGAGGGTATCTACGGACTTGGAACAATAAGTCCACCCGGAAGAAAGTAATATGCCAGCTGGACAGGGCTTGCAGCCGGAACGAGCGATCACTCCGTATTGAAGCTTTAGTTGGCGCCCAAAGAAACCAGCAAGGCACGGTCGTTCCGTTACAATAACGTTTGGAGCCTCCTGGAGGGTTGCAATGGGGCAGTTATGCGGGGGCTTCAAACCGAGGTCCACGGCAACATCCAGTTCAGATTTGTTCTTCGGCTACGTAATACTAAGAAGGAATTAAAAAGGTGGGCATGTGGCAGACCTGTTGGGGAGCTCGCAAGAAAAGAGAGGCGCCTCCGTCATGTACAAAACCTACTGCAGGCGGATGTGCTGAATCGGGACCTGGCTGAGGAGGAACAAAAGTTTGCGGTAGAGGTTGGTCATCTGTATATTATTGTAGAACTCCAACTACCGCAGAGGGCTAAGTGTGACTGGCTAAAGAGTAGGGAAAACAATGCTCCAAATTCTTTTATGACGCTATCCGCAAGCATTAGCGTCAGAACCATATCCACCAAATGTTGGATCCGGAAGGAAGAGTACTCTCCACGGCCGGGGACATATAAGATGCGGCTGTCAGGTACTACAAAGGCCTTTATAACCAAAATGACTTTAAGTTTGTCATTCGTAATTTGATTTGCAAGCGCTCGGTTACCATGGATGGTAATGTCGGGCTGATGGCCCCGGTTACAATGGGGGAGATTGAATCCGTGGTCATGAAGGCACATCCAGACAAAGCCCCTGGCCTAGACGGGTTCGGCAGCAAGTTTTACAGACAACATTAGGGAGAGCTGAAGGACCTGGTTCTTGAGGTGGTCAGAGACTTCTTCATCCATGGCAGGCTGTTACGAGAGGTCAACCATACATTCCTTACTTTGGTTCCGAAGAAGGAGGGCACCTCCGAGCTTGCAAACTTTCGTCCATTGCATGTTGTAATTTTATCTATAAGATTATAACAAGTATCATGTGTAGAAGAATGGAGGATTTCATGCAGGAGTTGGTGTCTCAGAATCAGGTGACATTCATTAAAGGCAGGTCAATAGTGGAGCACAATCTTCATGCTCATGAAATGGTCCGCTATTTCAATAAGCCTGGAGGGAAGAAAGCATGTGTTAAGCTGGACTTAAGAAAGCATATGACATGGTCAACAAAGACTGCATATGCGCCCTCAAATTAGCAATGGGGTTCTCGGATATGTGGGTGGCCAGAACCCGATTATGTATCTCAACTGCTTCCTTCTCAGTTCTGATCAAAGGCAAGCCGTATGGTAATTTCAGAAGCAACCGTGGTTTACGTCGGAGGATCCGCTTTTTCCTTGCTTATTCATTATTGTCATAAAGTACTTCACCTGCCAGATTGATGCGGTGATTCACTGGAAGCATATCCAACCAATTTACAGGAGGATGTATCCACATATCTCTCACTTGATATATGTTGATGACATGCTTGTTTTCTTGGAACCATCGAGGAGGGGTTTGCAGAAGGTGGCAAACATAATGACCAAACTTAGTTCATTATCTGGTTTCCTCCTTAATAAAGATAAAATTAAAATTTATTTCAATATACACTGTCCTGATAAAGATGAAAGGGCGGGTATGCTTGGGGTTTTGTGAGGGGAGCTTGTAATGCCCCAGTTCCAAAATACGTAGGATTAGGATACGTCAACATGCCAGCTACGTATTTAATCCTACTTTAGTCCGACTCAAATATGTATAAGATGTGTAAATCCGAACAGGTGTCCAAGTAATAATACTAACATCCACAATAATAACTACACTAAGAACTATGAAAAGATATAACTACGAAAGGACAGATTAAAAGGCATCACTGACGATACTTGAAGATCCCGAAGATGTCGCTCACACTATGCGTATATCGGATCTCAGCAATAACCTGGCGAGATTACCAGGTTCTCAGGGGACTAGCAAGATACATAATATATATGCCACTAAATAACAGTAAATAAACATGCACTAGAAAGGTAATAAAATAATACGAAGTAAAATGCAAGTGATGACACAAGAATAAGAGTAGTACTACTAGACGTGGCTATAAGAAAATATCGGGTAAAACTGCAGCGTGACGCAAGCTAACGGTTCTATAGAAAGTAACAAGGGGCCTGCTAACTATCTATATAAAATCTCTATCGTAGCACTGTCACGCCCCAGAACCAGAATACTGGAGAGCGGGGGACAGACACAGCCAGCTACGTACTTTGAAGTGAATCCCACCTCGCAATACGGTCACGGCTGTCTAGATGCATGAGGGTTTACTACAAGCCATCAGTCTCTTAAGGTCAAGAACAAGCCTAGTGTATCAATCTCAAGCAAGCAAGTAAATGTAATAAGATGGTAGATCATCAGACATACAAAGTAAGGCATCCCATACATTACATATTCAGATGATCATGAAGCAAGTCATACAAAATGGGAAGGCTAGCAAGAGTTTAAGTCAAACATGATCAACCCTAGGATTTGTCAATCATGTTACAGCCCGTAGGCAGACAATAAGTAAAGTTACAATGAGCTAACACTTGCTCGGCGGCTAATCGCCTCAAAAGAATATTTTTACAATAGAGTGGGAGAGCAAAATAAAACCCACTCGTTGCTAGGATTGTGCCTAGGGGTCACCATCTGGCAGGAAGGCTGGAAGATCCTCGGAAGCTGCTCCAAAATCTGGCCATACAAAACCAGCTGGGTCAGACCCCAGAAAGAATAAGTGCCACAAAGAAGGCTTCACTTAAGAACTAAAACCCGTATATCAGCACATATATAGATGAAATAACACAAGACATGAGTTAGAATAAACAGGTGATAAATGATAAGAGAACTAAAGGACTATTCCGGTAACCAAGTTACAACTCGTAAACCAAACAAGGACCGGGGTTGTAACCCTTCACCTGAACATAACTTAGCCTCTAACCAATTATCGATATGGTAAAGCATAAGCAATCATGTCCAGAGATAGCCATATACTGGGTCTAGACAAGACTAGACAAGAGTGGACACCATCCAACATTCACGGCCAAGCAAGAGTACGGCTTGATAGTTAACTAGCTAGGGTTATCACAAGCCTAGTTACTAGCAAGATGCAATGAGATATTCCTACGGCCATAAGCCCTGCAGACTATCCAGGTTATCTAAGCGCAAGGTTCATGTTAAGAGTTGTCTTTACTTGTTAGGTGACTTGGATGCAACACATGACAGTGTGCATATTAATCGTTTTATGTAGTGTCCCACATAACAGTGAGCTGGAAATGTACCCTACTCATCGGCAGGCTACAAGTCCATCAAGGAAGACGCCTAGATAACGGGATTGCCTGTAACCGGAATACCTCTCTATATGCTCTACTTGATCAATCTACTCATTAACCTAGTCAGATTCAGTATGAATCCCTGACCGTGGTAACCAGGGATACATGTCCTAGACATGATGCGAGACAAGACTGGTAGCTTTTACAAGCACATTCAATACAGTCACCCACGGTGTTCAAGAAGAGAATTTTCTAGCGTATCTAGTTAGCCGTCGTAATAGCGTTCATAGATTACATGTCAAGGTAACTTATCAGGGGTGTACCACAACGGGTCACCATCATGTATGGCATGTCATGTTCTTGTCTGGAGTGTGCCACGAAGGGCCACTATTATGTCATGTTACTTGTACTTGTTACTTGTTAGGGACGCGCCACGACGGGCCGCCATCATGGTTCATTACATGTCATTCATCCTTTGTGTTCACACATCATGGTTATGATCATAGCAGATCATCATGCAAGCAGAAGAGACATATCCTGAGTGCACCCTAGCGGGTCACCGATGTAAGGAAGACAACATAGCTTAGAGCATGAAATGAAATAAAGCCAAGGGACATGGCAGCATATGGAAGAAAACACATATTATGGCAAAAGAGAAAATGCCAAATCGTTGCTAAGCTGTGCCACGGCTTGCACAAGTCATGCCACAATCTTCTATTTAACAAAAACATAGAAAGCCGTGCCACGATCAAACAAAATCGTACAAATCGTGCCAAGTCATACTGCGACTTGCATAAGTCATGCCGTGTCAAGTCGTGCCATGCCTAGCCGTGGCACGCACGAGTCATGTCGTGTCATGAAGATCAATAGCGAGAAAATCGCATAAAATCACAAGTTGTAAAAGATGCGATAAGCCGAAACATACAAAACCAAAGCATGAGGATCATGGGCATCCATGTGCCCAAGTGAAGAAGACTTATGCGCCCATACGGGAGCTCCTATGTGCCCACATGAGGGTGGATGTGTGCCCAAACATGGGTGCCTACATGGCCAAGGCACTTGCATGGCCAAGTGCCAAGGAATGGAGAAGGGGTTTGTGCGTTACGGGTGAAGGCCATGTGCCATACCCAAGTCATGCACCCACACTGGCTTCATGCATGCACCCACATGGAGGGGAATACACTCTATGCGCCCAAGAATGAGTGCCCTATGCGCCCAAGCATGGGTTGGACCCTTGTGGCCAAAGGCTAAGGGTGAATGGATGCAAGGAGACAAGTCGTGAAGGCCTATGCGCCAACACAAGACTATGCTCCCACATGTGGCACCCTATGCGCCCACATGGAGGCATATGCGCCCACATGAGTGGGGGAAATGCTTTGGGCGCATGAAAGGTCCATGCGCCCAAGCAGTGCACTATTCGTCTTCCCGACGAATCCGGAAAGAACGAACCATGGCCGAAAACTTCAAAACTCCGCCATTTCTCCATCCGGAGTCCAAATTTGGACTTCCTTAGGTCAAAATGGGGTAGAACGAAATTATCTACCACATGGAACCATCAAAACATGCAAATGAAAAAGTTAAATAGATCAAAACTTCAAGTTTCCGAAAAAGACAATTTTCTAGATCTACAAAAATCCATGCTTTAAAATAAAAAATTCCAAGTTCTAAAGTGGAAAAGAATCATGCTTGGAAACCATTAGAACCATCCAAATGGGTTCTTGAGTGAGAGCAAGGTGCACTTGCATATGGAGGGGGAGAGGTTTTTAATGGAGAAGAAGAAGAAGTTATGAGGAATTATGAGGAGAGAGAAAAGTAGGTGGCTTTATAAAGGAGGATGGTGGTAGGTGGGGGGTTAACATGTTGAACCATGGAATAAACCAAGCCAACCCAAAATAAACCAAGTTAAACCATGATGAACCTAAACAAGATTAAATCAAAATCAGCTAGCAAGACAAAACAAGTAAAAATACTGGACAAGATCTCGTACACGTATACTGGAAATACGTATACGAAAAATAGAGGTGACAACTCTACCCACCTTAAAAGAATTTCGTCCTCGAAATTTAATCAAGAGGCTAGAGATGTCGAGCAAGCTAGACTAATCACAGGCAAGTTATCACTAAGCAATCAATCAAGTAATCATTCATGCAAGCAAGAAAGTTGAAGGCGCAAGGCATAAGAAGATATTATACCTTACGAGTCAAACAGGTCAGGATATCACGATCGGATATCATCCTCATGCTCCCATGTTGACTCACCCAAAGAGTGATGACCCCAAGCAACACGGACTAACTTGATAGTCTTGTTCTTGAGTATCTTCTCTCTTCGGTCCAATATGGATACGGGCCTTTCCTCATACGAAAGGTTGGTACCAACAACCAATTCCGAATGATCAAGGACATGAATCGTATCTGGGATATGCCATCGTAATTGGAATACATGGAAGGCATCATGCACCTCACGTAGCGATGGTAGAAGAGCGAAATGATAGGACACATCACCTACTCGCTCCAAGATGTCGAACGGCCCTATATACCTAGGACTAAGCTTTTCTCGCACGCCGAAATGAATGACGCCACGGGTAGGCGAGATCCTAAGGAATACATGGTTGTCGATCGAAAATTCAAGGGAACGCCGATAGGAATCGGCCCAATAACGCTGGCGATCTTGTGCAACTCGAAGATGATCTCTGACTTGTCTGACCACCTCAACAGTCCGCGTTACCATCTCTGGTCCAAGAATTTTTCTCTCACCGATATTATCCCAAGCCAAGGGAGATCTACACTTTTTGTCGTACAAGGCTTCAAAGGGTGCCATCTGGATACTGGCCTGGAAGCTGTTGTTGTAGGAGAACTCCACGAGATGTAGGTGATCTTTCCACGAGCCACCGAAGTCGAGTGTACATGACCGTAGCATATCTTCAAGAGTCTGGATTGTGTGTTCTGACTGACCATCTGTATACGGATGGTAAGCTGAACTGAACTTGAGGAGAGTCCCCAAACTCTCTTAAAGTCTCCGCCAAAAGTACGAGGTGAATCTCGAATCCCTGTCGGACATAATACTGACTGGTACTCCATACAATCTGACTATCTGCCTGAGGTACATCTCTGCAAGCTGATCCGTCGACTGACCGATTCTAAAAGGGATGAAATGAGCTATCTTTGTGAGTCTGTCGACTATAACCCGGATAGCATCTCTCCCAACTGGGGATCTAGGTAATCCAGTCATAAAATCTATGGTAATGTGCTCCCATTTCTATTCTAGGATTGGTAAAGGTTGAAGAAGTCCAGTCGGTCTCTGATGTTCGGTTTTAACTTGCTAACAAACCAAATAACGAGAGACAAACCGGGCTATCTCCCTCTTCATGCTATTCCACCAAAAATGCTGTCGAATATCATGATACATCTTCGTACCATTGGGGTGAATCGAATGCTGAGAACTGTGAGCTTCTGCCATGATCTCCTGTCTGATATCTCCACTGGGTACACAAAGACGCCTTCCATGTCGGAGTGTACCATAATCATGAATACATAGCTCTGGTCTCTATTCTGCTACACATTCTGTCCTAAGCCGCTGAAGCTTAGAATCCACTGACTGAGCTAACTTGATCCTCTCTACTATACTGGACTGAACTTGCATATTGGCCATCAATGCCACACTGGAAGGAAGAAAAACTTCAATACCCATCTTCTGAAGATCTGCTAACAACTTTGGCTGTGCTATTAGAAAATAAACTCTGGCTCTCCTGCTCAACGCATCCGCAACAACGTTGGCCTTTCCAGGATAATATTGCAAGTTGATGTCATAATCCACAAGTAGCTCTAGCCATCTCCTCTGACGCATATTAAGTTCCTTCTGGGTGAACACATACTTAAGACTCTTGTGGTCGGCGAAAATCTTTACCCGGTCTCCATATAAATAATGCCTCCAAAGCTTCAATACAAAAATGACTGCTGCTAACTCTAAATCATGGGTTGGGTAATTCCTCTCATGGTCACGAAGCTGAAGTGACGCATAAGCGACTACCTTACCATGCTGCATCAATACGCATCCCAATTCTCTGCCTGAAGCATCACAAAAAACTAAAAATCCTCCAGTCCTATCGGAAAGAGTGAGGATAGGGGCCGTCATCAATCTCTGCTTCAACTTCTCGAATAAACTCTGACACTCTGCTGTCCAAGCAAACTGCACATCCTTGCGGGTCAACTGCGTCAATGGCACTGAAATTCGAGCAAAGTCTGACATAAACCGACGGTAATAGCCGGCCAATCCAAGAAAACTCCAAACTTCTGCGACAGTGCTAGGTACTGGCCATATCTCTATGGCAATTATCTTCTGGGGGTCCACTTCTACTTCACCTCTGGTGATGATGTGACCCAGGTACGAGATACGATCCAACCAAAACATGCTTTTGTTGAACTTCGCGTACAACTGGTGTTCCCTGAGAATCTGAAGAACCATACGGAGATGCTGCTCATGCTCCGCTTCACTCTTGCTATAGACTAAGATGTCGTCTATAAACACTATCACGAACTGGTCCAAATAGGGCATGAAGATACGATTCATGAGGTCCATAAATATGGCTGGCGCATTGGTCGCTCCAAATGGCATAACAAGGAACTCCTAATGTCCATACCTCGATCTGAATGCTGTCTTCGGAGTATCCTGCTCTCTAACTCTGATCCGATGGTACCCTGACCATAAGTCGATCTTCGAGAATACTGCTGCTCCCTTGAGCTGATCAAATAAGTCATCAATCCTTGGTAGAGGATATCTGTTCTTGATTGTCACAGAGTTCAAGGTATGATAATCAACACATAATCTTGACGTACCATCTTTCTTTTTCACAAGAAGCATCGGGGCTCCCCAAGGTGATCCGCTAGCACGAATGAATCCCTTGGTTCTAAGTTCTTTAATCATCTTATACAAGATCTCCAATTCTGAAGGTGCCATCCTATAGACTCTCTCTGACACTGGTGCTGACCCGGAAATCAAATCAATGGTGAACTCGATCTCTCTCTCTGGGGTCATGCCTAGAAGTTCTTCAGGAAATATGTCAGGAAACTCTTCTACAACTCTGGGAAACTGAACTGCTACTGCTACTTCCATCCGCAATGCTGGGGAAGAAGGTTCTACTCCGCCTCGGAGAAATGAAAACTCTGGCTCACCAGGAATACTAAAAATAATCTTGTCGATATGGTAATCTATTCTAGCATACTGGTCCCTCAACCAATCCATCCCTAGGACCACATCATAATCGGCCATCGGGAATTCTATCAATCTAGCAAAAAACTCTCTACCTCTAGCTACGATTCGACATAAGGAAAATACTCTATATACTCCCACAAGATCGTTACCAGTAAGTATATTGAGCCTTACTGATAATGACTCGGGCTCCAGTCCTATCCGTGTTACGAATCGTGCAGACATAAATGAATACGATGCACCTGAATCAAATAATATTGATACAGAAAAAGAGTTGACGAGAATGGTACCTGCCACCACCTCACCTGAGGCCAACTCCTCTTCTATGGTCAAAGCCATCACCTGACCTTGTCCTCTGGGTACTGGTCCCCTCTGCTGGAAATCTCTCTGGCGGTTCTGAATCTGAACTTGGGCCTGGGCATACTGCTGCAGTCGCTGTTGGTGGAATGCTTGGACCTGAGGCGGCAATGGCCTCAGAGGCTGGTACTACTGCTACTGCACTGGTGTTGGTCCCCTCACCGAGGGACTAGTCTGGACCGATAAGGATGAACCGGCTCTCTGCGGGTAGGACCCTATCATGTGATCCGATGCCCCACAAGCCAAACACAATCCTTGTGCTCGACGACATTCTGATACAACATGCCCTGGCTTTCCACAGTGAGTGCAGCCCATTGTAGAAGATTGCCTCCGCTTCTGCTGAGGGTACGTCGGGGTCGAGTGCTGAACCGACGTAACTGATGCTGCCCTCCTCGGAGCTCTGATGGTCAAGGCCCTAGCTGTCGGGGCTGGGGCTGAAGACTGGGTCATCGAACCATGGGATCGCTTCCGTCCTCCAGTTCTGTCTACAATCCTCTGCGAAGTATACTCATGCCTCTTCGCTGCTCGCAAGACGGCATCAAAAGTTTGATGCTCAAACTTCTCCACTGCTAGAATGATCTCTAGGTGGAGCCCCTGCTGGAACCGCTGCGCTCGATCGAACTCGGTTGCCACCAAGGTGGGAGCAAACCGACTCAGTCTCAAAAACTCGACCGCATAACCGTCGACCGTCCTACTCATCTGCTTGAGATTGGTGAACCTCGTCTGTAGGTCGTGCCGAGCTACAGCATCGAAGTACTTGATCTGGAACTTATCACTGAATACCGCCCATGGAACAGGCGTCGCCAATCCAACTGCTATCATCGCCCACCAGGTACGGGCTAGGTCCAATAACTGTAGGCGCACCACAGCTACCTTCTCTCCTTCTGGAGTCTTGGCTGCATCCAAGATAATCTCGATGTCCTGGAGCCATGCATCAGCTGCAATAGCGTCCTCACTACCATCAAAGAAAGGAGGGTTCAGATGCTGGAAACTGCTAGCCGTACTGTTCCTTGATAACCAACACGGCCCATGGCGTCTTGTACTACCCGGTACAGGGCATCGCCCCGACGATCTTGAGATGCAAACAATGTCCTGATGAGAGCCACCAAGGTGCCATCGTCAGGCTCTACAGGCTGGACGGGCTGAACTTGTGGTTCTTGACCCCTAGTAGGCATGACTCTGGAGGCTGCTCCTAAATGTCGGGCTTGATCTCTAGGTTGCTGCTGGTCCATGGGAGGTGCTCCTCCTTGACGATCGGTAGGACCAGGAACAATGCCACTGAAGAAACGACATAGGAAACAATAAGGAAGGACCATGATAGATCAAGGATATAAGCATGTGATCAGATCAAGATTTCAGGAAGATTAGGAGACACAAGTAGAGATCAAAGGCGAGTGCTGATTGAGACATCTATCCGGTAAAATCCTCACACATCTTGATTTTCAAGACCTGCATGGGCCACCACTTAAACCGTGTCACGCCCCAAAACCAGAATACTGGAGAGCGGGGGACAGACACAGCCAACTACGTACTTTGAAGAGAATCCTACCTCGTAATACGGTTACGGCTGTCTAGATGCATGAGGGTTTACTGCAAGCCATCAGTCTCTTAAGGTCAAGAACAAGCCTAGTGTCTCAATCTCAAGCAAGCAAGTAAATGTAACAAGATGGTAGATCATCAGACATACAAAGTAAGGCATCCCATATATTACATATTCAGATGATCATGAAGCTAGTCATACAAAATGTGAAGACTAGCAAGAGTTTAAGCCATACATGATCAACCCTAGGATTTGTCAATCATGTTACAGCCCGTAGGCAGACAGTAAGTAAAGTTGCAACGAGCTAACACTTGCTCGACGGCTAAACGCCTCAAAAGAATATTTTTACAATAGAGTGGGAGAGCAAAATAAAACCCACTCATTACCAGAATTGTGCTTAGTGGTCACCATCTAGCAGGAAGGCTGGAAGATCCTCGGAAGCTGCTCCAAAAACTGGCCATACAAAACCAGCTGGGTCAGACCCCAGAAAGAGCAAGTGCCATAAAGGAGGCTTCGCTTAAGAACTAAAACCAACATATCAGCACATAAGGTTATAGTTGAAATAACACAAGACATGAGTTAGAATAAACAGGTGATAAACGATAAGAGAACTAAAGGACTATTCCGGTAACCAAGTTACAACCCGTAAACCAAACAAGGACTGGGGTTGTAATCCTTCACCTAAATAGAACTTAGCCTCTAACCAATTATCGATATGGTAAAGCATAAGCAATCATGTCCAGAGATAGCCATATACTGGGTCTAGATAAGACCAGACAAGAGTGGACTCCATCCAACATTCACGGCCAAGCAAGAGTACGTCTTGATAGTTAACTAGCTAGGGTTATCACAAGCCTAGTTACTAGCAAGATGCAATAAGATATTCCTACGGCCACAAGCCCTACAAACTATCTAGGTTATCCAGGCGCAAGGTTCATGTTAAGAGTTGTCTTGACTTGTTAGGTGATTTGGATGCAACACATGACAGTGTGCATATTAATCGTTTTATGTAGTGCCCCACATAACAGTGAGCTAGAAATGTGCCCTACTCGTCGGCAGGCTACAAGTCCATCAAGGAAGACACCCAGATAACGGGATTGCCTGTAACCGAAATACCTCTCTATATGCTCTACTTGATCAATCTAGTCAGATTCAGTATGAATCCCTGACCGTAGTAACCAGGGATACATGTCCTAGACATAATGCGAGATAAGACTGGTAGCTTTTACAAGCACATTCAATACAGTCATCCACGGTGTTCAAGAAGAGAATTTACTAGCATATCTAGTTAGCCGTCGCAACAGCGTTCATAGATTACATGTCAAGGTAACTTGTCAGGGGTACACCACAACGGGTCACCATCATGTATGGCATGTCATGTTCTTGTCTGGAGTGCGCCACGATGGGCCACTATCATGTCATGTTACTTGTACTTGTTACTTGTTAGGGATGCGCCACGATGGGCCGCCATCATGGTTCATTACGTGTCATTTATCCTTTGTGTTCACACATCATGGTTGTGATCATAGCAGATCATCATGCAAGCAGAAGAGACATATCCTGAGTGGACCCTAACGGGTCACCGATGTAAGGAAGACAACATAGCTTAGAGCATGAAATAAAATAAAGCCAAGGGACATGGCAGCATATGGAAGAAAACACATATTATGGCCAAAGGGAAAATACCAAATCGTTGCTAAGCCGTGCCACGGCTTGCACAAGTCGTGCCACGATTTTCTATTTAACAAAAAACATAGAAAGTCGTGCCACGATCAAACAAAATCGTACAAATCGTGCCAAGTCGTACTGCGACTTGCACAAGTTGTGCCATGTCGAGTCGTGTCATGTCTAACCGTGGCACGTACGAGTCATGTCGTGTCATAAAGATCAATAGCGAGAAAATTGCATAAAATCACAAGTCGTAAAAGATGCGATAAGCCGAAACATGCAAAACCAAAGCATGAGGATCATGGCATCCATGTGCCCAAGTGAAGGGGACTTATGCGCCCACATGGGGGCTCCTATGTACCCACATGAGGGTGGCTATGCGCCCAAAGATGGGTGCCTACATGGCCAAGGCACTTGCATGGCCAAGTGCCAATGAATAAAGAAGGGGTTTGTGCATTACGGGTGAAGGCCATGTGCCATACCCAAGTCATGCACCCACACTAGCTTCATTCATGCGCCCAAATGGAGGGAAATACACTCTATGTGCCCAAGCATGAGTGCCCTATGCGCCCAAGAACGGGTTGGACCCTTGTGGCCAAAGGCTAAGGGTGAATGGATGCAAGGAGACAAGTCGTGAAGGCTTATGCTCCAACACAAGACTATGCTCCCACATGTGTACCCTATGCACCCACATGGAGGCATATGTGCCCACATAAGTGGGGGAAATGCATTGGGCGCATGACAGGTCCATGCGCCCATGCAGTGCACTGTTCGTCTTCCCGACGAATCCGAGAAGACCGAACCATGGCCGAAAACTTCAAAATACCGCCATTTCTCCTTCCGGAGTCCAAATTCGGACTTCATTAGGTCACAATGGGGTAGAACAAAATTCTCTACCACATGGAAGTATCAAAACATGCAAATGAAAGTTAAATAGATCAAAACTTCAAGTTTCCGAAAAAGGCAATGTTCTAAATCTACAAAAATCCATACTTTAAAATAAAAAATTCCAAGTTCTAAAGTGGAAGAGAATCATGCTAGAAAACCATTGGAACCATCCAAATGGGTTCTTGAGTGAGAGCAAGGTGCATTTGCCTATGGAGGGGGAGAGGTTTTTAATGGTGGAGAAGAAGAAGAAGAAGAAGTTATGAGGAATTATGAGGAAAAAAAAAGTAGGTGGCTTTATAAAGGGGGATGGTGGTAGGTGGGGGGGATAACATGTTGAACCATGGAATAAACCAAGCCAACCCAAAATAAACCAAGTTAAACCATGATGAAACTAAACAAGATTAAATCAAAATCAGCTACCAAGACAAGACAAGTAAAAATACTGGACAGGATCCCGTACACGTATACTGGAAATACGTATACAAAAAATAGAGGTAACAAGCACTGTGCGTACTAACGACCGAGATTGGTCAATAGCCAGGTACTAAAACAACGACAAGGATCTAGAGATCAAGTTCTATATAAAGTCTCTATTGTAGCACGGTGCGTACTAACAATCGATAGGGGAAAACAAGTAATGGTACATAACAAGGCACTGACACGAATAACTATGAAAGTGTATTAAAGGAAATAAAAGGTAGGTAATAAGGTAAAACATGGAAATAAATATAGCAAAGCAACAAGTATATAACAGAAAAGAGGCATGTACAAACAGAAATAAAAGAAAGTATGCATGTAAATAAACTGTACAAAGTTGGCAATGTATACTTGCCTGGAGTTTGTCCAATCCGTTCTGAGACTGCGGTACCAAGTCTAACCAAAGTATCCATGAACCGACGAGTCTTACTCCATGCGATATCTATCAACCCAAATCATAAACAAACATGTATCACACACTAAATACAAATATGACTAACCACTCCTACCTAGAAAGTTTGTGTCATTCTAAGTCGCATATTATCGATGTTACCTATGCCACTTATTAATCATCTAGAACTAGGTCACACTAGTATCTACAATCATTATTTGTTAATAATATGAATTACAAATTCTAGCTTTAAATATTAAGTTAGCACCTCGTTATTCGTACAACGAAACCTATGACACGCAAATTGAGACAAGATGATCAACCACAAGGTTAATAATCTTATTTTGGCTATCCACATGGTCACTTTGTCAATTTCAGCGATGTGAGATCACTGGAATCGACTGATCTCAGTATCGACATACGGATTCTAAAATATGAACTTAATAAGAATTAATTATAATTAATGGTGATACATAAAGAAAAATATAACATAAGTCGTCAGATGATGAAAAAAATATCACCAACGTGTCAAGAATAGTCAAATCAGCTAGGGTAGACAACACATAACTCCAATTTTGGAAATAGGGGTAAGACGGTAATTTTGGGTCAAAACGATGTCCATCGTTGGACCGCTTTGCACTGAAAAGTATGCTAAAACCTATGGTCTCTAAAGTTATCAAACTATATATCTACAAGTCCAGTTTTCGATACGATCTCAACGGTATATCCAGATTTGGATTCCTATGAACCGATCACAAAAATATTCGTTAAAATAGATCGTGGGTCACACAAACGACGATCCGATCAACTGTGTCAGAATCAGACCAAACGTGGCTCATAGGACCAAAAAAATATCACGAGTCCAATGGCGCAAGTTTCGTCACGATGTGACAAGCATACACAAAGTAACTAATTTTTTTTGAAAACTACCGATACGGTAATCTTTGACGGATATGCGTTGAACTCGTTGCGCACACGCAACCAATTCGACTTTTGTCAAATTTTGCACGTCCGCCAAGTCCATACGCACCTTTCAATGCAAGTGGTTCACAACCAAGTCATTCGGTTTGTCGGGACGGACTTCGTATCCGAGAAATTTTAATTTTTGAAAATAGTTTTTTATATTTTTTTTCGAGTTTAGATATATCTTATAGTTATACCTATTACTATATAAATTTTTTTATATATAAGATATGTGTAGTTATCCAATAATCTTGTAAAAGAATAGACAATAGAATTGAAGAACTAATAAGTATATATATTTATATAAGATAAATTATGGGGGACATATAAGAATATATGGAAACTTTAGGGGCATAAAAGTAATATTACCTCAAAAAGATTCCATGCAGCATAAATTTGTTGCTTCTTTCCTGGCTGGAAAGTCAAGGCTTGGTTTTTTTTCTTTAAGGTTTAAGGAGAGAAAAAGCTTGGAAGGGTGTTGATGAGCTTTGCAACGAGCCATAAAAGTTCATGAGGGCGCTAGTCACACGAATAAGGGATTGGTCATTGGCGTCCACGCTAACGGTGACGCGACGACAAGCTGTTGCTAGTTGATCGGCAAGGTCTGGTCACAAGAAACATCAGAGAGTGGTCAGCATGGTGATTATCCTTTTTGCAGGTGGTGGTACACTGGTTGGTGGCCTCGCCTGAGTTCGATCGACAAAGGTGCAGAAGGAGAGTTGTCCATGGGTTATGATGATAAGGCACTACTAAAATATGCTATATTAGCGACGTTGTTTAGCGACGAAACAAAATACCGTCGCTAAATATGTAATATAGCGACGCCCTTCTATTGACATCGTAAATCGTCGCTGAATAGCGACGTTCAGCGACAGTAGATAAATTACGTCGCGGAATAGCGACGTTCAGCGACATATTATTAAAATATGTCGCCATATATTAAAAGGTTGCGATGTTTAGCGACGTCAACTGTTGACGTCGCTAATTTTTTTACTTAGGGCACAGTTCTATTTCCTTTTTCCCCCTCACTCAAAAATTTTATATTTTTTGACTCCCTCATCCTCTCGGCGACTCCCTCCCCACTCCGACGACTCCCTCCCCCCCCGGCGACTCCCTCCTCCCCCGACGACCCCAACTCCCCCCTCCCGAGCTCCTCCTCCTCGAGCTCCTCCTCCCCCAATCTGAGCTGCTCCTCCTTCTCTCCGGTAAACCCTAAAACTCCTCCTCCTCCTCCTTCTCTCCCCCTCCACACGCACACAGAGACACACACACACACGGACACACGGACACACACACACGCAGATACGGACACACACACAGACACATACGGACACACACACAGCTATTGTGTGTGTTTTGAATCCATATGTTCGATTTTGAGGCTCTTTTGAGTCCTCATTAGGAAGTTAGGATGTATTTGATATCACCCATGGAGAAATTCCGAGAGTGGCTAGGATGGGTTTATGCCCAATAGGATTAGTAGAGGGATACTAACATATTGTTAGTACAATAGGCCGCCGCAACGGTAGCAGATGTAACAGATGTAACAAATACATGTATCACAGAGGGTGAGAGTATGAGAAGTGTGAATGTATAGGAGAGTTACCTGTGTTAATGGGCAGCAACTTAATGGTAGGATGGGGTGTGACAGGTTTAGGGACCATTAGACCTGTGCATTGGATGCACATGAGAGTGCCCTATGGTCGAGTGCAGGTGTTTAGATGGGTTAGTTTATAGGAAACCATATGCATGTGTGGCCTGCAGTGCTTTGGGTTGGCATAGTTTGTCTTGACAGATTTTGGCTTAGGCATTTGCCTTGCATTTGCTAGTAGGCACAGAGCAGTGGCCTTGGCTAGGCACTACAGACAATAGGCATGAGGCAAAGAAAAGTAGAGTTTGCTTTGGCTACTGCATTGCCCTTGGCTCTGCCACAGAGTAGTGACAGTAGCAGGGAACACCCTCCTTTTTGGTGATTGCCCAAGTGGCTATTGACTCGTGACACTAGGCCATAGGCATGGGGGTTAGCCTTAGTATCATGTATCAGAGGGTCTAATCTATAGGGTGTCTAGTATGTATCAGAGGCTTGGGGTCTCTTGTTAGTTGTATCAGAGTTTAGGGTATGGGTTGTAACCATAGGTGAATAGGGAGTTTTTGAGATACTCACTTGAGTATTAGTAAGTTTGGCATCCTTGTATGTTAGGATGTTAGTAAGGGATATGCATATCAGGATAATATGGTATCAGATAATAGAATGTTAGTCTAGGTTCATGTGAGTGTTGGTGTGAGTGTTAGATTAGTGTAGTAGAGTTCAGAAGCCATGAAGGCAGCAGGACAGTAGCTTACCTTAGCCACAACTCATGGAGAGATGTGTGTCTCACTATATACAAATGAAGGAATATGTATGTGATAGGTAATTGCATATGTTTAATTCTTGAAGACAAATACATGTATCACATATTCCAATTCATAGAGGGATACTAACAGTATGTTAGTACAATAGGCAGCGGTAGCGGCTAGTTCCTATATATATGTGTTAGAGATAGATGTTAGGATATCTAGGATACATAAGATGTTAGAGGATACATTTAGTATCCTAAGTTAGCCAGTTAATATGTTAGAGTTAAGATAGTATCCTAGGATTCTAAGTAGTATCTTAGGATATTGGTTGATATTATATTCAAGTCTTGTCAATAATGTCTTTGACTTTGTCATGGGGTCTTAGATATCGGTTGTAGGTGACATTATATATATATGGTCTGGCGATATCGAAATAAATCTAGTGTGTCTGAATGAGATATCGGTTGTAGGTGACATTATATTCATGGGGTCTACTTGACTTTGTCATGGGATCTTAGATATCGGTTGTAGGTGACATTATATTCAAGTCTTGAAAATTGATGTTAATTAAGACAATTTTCAACTTGACCCTGTCAATATCGAAACGAATCTAGTGTGTCTGAATGAGATTGGCATCAGTATGAATCGATTGCGTATGTGTACACGTTGGATGCACAAGAACTTATGTGCGATATAGCATGGTTATTAGTAACTGTCCGCTACTAATGTGTGTCCTATAATAAGACATAATATATGAATTTGTGCCTATTGGATAATGTGTGTCCATCTTTGCAGAATTATTTCCAAATTGATATGAATTACTACTTGCGGAATCGTTCATGGATGTACAATCGTCGTCCTGATGATATGTGTGGTGTGCGGGATGAATACATAGCGGGAGTAGAGCAGTTCCTGCAGTTTGCTAAGGCGTTCCCTTAGTACATGGACGGCACCAAAATTGAGTGTCCGTGTGTGAAATGTCATAACGTGAAATATTATCCAGAAGTGAAAGTGACATATCATTTGTACTCGAGGGGTTTCACGCCTAATTACTATCAGTGGGTCGCACACGGAGAACTTGTGTCTTTAGCATCAGAGCCGGAGCCTTATGTTGAGCCGTATATGCATGCGGGACCTAATTTTGTTTCAGATAATCATGCATACGACGACGGATGCGTGAACATGGTTTTCGACGCTGCGGGGCCTAGTTTCGTTCATGATGCAACTGAGGAGGCACCGAATGTCGATACTGTAAAGTTTATGGAGTTGCTGGAGAATACAAGGACTCCATTGTATCCTGGTTGTGAGGATCATTCACCGTTGGAGGTGGTTATAAGACTGTTGAGCATTAAGTCAGATTTTAACATGTCGTAAGAATGCTACAACCGAGTGTTGGAGTTGATTATAGAGATCTTGTCGGTGGGTGCTAAGTTATCTAAAGACTTCTATCGGTCTAAGAGGATGGTGAGATCGCTCTGGAAGGGATACGAAAAAATCGATTCTTGTCGCAATGGATGCATGATGTACTACAAAGACGACAAGGACGCAGATGTGTGCAAATTTTGTGGTACTGATCGCTATAAGACAACTAGTACAGGAAGGTCTACCGGTGCAAGAAGATCGACCATTCAATGTACTACTTGCCTTTAATGTCGCGGTTGCAAAGATTATTTATGGTGAAAGAGACGGCCGAAAATATGAGTTGGCACATGCGAGAACAGATTGAAGGAGTGTTGGATCACCCATCCGATGGAGAAGCGTAGAAGCACTTTGATCGAGTGTATCCTAATTTTGCTTCAGATCTGCGTAATGTCAGGTTGGGGCTATCTTCTGACGGTTTTACTTCTTTTGGTCTTTTGGGATTCCAGTATTCGTGCTGGCATGTGATTGTCACTCCGTATAACCTACCGCCTTGGATGTGCATGAAGACTCAGTATATGTTTCTAACCGTTATAATTCCTGGTCCGAATAATTCCAAGAGGAACATTGATGTGTACTTACAGCCTTTGATAGATGAGTTGAATCAGTTATAGGAAGTAAGCGCTAACACGTACGATATTTCTAGGAAGCAGAATTTTCAGATGAAGGCAACCCTTATGTGGACCATCAACGACTTTTCGGCCTATGGAATGTTATCTGGATGGAGCACTTATGGCCGTCTGTCATGTCCGTATTACATGGATCATAGTAAGGCTTTCCGCTTGAAATACGGAGGAAAACCATACTTCTTTGATTGTCATCGGCAATTTCTGCCAAAAGATCATCCGTTCAGAAGGAGCAAGAATGCATTCCGTGCCGACGTTGTAGAGAAGGGTGATCCACCGCCAAGGTGGTGCAGAGCCACGATATAGGAGGAGGTTAGAGATTTTCTAAGTGCTATCGAAGATCCTGCAACTGGGTACAAGTGCGATGGATTTGGTAGAGATCATAACTGGACAAAGAGGAGCATATTCTGGGATCTGCCATACTGGAGTACCAATCTGATCAGACATAATCTTGATGTCATGCATATTAAGAAGAATGTGTTTGATAACATAATTAATACTGTGATGGACGTAAAAGAAAAAATGAAAGACAATCCCAAGGCCAGGTTGGACTTAGAAGAAATATGCAAACGCCCTGCGTTGTATTTGATAGAGCAAAATGGAAAATAGTTCCTGCCGAAGTCAATTTTCTCGCTGGACAAGGAGGATAAAGTGAGACTTTGTCGGTGGATCCAGGGCCTAAAATTTCCAGACGGATATGTGTCAAATTTGAGAAGAATTGTCGATCCGAAGGAAAAAATTGACGGGTATAAAGAGCCACGACTGTCACGTATTCATGGAGAGGTTAATTCTGATTGCATTTCGAGAATTCTTACCGCAGGCAGTTTGGGATCCATTGACGGAGCTTAGCATATTCTTCAGGGATCTTTGTTCTAAGAATTAATTGCTCGTTGATCGTCAAGAAAAGTAAGAGAAGGACATTGTGGTAACACTGTGCAAGCTAGAGAGGGTGTTTCCTCCTGGATTCTTCGACTCTATAGAGCATTTGTCGATTCATCTATCCTATGAGACATGTGTTGGTGGACCCGTCGAATATCGATGGATGTACCCGTTCGAACGACATTTGAATCACCTAAAAAGAAAGGTGAAAAATAAGGCATGGGTCGAGGGTTCTATTTGTGAAGCCTATGTTCTCGAGGAGATTACAAACTTTTGTTCGATATATTTCAAGCCTCATGTTACAACTAATAGAACGAGAGCTTCCAGAAATGACGATGGAGATCATGAATGTAATGATACAATACTGAAGGTATTCAATGCTCCAGGAAAGCTATCGGGTAAAATAAAGAAGAGATATCTGAACAATGATGAGCTAAGGGCTGCTCAGGTGTATGTATTACTCAACTGCGATGAGGAAAAAGTAGAGAAACTGGAGGGATAAGTAATTAATACGTCAACATTATTTTAATAGTGTTGATTATTAAACTATTACATTAATTGAACGTTGTTGTTTTCAACATATTTAATGATGATGTGAGGTCAGGTAGGCCACACATAACAGAAGAAGAACTAGAACAAGAAATGAGGCATTATTTTCTATCATGGTTGAGTGCATATGTAAGACTTGAGAACTCTGCAATTACCTTTCTGTGTATGCACTTGATTGAGAATGAGCTTAATTTCTTTTTTTGTGGTATTTAGGTCGATCGTCCATACGCAAGACTTGAGAATGAGTCTATTAGAACGCTAGCCAAGGGACCAATTTATGCTACAAAAATATGGCCAAGCTACTGTGTTAATGGGCTTAGGTTCAAGTCAACAACTTGCCCGATCAGAGACAACTTTGTGGATCTCGACTCCACCAAAAATAGCTGTTTGTGTATCAGATCTTCGAACTACAAAGATGTTGATGCGGACAATGATTTCTATGGCGTACTACGGGAGATCGTGGAGCTGACATATAGTTATGGAATAGAGCCTGCTAAGATTGTGTTATTCAGGTGTGATTGGTTCGATCCGATTGAAGGTCAAGGTTGAAAATTAGACAAGCACGGTCTTGTGGATATAAACTATCGACGTCGATATCAAGCCTATGAACCATTTGTCCTATCAAGTCAGGCTCAGCTCGTGTACTTCACAAGTTATCCTAAACGGGGAACAACAAGGTCAGACTGGTGGGCAGTATGCAAGACCAAAGCTAGAAATACCTTTGAGGTTGACGATATAGCTTATCAAGAGGATAAACTACCTCTTGTAACAAATATTATAGAAGTGGACATGACGAAAGTTTCTCATTACACATCTAATTATGTAGAAGAAGTAGAATTATCTGAAGAGGAAGATGCAGATGAAAGTGAAGATGTAGATGAGGAAGAAGAAGAAGAAGAAGAAGATGAGCTAAACGAACTAGATGAATTATCAGAAGAGGATTAAATCTGTACGTTTGTTTTATCATCATATTTGACACTTTAGTGACACTTTTATCATATAAATATGTGACACTTTAGTGACACTTTTATCTGTGACTATGATATTTTTAAAAAATCTGTGATATCTATCATATAAATATATATTTTTGTTTTATTGTCAATGTTATTATCAGGTATGACTAGACCATCTAGACGACGTAAAGGATTTTATATTAGGCAGTCCCGTCTGCCTCGGGCTGGGGATGGAGATTCCGTACCCTCATCCTCATCTCCGAGTACGCCATTGTACCATTCTGTTCCCAGTCCATTACCGGGACAGGACAGTTCTAGCAGGTTGGCAACTCCTTCCTCGTCGTCCAGCGTTCCTGATCCCGCATCCAGCATTTCTGATCGCGCGTCCAGTATTCCTGATCCCACGTCCAGCATTCCTCCTGCCGACGGCTCCATGGGGAGAGCCGACGCCGAGCATATGGAGGACGGCGATCAGACTGATCCTGTCCAGGCAGAAGGTGAGAGCGACTCTCCATGCGCTCCTCCGGGCGAGACGCGTATGGAGATTTGGACGGACGGGCCTACTAAGTAAGTTAATTAGTTAATATATATTTCTCAAATGATTATATGTACATATATATTCATAAAAATTATTATTGTATAGATATCGGCCTCCTGCAGTACAGAGACAGCTGGGGGTATTTCTGAGACAGAATTATGGTGGGCCTTGGATTAACTACTCAGATGCTCCCGCAGATAGGAAGGCCTTTTGGTTCGCCCACTTCAAGGTAAAAAATTTGTTTATTTTTAAATTTTAATAATTATTTGTGTATATTATACAACTTTTCTATTTTACTTCTTGTAGAGGACCTATTTCTATCCACCACACCGGGCGGCGAAGATCGAGGCCCAATTTTCTGCCGTCGCAGGCAAGCTCATCCGTGATGCGATCCACGACCAGAAGTCTCATGATCGCTCCGGAAAGCCGATCCATGGTTGGATCACGCCAGAGCAGTGGACTGCGATGAAGGCTAGATTCGGCGAGCCCAGGTACCAGGAGCTATCTGACAAGGCCAAGGTGGCGCGGTCGAGCGTCGGTAAGTGGTGTGGTGGCTCCATTCCGATGGCAGAGCATTTTTGTCGTCTGGTACGTTTCCTATGACGGACATTATTTTATATATAGTTGGATAGAATGTTTAATACTAACAATAGATAATATATTTTAACAGGTAAAAAAGGGTGAAGACCCCAACATAGTGACCGTCTTCCTGGTCACCCATCGGAGGGCTGGGGAGTTCATTGACGAGAGGGCGATGCAGGCATATGTACGTTCTATTCTTTATATTAATTTACTATAATTTAGAAAACAGGAAAATATATATCAATATAGACTTTAGCAAACACATACGTTAGCAAATATTATTCTAGGCCGAGTTTGTTCGGCTACAAGAGGAGGCGGCTGCTGCTGCTAGTGCGCCAGCAGAGGGAGTGGCTGGTACTTCCTCCCAGCCGCCTACAGCTCCATCGCCGGACGAGCTCAGGATGATCGCCGTTGGCGGTCTTCAGAAGGGTATGTACTACAGTACGGGATCCTACAGCACCTATTTGGCTTCAGAGTCATCCCGGGCCCCCTCTGTCAGTGCGCAGTCTCCAGCTTTGCAGGCGCCATCACGAGCGAAGGATGTGTGTAGACAGCTCCACGACCTGCGTCGCGAGTTACAGCAGCAGATTTCTGAGGCAGCTGGGGCAGAGCGACGATCCGACGATCCGATGATCACCGGACGATTTGATACGGTCGAGCACAGTATACAGGAGTTGATGAGTCTGCAGCAGGCTACAGCTGCCAGCTTGCACACGCTCACCGAGTCTACGCAGCGCATTGAGCGTAGACAGGTCGAGCTGGAGGGATCGCAGAGGACCGTGGCTGCCTCACTCACCCAGCTATATACTTCTCTTGAGGAGAGTACTCAGAGGATGGTGAGTACCCTTGCTGCGCATGGTGACCGACTGCGAGAGCTGGAGCAGATACGTCCTCCCGGTCCATGGACGGCACCGACTCCAAACGTTGCACTGCCTCCTGCTTCCCCTACGGTACAGCTCACACAGGTGCAGTATGAGTACATGCTATCCCAGATGTACGGCAGGGGTCCTCAGTTATCCAGTAGATTTTTTTATCATCTTTGTATATATTGGCCCTATAGGCCCATTGACCGTTCTGTACACTGATTTTTATTCTTATTTGCCCTCCATTGTGGACATGTATGTTTGTTGGATATTTACTTCGTGATATTTACTTTGTTGGTATTTTCATTGTGATATTTACTTTGTGATATCTACTTTGTGATATCTGCGACGAGGATGACAAATATACCTACGCTGGGTTATAAGCGATGATCTGATATACAAAGGAGGTGCTGCCCAAATTTTAAAAAAATATAATATGTATTTTTGTGATGATGTGTGTCTGTGTTTACAGTGTATATGAAATACAGTGTTCGGAACCGATTACTGTTGTATGTTTTATCTTGGATAGAAAGAGCAACTGTTCAGGGTGTACTTCTGAGAGCTTCATTTTTACATCCTTCACTCTCTCGGGACGTCGTACAGGATCCCGAGAAGGTGAAGGACGTGAAGAGGAAGCTCTGAGAAGTGCAACCTGAACTGTTGCTCTTTTTATCCAAGATAAAACATAGAACAGTAAGCGAAACTGTCGATGGTTCGAACACTGCATTTCACACACACCGTAAACACAGACACACAGCATAACAAAAATATACATTATATATTTTTAAATATTTTTTTATTATTCTGCGACGTATAGCGACGGATAGCGACGTACATGTACGTCGCTAAATAGCGGCGTTGCGTCGCTAATCGTCGTAATCTGTCGCTTCACTGTAGAATACTGACGTCGCTAATACGTCGCTGTACGTCGCTAAGATGCTGACGTGACAGGCATGCCATGTCATCACATAAATATAACTGGACGTCGCTAATTCGTCGTACTATGTCTCTAGTTTTGCGACGACACAGCGACATAGTGGTGACGTCGCAAACAGTGACGTAGAGCGACGAATGTGTCATCTGCGACTAGGTTTTTTGCGACCTTCATTTTTTGTCGCCAAATACGTCGCTAAATAACTTCAGCGACGTATATGCCTTAATTAGCGACGTATCTGGACGTCGCTAATTTGGCTTATTTTTGTAGTGAGGGTCTTCGACAACAATCATTGGAATAGTTAGTCTGTTGGAATGTGCTGTTGGGAAGCATGTCGAGGTTTAGAGGCCTGCTTGTAGCGGAGGCTAAGTCAAAAGGACTTGGTTCAATAAACAAACAATAAAATGATGATAATAATAATAATAATAATAATAATAATAATCACCAAGTCATTGTAAAGTTTTTTTTAGAAAACCTAAACTCCAAAAAATGGGGTTTACATTCTACCCAACGTATAATAATTACATCCTCGAAATTAAAATAAGCTAGGGAAAAAAGGAATAAAGAAGTTCACTGCAGAAGAAATCAATTACGACGAGTTGTAACACGTTTCTCAAAATGATGTGGACATGGTTAGCAATGGGGTACTAATTTGACGCCATGCTCTAAGGCTAGAATACTCTTTGCTCAAGTTACTACCCAACTTATAGGATTCAAGTTGACAGTTGTCACGCCCCAGTCCCAAAATACTTAGGATTGGTACGTATCCATGCTAGCTGCATACATACGAAGTATACTCCAATATATGAAAACTCATATGTATACATAAGCTGTAAAATGCAGTAAACCAAGAGTAATCTAATCTCATCCACAAATGAAGAATAAAAGATATCATATAATCAACTGTAATAAGTCTTTGTACAATACGTTGGGCGGAGACAAAGTCCACTACCAACTATCTCAAATAAAAGGTACAAGAAGGAATAGATGAAATAACAAGACTAGCCAAGTGCAATCATCTTTGAAAGGATGGAGAAGATCACGGCCTCGACTAGAACACCTACAACTATCACAGAAGCACACACCTGGAGAGATAACCAGGTCCTCAAAGGGATGTAACAAGATACAATAAATATGCCATATAAATACTGAATATAAAATATACCACAAACAAAAGTAAGTGACAAGACAACAATAAGGTACTCTAACCATACTAAAGTGAACATGCAGTTAAGAACAAATCTTTCGTCGCATGAGCCCTGACTGTAAATGGGATCTGGTATAGTCCCCACTTGGGCACCAGTGAACTAAGCGCATGACGTTCAAAAACGACAGTGGCCAACCTGAGAGGCTAAACATACCCGTATCTCCAGCGGAGCTTTCGGGTTACAAGAAAAGTGCAATCGAAGCCCATACGATAAGAAAATGTTCTCCCCATCCAATGTACCTATCATGTCGCATCCACGACCATGTAACACTACTAACCATCAAGTCTTCTAATATACAACTATTGACAGTTAGACCTAACGCTTGCGTACGGGTGATCAGCCAACACGCAAGGACCTCTACATGCTACTCATCTCACACACCCTCGTGGTACAACTTTGTCAAGGTATATGCAATACACTACAAACGGTAGTCTCTTAACTCTAAGTCCATATGCAATCAAAGGATAATAGCAAAGTACATCTAATATCACTAAGCAGACAGTAAATCAAGAACTGTAAGAACTAGAAATAAATGAACAGTGATATATAATAAAATGCAAACTGAATATAAACAGTATAATGGCAAGGTATCTTGTCTGAGGTTATGTACAAAAGAGAATAATCCAGTAGCTCGAACAGACAAATAAACGAAGCAAGAAAAGCCAAATCCCGCAGATGACTCCGGATGCTGCAACAAATATCACGAACAAGTTTGGAATAAAAGATTTGCCTAGGAAATGCCTGTCCAAAAGTTAAATTCTTGAACAGGGGCAAAATCGTAATTTTGGGTCAAAACGATGTCCGCCGTTGGACCCGCTTTGCACCAAAATACGTGCCAATATCTACGGTCTCTAAAGTCGTCAAACTACATGTCTACAGATTTATTTTGATGAGACGAACCCAATGGTATGTCCAATTTTAGATTTCGGTGGGTCGTACACAAAATCGCCCGTTAAGTGGGATTGTGGGCTCGCCAAAATGGCGTCCCGATCAACCTTCTCAGAATTGAACCAAACTTGGCTCACAGGACCAGAAAAATATTTCGAGTCTAATGACGCAAGTTTCGTCACGATTTGATGAGTGTACACGAAGTTGTGACTTAATTTGCAAAGGGTCGATACGGGGGTATCTCGACGGATACGCACTGATTTCGTCGCGTATATGCAACAAAATCGGGTCCCGTCAATTCCCACACATCGACAACATCCATACGCGCCTTTCGATGCGTATAGTGCACGACCACGTCGTCCGGTTTGTCGGGGCGCACGCCGTATCGGGTATTTTTTTACTTTTCAAAAACAGAATTTACAATTTTTTGTGGAACTTTAACTATGTGTAACTTTTTACACACTAGATCAAAAGTGAATCCAGAAGGTGCGTTACAATCTCGGTTATGTTGTCTTTGACTGTCTTCAATTAGTTTCTACAAAATCCTATTATACAGAAAGAAAAGTGGCCGACAAGTTGGTGTTTTAAAACAGTTTTTAATATTCCAGAAAAGTGGTTTTTCTCCAACTTCGTCTCGATTTTTCGAGCAAGTTGGATGGCCATGTCGAAATCCGCCTGGGGGATCTCGAAGAGGGTCATGGGGGCTACGCGTAGAAATTCGTAGATCGAAAAACGATCAAACGAGATGGTAGGAAACTAGGAGAGAAGGTGAGTACCTCGCTGTTCCGTTACTGCTGTTGTTGTCGATGGTTCCTTTGTCTTCTTCGCGAGCACGGCTTCGCCATGGTGCGTCCGAGCTTCACCGTGGAGTGGGGAGGAGGAAGGAGGAGAGGAAGGAGGTAGAAGAAATTTTTAGGGTTTAATTATATATATATATATATATATATATATATATATATATATATATATATATATATATATATATATATATATATATATATAAAGGGAAGGGGATCGGCCTAATAGGTTTAAATGCTTGCTGTTTGCAAAAAGGGTCGCCCCCCCTTATGCAACGTGAGCAGCTGCTGCTTGCTCTTTGTTTGCATGTATGTGGTCGGCTGCCACTTTGGTGGGGCCGACCATAATGAATTTGTTTTTTTTTCCTTTTTCTTATCTTATATATATATATATATATATATATATATATATATATATATATATATATATATAATATATAAAATCTCCACAATATTCAAATGAAAATTTTATATTATCTAGAATCTATTTTTGACATATTTACATATATGTAAATTTAGTTTGACAAATAAAATAAAAACCAATAATAGTAACTTAACAATAATAAATATATTTATTTAATCATAACCGAAATAATATTGACAATAAATAAATATTAAAATAATTCAAATTGTGGCTTTGGTGGACTTATACTACACCCCCTTATCCGGGTCCAAAAAATTGTACGAAGTATTGCACAATATTATTTAATAATAAAATACCAATAATAGTACACATAATTAAATAATTAGAAATTGTACATAAAATTCTAAAATAATTTAGGAAATATTTGTATATATATAAAATATGCCTACATGGCCACATTTGGTCACACTACATGCTTATATGGACTTAAATTTGGTTCGGCCCAATTCGGGCTGGTTTGGACAAACCGGGTCATCTAAAAATATATAAATTAATATCTAAATAAAAATATTTTAAATGCGTTATTTCACAACTCGGCCTGGTTTTTCTAGTTCGGACTGAACTATGGCTAGGCCCCCTACGGCATGGCTAAAATACTTGTCAAAGCACACTGCTATATCTTCCGTGCCAAAGTTCATGGTCGTCTAGTGCTCCAAAACTTAACAATGGCTAAGGTCATTTCTAATAAAAATCCTAAATTGCATAAATTCATTTTTAAGTCTAATAAAATAATAAAAATAATAATTAAAAAAAAGGGGTTTTACATCCTACCCAACTTACAAGAATTTTGTCCTCGAAATTTAGGTATAATAGGTTAGATAGGGTTGAGGAATAGAAAGAGTTTATCAATACCAACATACGATTAAATTTTGGAGGAGGCGATGAAACGACGTTCAACACAACCATGCATTAGAAAATTGTGGAGTCGATATATACAAAATATATCTTGGTTATGGAATTGAATAAGGGTTGCTAATGAAGGTGACAAAATTTGATAACCCGAATAAAATAGTGAGAAATTTAGTAGATCAAGAGAATAATTAGACATTTGGAGAATATGGTTCCTTGAGGGAAAACTGGATACTAACCGTCTTGGTTGAGAGTTTGATTTAAGTGACCGATTAGAATCATTCTCAAGTGCTCAAGAATAATTGGAAGGGCACGCTAACAATTCTAGGGTTAAGGAAATAAGGAGCAGTTAAAGGCGAGGATACAGCCACATGAGTCGGTCGGTGGCTAACTACATTTGTATATAAATAACTGATAGGACAACCAAAGATGATACGTTGAGTCTATCTAGCAAGTACAGTGCCTTGTCTTGCCAAAATAAGTAAAAGACAAGAACAAGAAAGGTTTTAAAGACGGTTCTATTGAGTACGAATGCGGGGTTCATAGGCGACAAAAATAATTCAAAAGATAATTGACAAGGTTGTCGCGGATGAGACTTTAAGGCAAGTTTAACTATGTCTCCATCCACGTTGAATAATATACGAAGGCGAACCAAAGTGTAATAGGCTGATCAGACCATCATGCACCGGTTCTGATTAGACAATATGTTAGTGGGTGCACCCAATAAAATATGTCATGATCAAGCTTGAAAAAGATAAGCTTGCAAAACTAAGGCTAAATTAGCAGCATAAGATTGTCGAAATGTAAGCAAGGGTGGTACTGATGAAAGAAAATTTAAATAGTCCAAGATCTTTTAAAATCAAGGCTCGCCCGAAGTGTGGGCCTATACAGTTGTCCTAGTTTTCTTTACTTACGGTTTGGTTGTCTAGATAAGTTAAGGTCCTCTGAATTTCTAGTCTAAGTGATCTCATCAATAGGGTCACAAGGACAAAGGCTCTGTTGGGCTGTGAGGTATTCTACCCAACTTACAAGAGTTAAACTAATAGTGTGATGGGACAATGGTCAAGCAATCACGGTAAGGCACAAGGTTCAGCATTAAGGGATTTAGTAGAACATATCCACATATCGGGTTAAAGGATTGAGTCAAGGTTGGATCTCTTAATTGAAGTCAGGAATTATTTTGGTATCATGGTAGAGGTTTTAGTTTAGCCATTTCGACCAGAAAGTCATATCAAAAAAATAGAGGACAAGGAGACGTGTTTTAGTGGGACATAATATATCTACATGAAGGTGGGCTTGTCTAGGTCTTACATATAAAATTTGTTGGAAGGAAAAGTCTAGAGTTGTGCTCCAAATATCCAAGTCACGGTAAGGGACGCCAAAAGATCAAAAAGAGAAAGTGGGAGTTCACGAGGTGATAATTAATATACAAAAATAAAGAAGATCAAGTTAAAGCATGAAATAAAATTAATTAAAGAATCTAGTAAAAAAATAATTTTAGGGATACAGTTCCAGAGAGAAGATAGTCTTCTAGATGAATACAGTCAAGGAGCGATCAATTCGTTATTCAATCCGCAAACGGTTAGTAGGTCACGAGGAAAGGTCGAGTAAGTCAAGATTGGGATACAGTCACCTAGTTTGGTAGACGACTAACAACCCTTGTGTATATACTACTATCATGGTCGTGAGTGATACGGCAACTTAGTGTGGAATACATTTATTTTATTGGGACCCTCTTGCTTGACTACCATTTTAAAATTTAACTCAAGTTTCCTCCAAAAATTTCAAAATAAACTTTCAAAAATAGACCACCAAAATTTGTATTCACTCCAAGCCGTTCAAATTTATCATAAAAAAATTTAAATCACTATCATAAATCTCAAAGCAAATTGTTGTCATGTTACTACTGACTTTTTCAAAATTTTACATTTTCAATTCAACTTTTAAACTCAAGAGTTCATAAATCATGAATCTATATATAAAATATCCATAATCAATCATAACTTTAAAACTCTACAAAAATTAATAGCTCCTCAGATAAAATTTCTAGCACATACAAAGCAATCTCAAAATTTTAGCTCAATATTTTAATGCACTCACCAATTATAACTTCTATTCATACTAAGTCATTCCAACATAACCACAACTTTTAAATGGTAACTTTATTTGATCAATCAAAACAACCTTATCACATTATTAATATATTTTTATTTTATTTCAAAATTTGTGATATTAGTAATCCAACATTAAACTAAATTTTCAAATAATATTATCAGTCATAAAATCATTTTTTTTTTACGAATTTGATATCCAAATTCAAAATTAAAAAAAACCAAAATCTAAATAGATTTGTAAATCCTCAATCATAGGACACAATTTAAAATAAAAAAAATTCTCAAAAATTATTTTCATAACTTTCAAATATTTTAAACCAAAATTCACCGTCATTACTTCCACTTAAAATTTAAAATTTACTAAACACGAAAATCGCAAGTTGTACAACTTAAATTTAAATAATTCCTATGGCCATTTTTAAAAGCTAAGATCATTTTCAAACCAAATTTATAACTGTTCAAAGGTGTATAACTATAATACAATAAATCATAAACATCATAACTCGAGAATCAAATAAATTTTATATTTATTCAAAGATGTATATCTATCACCCAAAAATTATAAATATCACAACTCGAAAAGCAAATCAATTTTATACTTGTTCAAAGATGTATAGCTATAACCCAATAAATCATAAATATCAAATCTCAAAAAGCCAATCAATTTCTTAAATCAAGGGTATAAAGATTCTAGCCTTTTTTTTTGCAGTATCAATCCTATGGTGTTTACTATTTAGAAATCTACAGATTAAAACTTTCCTTGGTAATATCCTACTTTACAAATTACTAATCATTAAATCACACTTTTTTTTAAAAACCTCTTTAACTCAATTAGAGTCTTAAATGTATTCCAATTGCCAATGTAACTATTCTAGCCATGTGTTTGACCTATGAGCATATACTAGTGTAGTCATCTTCCTAGTTGACTCTAAGCACGAAAATAGGAATCAATGGTAGAAAGGAATCAAACAAGATGCAATTCAAGGAAGTCGAACGAGAGTTCGAAATTTGAAGCCAAGGGAAGAGGTCAAGCTGTATGAATGAGATTCCTAAATTCTAATCCTATGTTGTAGGGTCACATCTGTACAGTAACGTAACCGAAGTGACAAACTCGACCTGCATGTGCCACCACAAAAAATGTCACGCCCCAGTCCCAAAATACTTAGGATTAGGTACGTATCCATGCCAGCTGTATACATACGAAGTATACTCCAATATATGGAAACTCGTATGTATACTTAAGCTGTAAAATGCAGTAAACCAAGAGTAATCTAATCTCATCCACAAATAAAGAATAAAAGATATCATATAATCAACTATAATAAGTCTTTGTACAATACGTTGGGCGGAGACAAAGTCCACTACCAACTATCTCAAATAAAAGGTACAAGAAGGAATAGATGAAATAACAAGACTAGCCAAGTGCAATCATCTTCGAAAGGATGGAGAAGATCACAGCCTCGACTAGAACACCTGCAACTATCACAGAAGCACACACCTGGAGAGATAACCAGGTCCTCAAAGGGATGTAACAAGATACAATAAACATGCCATATAAATACTGAATATAAAATATGCCACAAACAAAAGTAAGTGACAAGACAACAATAAGGTACTCTAACCATACTAAAGTGAACATGCAGTTAAGAACAAATCTTTCGTCGCATGAGCCCTGGCTGTAAATGGGATATGGTATAGTCCCCACTTGGGCACCAGTGACCTAAGCGTATGACGTTCAAAAATGACAGTGGCCAACCTGAGAGGCTAAACATACCCGTATCTCCAACGAAGCTTTCGGGTTATAAGGGAAGTACAATCGAAGCCCATACGACAAGGAAATGTTCTCCCCACCCAATGTACCTATCATATCGCATCCACGACCATGTAATACTACTAACCGTCAAGTCTTCTAATATACAACTGTTGACAGTTAGACCTAACGCATGCGCACGGGTGATCAGCAACACGCAAGGACCTCTACATGCTACTCATCTCACACATCCTCATGGTACAATTGTGTCAAGGTGTATGCAATACACTACAAACGGTAGTCTCTTAACTCTAAGGCCATATGCAATCAAAGGATAATAGCAAAGTACATCTATTATCACTGAGCAGACAGTAAATCAAGAACTGGAAATAAATGAACAGTGATATGTAATAAAATGCAAAGTGAATATAAATAGTATAATGGCAAGGTATCTTGCCTGAGGTTATGTGCAAAAGAGAATAATCCAGTAGCTCGAACAGACAAATAAACGAAGTAAGAAAAGCCAAATCCCGCTGATGACTCCGGATGCTGCAACAAACATCACGAACGAGTTTGGAATAACAGATATGCCTAGGAAATGCCTGTCCAAAAGTTAAATTCTTGAACAGGGGCAAAATCATAATTTCGGGTCAAAACGATGTCCGCCGTTGGACCCGTTTTGCACCGAAATGCGTTTCAATATCTACGGTCTCTAAAGTCGTCAAACTATATGTCTACAGATTCGTTTTGATGAGGCGAACCCAACGGTATGTCCAATTTTGAATTCCGGTGGACCGTGCACAAAATCTTGAGTGGGATTGTGGGCCCGCCAAAATGGCGTCCCGATCAACCTTCTCAGAATTGAACCAAACTTGGCTCACAGGACCAAAAAAATATTTTGAGTCCAATGGCACAAGTTTCGTCACGATTTGATGAGTGTACACGAAGTTGTGACTTAATTTGCGAAGGATCGATACGGGGGTATCTCAACGGATACACACTGATTTCGTCGCGCATATTCAACGAAATCGGGTCCCGTCAGTTCCCACACGTCGACAACATCCATATGCGCCTTTCGATGCGTATAGTGTGCGACCACGTCGTCCGATTTGTCGGGGCGCACGCCGTATCGGGTGTTTTTCTATTTTTCAAAAATAGAATTTACAACTTTTTGTTAAATTTTAACTACGTGTAACTTTTTACACACTAGATGAAAAGTGAATCCAGAAGGTGCGTTACAATCTCGGTTATGTTGTCTTTGACTGTCTTCAATTAGTTTCTACAAAATCCTATTGTACAGAAAGAAAAGTGGTCGACAAGTTGGTGTTTTAAAACAGTTTTTAATATTCCAGAAAAGTGGTTTTTCTCCAACTTCGTCTCGATTTTTCGAGCAAGTTGGATGGCCATGTCGAAATCCACCTGGGGGATCTCGAAGAGGGTCATGGGGGCTACACGTAGAAATTCGTAGATCGAAAAACGATCGAACGAGATACGAGGAAACTAGGAGAGAAGGTGAGTACCTCGCTGTTCCGTTACTGCTGCTGTTGTCGATGGTTCCTTTGTCTTCTTCATGAGCACGGCTTCACCGTGGTGCGTCCGAGCTTCGCCGTGGAGTGGGGAGGAGTAAGGAGGAGAGGAAGGAGGTGGAAGAAATTTTTAGGGTTTAATTGTATATATATATATATATATATATTTTTTGAGGTAGCAGAAATTTGTATAATTATATATATATATATATATATACATATATATATATATATATATACATATATATATATATATATATATATATATATATATATATATATATATGGAAGGGGATCGGCCTAATGGGTTTAAATGCTTGCTGTTTGCAAAAAGGGTCTCCCCCCTTATGCAACGTGAGCAGCTGCTGCTTGCTCTTTGTTTGCATGCATGTGGTCGGCTGCCACTTTAGTGGGGCCGACCACAATGAATTTGTTTTTTTCCTTTTTCTTATCTTATATATATATATATATATATATATATATATATATATTATCTAGAATCTATTTTTGACATATTTACATATATGTAAATTTAGTTTGACGAATAAAATAAAAACTAATAATAGTAACTTAAAAATAATAAATATATTTATTTAATCATAACCGAAATAATATTGACAATAAATAAATATTAAAATAATTCAAATGTGGCTTTGGTGGACTTATACTACACCCCCTCATCCGGGTCCAAAAAATTGTACAAAGTGTTGCACAATGTTATTTAATAATAAAATACCAATAATAGTACAAATAATTAAATAATTAGAAATTATACATAAAATTCTAAAATAATTTAAGAAATATTTGTATATACATAAAATATGCCTACATGGCCACATTTGGCCACTACATGCTTATATGGACTTAAATTTGGTTCGGCCCAATTCGGGATGGTTTGGACAAACCGGGTCATCTAAAAATATATAAATTAACATCTAAATAAAAATATTTTAAATGCGTTATTTCACAACTCGGCCTGGTTTTCCTAGTACGGACTGAACTATGGCTAGGCCTCCTACGGTATTGCTAATATACTTGTCAAAGCATACTGCTACATCTTCCGTGCCAAAGTTCATGGTCGTCTAGTGCCCCAAAACTTAACAATGGCTAAGGTCATTTCTAATAAAAATCCTAAATTGCATAAATTCATTTTTATGACTAATAAAATAATAAAAATAATAATTAAAAAAATAGGGGTTTTACAACAATGAAGAGCTTAGTCATACTCTCATTTCAAAATTCATAAAAGGATCTATCCCTATGGAAATATAAAGGGTGTTAGGCACTTCTGACCGTAATCATAGATTCTCTTAGAAGCCTAAGTACTACCATGGTGCTATTGTGCTAACAATTCAATCTACTTGGTATGGCTACCCAATTTTTCTCTGTAACTCCACCTTTCAATTTTGGATTTTTTCTATAATTTTATATTCCTTATTTGATTATATTAAATCCTTCTAATACTTAAGAATGGCTATTTTGATTTTATTAAATTGGAATTTATTACTGATTTCTTAACTATAGTTTTCCACTTATTTTTTCTTAATAATTCCTTTGGGCCAACCCTCCTTATTTAAACCAAGTCTGTTTCCATTTAACCCAAGCTACCATTCTCAAAACCAAGAGCCCAAGCTTTCTGGGCCAAGACAGCCCAACCATTCAGCTGTTGAGCCCGACCCATCCATTCAGTTGGGCACGGATCTAAAGTCTAAACCCAATATCCATTAACCCATTAACCCGTATCTGTTATAACCCAACCGTTAAATTCGAAATCCTTTCTTCCCAATACATTCTCCAACTTTCCTCTGCTTCAAACAGACGACGACGACGACGATGAGGCTGCGACTTCGTCCACGACAGAGGAAGGCCAGTTCCAGAAACTTCTCATTCCCTAACCGTCTAACTGACTCTCAACAGCTTCAACCACCTCGCCTAACCGTCCCTGCCCGCCCAACTAATTTGCCGCTGCCCACCTGCCCGTGCAACCGTCTGCCCGTCGCTTTCGCGCCTATTTAAGGACCAGCCTCCTCCTCCTTCTTCATCATTCGCAACCACAGCGAAGCCCTGCCGAATCTTCCATTGCCGTCCTCTTCTTCTTCCTCGACGAGCTCTAGCCACGGTGGCTATGGCGATCAGTGGTGCCTTCTGTGTAGACGCGGCGACGGCGTAGCATTAGAGATGACGAGTCTTGGAAACGAGCTTCTAGTTTGATGATCCATGGCAATCGGTTCTTCATTTAGGTGAGAGAATTGAATCATTGGATGATAAATTCCTATTAATTTTCTTTTGAGAACGTTCTTGACCGAGTTCAATATTGATAGTTTTGATTGATCGATTCGTCTTGATTCTTTAGGATTTCGGTTGTATACTATTGGAAGGAACTCATTGGTGAGATTCGTTGTAGTTTTTCAAATTTGTTGGTCTTCACAATATAAACTAAACTCATATTAGATCCTTCTTGCTGTGCACCTATCCTGTTCGATGATATGCGTAGGAGGAATCGCCATCAAGCCAAGGACTTGGTAATACCATCATTAGACACAGGGGAGCTAGTGTCGAACTCTACGAACTAGGTATGGTTTCCTTTAACTAATTTTAGAACGGATTGACATGTCACCTATGTAGGAACAGATATAGGAATCACTCTGGTTGTGTCCGTCTTGGACTCTAACCAACAGGGGGACACATTTTGTGTCTCACACAGTGTTTGTAGGGCCGATTGTAGGAACGAGTTGTAAAGCGTAATACTCTAGGGGGGTGAATAGAGTAGGCAGCAAAAATTAACTATTTATAAATGTTAGTAACAAGATCACATAATATATATATCATAGATATGTAAATAAAAAGTAGAGAGTAGAGAGCAAACGCAAACACGAGGATGTATACTGGTTTCCCTCTTGTGTGGACTAGTCCAGTCGGAAGAACTCTAGCTTCCAGTTGAATCCACTATTGGAAATATCACAAGTTTTCATCCGAAGTTCTTGCAACTTCTACAACGCGAGCTTTGATCCGAAGTACTCGACCAACTTCAATTGTGAAGTGTCTATCTTCAATCAAGCCTCTGATTACAATCGCTCTGAAGCTTCTAGACTATACCGTACTTACAAATGGACTAGAGGATTGTAACTGGCTTGGAATTTGAAAATGAATAGCTCAGAACACTTTGGAAGGAGTAGTAGGCTTATAGAGAAGAGATATGAAAGTGAATTGGTGTGTTGAAATGATCGAAATCCTTCTTTATTTATAGTTTTTCCAAAGGCAAAATTCTGACAGAATTCGGGCAGAATTCAGGCAGAACTCTATGAGAAAATATCGTTGGGATCCGTAACTGTGGGAAGACCAAGTTTAAAAAGAAACGTTCACTAACCGAACTCTGGCCGAACTCGGGCCGAATTCGCCTGGAGTTCTGTCTGGGTTTTTGCAAATTAGTTTTGGGCTTTTTGAAAAGTCAAGCAGTTAGGAAGTAGTTTAGGCTTTTGTAAGTGGGCTTATTTTCAAAATAAAAGGGTATTTTGAAAACGTTTCTTGGGTAGCCTATTTGCCAATATGATGCAGTTTACATCGTATTCCTAGACTCAATAAATATGAAAAATATATTGATAAAATAGGAAAACCAAGAGCCCTTTGATGACACCTTTCTTCAAATATTTGAGCAGACTTGAAGATGCCTTTTTCCTTGACGGCAGTCGTCCAAAGATAAACAGATCTGGAAATCTGAATACCTTTCGGGGGCTTCGCCCTCGAACCCCCACGGGTGGTGCTGCCCCCTCGACCCCTGTCCACTGACCGGGCAGCGGAACCCCCGATGCGAGGCCCCGGATAGGTCGTTGGGCGGTTCAGAGAAATCTCCTTGTATAATGCCGTCTTTGGCCCATCAATAATTCTCCATTGCATATGTCCTGGTATGATCATGTTTGATCATGCTTACTGCATGTTTGCAAATCAATGTTAGGCAAACAAAACAGTATGATGTATTATGATACAAATATAGAAATATGATATAGAACATTTGGACAATGCTAAGTATAAGTAGCAACATGATTTAGGACAATGCTAAGTTTAAGTAGCAATATAATAGTGATTACATGAATATTAGTGATGTTATTATGGTAAACTTAATTGCTTAGCCATATTCAAAAACATGATATAATTATTGGACTAACAGTATTGAGGACAGGTTACAGGATGGGTTGTATGATAAGAGTGCAGGTGTTCATACTGAATGACGAGGGTTCGACAGTATTGTTGTGTCTTTGGTGTCAACAGAGCAATATCAATTCAAATGGAGATGACTGTTGGCTTGGAGTAAGGTTAATTGAAGAACTAAGGCTTTAGGCGTAGGAGTAATCCAACTGATTTGAATGGTGAACTCTTAGTAGCCGTTAAGGCTAAGAAAAAAGGTTGGATTTATTTGTTCAGATTATTATGTCAGAATTGAGCTATGTACACATTTAGCTAATTAGGTACTATTGGATTGGTCCTCTATGCAAATAGCTTAGTTGCTTAGATATAGGCCTAGCCAGTGAAGTGGATGACCTTGAATTTGTATGTGATGGGCCGACTCCTAGACCAAGTTAATGCAAAGGAAGTATTAGTGGTTAAATAAGTTAGTAGTAAGACATCTTAGATAATTTCATCATAACTTAAGAATTATTTTTCTAAATAAATCTTTCCTATTTCTAGGTGATCTAGAAGACTTGGAGAAAACCCTATAATCGAGGCAAGTACATGTACTCAGTATTACCATCATTGCATACATAGCACATACACATTGTCATCATGTCATTGTTTCACTTGTTCTTATTTTATTGCTTGCATCATTTTTCGTGTCGGGTGGGAGACTTTCTAGAGACATGTGATTGACTAATATTGGACAAATATTGCCTGATAGCATATTCTGTATGCCTGATGTCCATTTCGTGCGTGACTGATAGCATTGTCGTCAGACATGCCTGATTATTACGTGACTGTAGCATTGTCGTCAGGCATGCCTGATTATTGATTGACTGATAGCATATTTTATATGCCTGATTACATATTAGTCCCCATATGTTGATATCGTCCATTTGTACATGTACACGTAGCTAGTGCATATTTTATTTACATTGCTTCTCTGTCTCTCAGTTATATTTTGATATACCATTCCATTCATCTTCATGGTAAGTTTTATTGAGTTATATTGTACTTTGCTACTGGATCGTTGATTACAGGTGAGATGGATCTTTAGATTGTCATGGCTGGCATTGGAGCTCACATGACATTGAGATATTAGTTTCATGTATAGGAGATTGATTCAGTGTATTGATTATATGTTGTTGTTGTTGTAGCATTTATGTTTACCGGCTTTGTACACGGTCATTCATGTATAAGTTGTAATAATTGTATAGTGAATTGCTGTGATGGTTAGTATAGATTCCGAGATTAGATGCTGTGATGAGGTTATTCTTGTTATTGATGACTAGACGGCTCACTACCACTGTCAACGACAGTGTAGGCCGGGCATGCATCGGCCCGTACCCGATTATTCGGGAGCGGGGCGTGACATTCTCCATTCGCAGTAGAATAGCTATAGTTGTATCACTCTATCATAAGTATAGTATTATCAATCTATATCATTATTACTGAACCTCTAGTTGGCTCATAGCAATCATTCATAATAGGCTCTATATGTTCAGGTACTTATACTCGACATATAAGCTCCTTAAAATCTATCTCTAAGGAACTTACCCGTTTTTGGCTACCCCACACATTACAATCACACAAATCTCCTAGTTAATTATACCCTATAATACAACTATAAGGTTTGTCTAATTTAGTCATTTAAGAGGTAGAAATGTAACAATAACCTAAGGCTGGGTCAAGCAATCCATACCAAAGACAATGGTAGGGTCAAACAAAGCAGGAAGGTTTGTGAAAATATTTTCCAAGAATTGTATGAAGACAATCGGGATACATAGGATGTAGTTTAGGTAAAACTCGAGAACTATATACCTCCGTGATAATGTCACGTGAAGTTATTGCCACGCAAGTGTGCATCAGGCTGCAAGTAACTTTTTTGTTCCATAGTACGAAGGATGGCTGCAGTGCACATCTGCTATGCTAGATAATATAGGTTCTTGAGCTTATCTTGGCCAAATCCATAAAATATTTTCAAATTAATTTTTTTGGCAAAATATCGAAAAATAGGTCAATATCAATATGTATATGTTGTGATTCTAGTAGAATCCGAGAAACATATGTAACCGTGATGCCATCATCTGAAGTCCTAACTCGCCAGTATTTATCTAGCTGCAAAAACTCTCGATTCTGTAATACAAGGATGAATAAAATTTTTTGAAGTTTTCTTGGACTAATCCATAAGGCATTTCCAACAACTTAACAAAAAGGAACGATAAGATCACTCAAGAGGTCAACAGGGAAGAGTTTAGTCAAATCATAGAAAAGATAGTACACAAAAGTAATCATGTCAAAAAAGAAAATAACATGAAATCAATTGTACTGAAGAGTCCTAGGGAAGCCTATAATCCTAATTGTGGATGTATCCTATAATCCTATTCCTTAATTGGTTACAGGCTCGTAGTAGTACGACTATTTTAGGTACCACCACAACTTCGCACATTTTGCCAAGATTCGACTTGCATGGGCCGCCACAAAAACATGTAACGCTCTAGTCCCAAAATAAGTAGGACTAGGATACGTCAAATGCCCTCTCCATATTTAACCAGACTTAGTCTGACTCAAATATGTTTAAGCTGCGTAAATCTGAACAGGCGCCCATGTAATAATACTAGCAACCACAACAATAACTACATTAAGAACTATGAAAAGATATAACCAAGGAAGAACAGATAAGAAGGCATCACTAACGATACCTGAAGATCCCGAAGATGTCTCTCCCACTATGCATGTATCCTCTTTCAGAAATAACCTGGAGAGATCGTTAGGTCCTCAGGGGACTAGCAAGATACATAATATACATGTCACTAAATAACAGTAAATAAACATGCACTTGAAAGGTAATAAAATAACACGAAGTAAAACACAAGTGAGGACACAAGAATAAAAGTAGTGCTACTAGACGTGGCTACAAGAAAATGTTGGGTAAAATTGCAGCACGGTGCGAGCTAATGATCCTATAGAAAGTAACACGGGATGTGCTAACTATAAGTCTCTATCACAGCACGGTATGTGCTAACGACCGAGATTGGTCAATAGCAAGGTACTAATGTCACGCCCCGCTCCCGTAGGAGTGATCGTCCTCGCTAAGGCGTGACGCCGCACGAGCCTAGATTGCGCTCATGCAAGGCAGTTTCATAACGGTCGATTACATCGGCGGCGACGGGGTCGTCGCACAGAAGTCCTAAGCAGAAACATTTACCATGCAGCAGAAACTTTGAACCAAAACACAAGTTATTCAAAAGAACTCTTTTATTGATATTGAACAATGATATTATAATGGGCGCAAGGCCATGATTACAAGTCTCTCGTGCTCACTTTTCTCTCTTTTACAAGTCACTCTGCTCTCTCTCATTTTTCGATTACAATGCTTGAGCCAGCGGAAGCTTCGGAAGGCGATGTCCATACATTATGTCCTGTATAAGTCTTGAGTCCATGCGGCCGTATGCTTCGAATCGCCAAGGAACTCCGTGCCTCGATGCATCCAAGCGAGCTCTGTGCCATGAGCTTCTACCTGTGCCTGCACATGGAAACTGTATGGGTGTCAGTACTCAACTGTACTGGTGGAGTGAGCTCCTCGCCCACCCATACAAAACCAATACGTTAATTTACTTTTGTGCAAAAAAAAATCCTTTTACGATTGTCTTTCTACTCTTGTCTTAGGATTAGTTTTAGGACACGGACTATTTAGTGACTCTAAACTGTTCTTGTCATTGCACCGTCAACGTACCGACTCATACTTGTCTTCCGTGCCATATTTTGGGACGTAACGACTCGGTCATTCCATGAACTCGATTCGTGCCTCAATATCACTGGGGCAGTGCCTCCTCGCTTAGTCATGCCTATACTCTTGTTGTGACAACGCGGCCATACCTCACATTTTGAGGTCGTGCCCTGCAAACACCTAGGTCGTGCCTCGCACCCACTTAACCTGATTTTAACACAACTTGCCCTACGGCCCTTTCTCGACTTAACTCGCAACGTCTAACCCTACTTATGGAACCGGTGTTGAGAACTCAAGCACGACGCCTATAACTCGTGCCGAAGCACATATCTTTACGCATAGCCAAATCTTAGGCTTTATAATACCTTATGTGCATACCGTGCACTCATTTCACAACACATCACATACCGTGCTTACACTTTCTTTGTTACGACCGACACCGTACATACGGATTCGCCGCTTTGTACGCCAATTATCTATATGAAAGGCCACTGGCACGACAAGCCATCGTGGACATAGCTCGAGTAGGCGGCGGGTCCTTCAGTGCAGGTAGCGAGCCCTATTGAAAGCCCGTGACTACCCACGCAATACGTACGTTGCTATAACGTCTACCTCCTAGGACGACTGGGCCCGGTGCCCCGGCGTATAACCAGTCTAGGCAGAAATCCTTGTCGACAAGTTGTCCAATGACCACGCACCTACGAGACATCTACACTCACGTAAATGCATAGCCTAATTTGTTGGTACAACTGGAACTGTACTTAGCAACTCGTGCTCTGAACCACACTTGGCATAACGTGCCTCGGGACTGTGAGACTCCCAACCGAGGGACCGCCTCATACCTCTTAACGTGCATAGGAATGCGAGACTCCCAACCGAGGGACCGCCTCATACTTCTTAACGTGCATAGGAACGTGAGACTCCCAACCGAGGGACCGCCTCATATTTCTTAACGTGTATAGGAACGCGAGACTTCTAACCGAGAGACCGCCTCATACTTCTTAACGTGCATAGGAACGTGAGACTCCCAACCGAGGGACCGCCTCATACTTCTTAACGTACATAGGAACGCGAGACTCCCAACCGAGGGACCGCCTAATTCTCTTAACGTGCATAGGAATGCGAGACTCCCAACCCAGGGACCGCCTCATATTTCTTAACGTGTATAGGAACGCGAGACTTCCAACCGAGGGACCGCCTCATACTCTATGTGATGAGCCTTAAGACCGTGGGAACAAATGGCTCTATGCAGCCGTAGAACCGTGGGACCGAGCATGCGCTCAACTTGAACAACCAAGGTCTTTGGGTACCTAAACTCATGCCATAAGCCGTACGATAATACTTAGCTCGTGGGACGATCAAGGCTACGTCGAGCCTTGCTTCGAGGAAACGTGTATGCTTTGTTGAGCATTTACGCGGGCGACGCCTATGACTTAGGCTAATTCAAGTGTTGGGGCAAAACGACGGGACCGTACATGCTTTATCAAGTATTCATACGGGAGACGCCTATGACTTAGGCTAACCTAAGTGTCGTGGCAACTTAGCAACTAGACCAACTTTCTTCTCCCAAGCCACAGGACGAAGGATCGAGTGTCATTTTAAAGCACGCTGAGCCAACTTCTAAGCAGACCATGGGACCATTTTCCATGTTCTAAGACATTCTGACCCGTCGGGATTATTCCCTTAGCTATGTGCGTTCGTAGCTTTTATATTAGCCTACTTGTGCAAGTTGAAAACATACGAGTTATTAAGTGAAGGCTAAGATGAGGCAAGTTCACCAAAACTACCCCACCAGAGCGATGTCTCCGAGTAAGCCGTCGCAAGGCTAAGTCCGAACGTCGTCGGCATTTCGATTCCTCTGATTGACTGAGCGGGATGGGGCACTACATCATACACCACTCAAAAAAAGTTTCATCCTCGAAACTTACTGAGCACACTTATCTGCTTATAACTTGATTCGACATCCTACGTTTCTCGTACACGCTACTCTATGCGTTCCCTCAATCCGAGCCACGCTCGTGCTTATCGCTAACTTAGTCGTAGGGCACAGGAACCGATCAACCAACATTCAAACTCGTCTAAATTCAATGATCGTATTACCTTCAACATTTCTTCGAAACTCACGATCTCAAAATCCTTGACACTTTCCCGTTTCTCAAGTCTCACTTGATTCAACGTATCATTTAGTTGGATCGTGCATATATTCTAGGCGTCCCCAAAATACATACATTTCAGCCAAGCCTCGTGATAGAGAATCTGCTATCACCACTCGAGTCGGATCGTGCACATATTCGGGCGTCCCTGATATACGTGCATGTCAACCAAGCTTCATGAGTGGTACCTCCACAATTTCTATCGCTCCGTACCGGGACGTCTGTCAATCCACTAGGCTATGTCTTTCCGTTAGTATTGGAATCGTAGTTCCCAAATAACGATATCAACAATGACCCCATCCTAAGTTCAAACCAAGTTGATAGTACGAGGTTTTCTATCCTAGCTCGTATCACTCTGCTTTCTAAACATCGAGCATCGATTCCCTACGCACATCCCAACATTCGACGCACGGGTCTGAGTCATTCAGCAAAGCCATGCTATGACAACTCACATTCAACCAATCCTCGACAAGAACGTATTTCTCGTTTATTAAGCCATTTCGTATAGTCTATCCCTTCGCACACGTTCGACATAATCTACCTATCAATCCTTCTCAAGTCTAGCACGCTACGACACGATTTACCGCTAAACCATAATTCACATTTCATACTCCCTAAGTCATTCATCCTAATTCACGTAATCGATCACAAGGTCGTCCGACTAAACAATATGTTGTGCCCCGATCTCACGTGAGTCAGATTATCCATAATGGGCACGAATCACCATGCACGCTCCCGCGAGATAATCATTCTCATCGGGACGTAACTCTTGTTTTGTGTCTAGACTAATTCATTCTCGATGCGCGGTTGGACCTGCTCTATCCTTAAGTTTTAATTATTCGTCAATCATAAGTCCTATAAATCCTCGAGTTCACCTTCGCATCAAGCCAACAAGTCGAGACAATCAAAGTTATCGTGTCCTGATTTTTCGAGTTCGATCATTCCCGCGACATGAATCACCATGTCAGCGCTCACGCGGAACGATCGCCCCAAATTCGACGCAACGCATGTGCGAGGCTAGAGTTGCACTCGCGCAAGACAAGATCGTCGACGTTGGCTATCAACGTAAACATCAAGACACGATCATTTTCATCCAACATTCATCTCAATCAAAATCCTAAGTATAGCATCCAACCGAACAATAACACTTACACGATCGTCATCCATCGAGTCAGTGTACCCCCAAGTTATCGCATATCAATCTTTGATACGCCTCAATACCATCGACGATATGCGTAACCTGATGAACTTCCTTTGTAACCAATTTTGAGTCATACGAATGATGCCATCGTTCGACTAGATAGCCTCCTCGACATTCAAATTCATGTTCGATCGTTATTCCTTTGTCGTAAGTCATCGACCAACGTATTTCCTCAATTCACATCATTCCTTGCTAACTCAATTATCGAACGACATCCATTCCAATCCTTAGAGTCATTTTCAAACATTCGAATCAAACTTTTCATGCACGCTATCTTCTCGTCGTGCTAACTTTTCGTATACGATCCGTATCAATTTTCTCGATCAAGTCATCTATTCGTACACCCTAACTTTTCCTCGATTCGATTTCACCTACTCAATCATTTTGTATTTCATACTCGTGCAATCCTCGATCCCGTGCACGTTCCATGCGCGTCAACTCTAGGTTGTTCGAATTAATTCGTCAAACTTTAAAACCAAAACTTATTCAACGATACTCAATCTACGACTTTGCATATGTGCGATGCTTGCTAGTAGACTCATTGATACTCTGCATCCTCAATCGATCGATTGATATTTCTGAGGCTATCGCATACACCACTTAGGAATGAAGTCATTCAACAAATCCTCAAAACTATCATTCGAATCAAAATTGACTTCTTTGAATCCCGTTCGAACCATTCCTCAAATTTTAAGCACGCTCATCTATATCGCATAGACGTTATCGTCGCTCGATAGCACTCTATCGATAGTCACTCTAAGTGTAGTTTCGTTCTCGACCGAGCGGTACTTAATATCGCTTGCAACTCATTCGCACCATAAAGTCTAGGTGCGCGACATGCGGCACAACTTAGCCAAAAGGCTGTGTTTATAACCATCCCGTATGGACTATACTCGAGTTTGCACGCTCGCCTGCTAAAGTCGACGTAGGACTATTCGGGCACACGCACGACTTGCTAACTTTAGCCTGTGTCTTCTATCGTGTCAAGTTTGACATAGTTCGGCACAAAGGCCTACCGATGCGTCCGACGATGGCGTACTGATGCGTTTGATTTAACGCTTGTACGAGCTTTTGAAAATATTTAGACTTATTGTATGGACATGCCGAAGGACATTTGAGAGAGAGCGCACACTTCTTTTTCAATGAACGAGCTTTTAAATCTGAGAAATTGACATGATGTCCAAGGACGTAAAGCCGTGCTCTGATACCATTATGTCATACCCCGCTCCCGTAGGAGCGATCGTCCTCGCTAAGGCGTGATGCCGTACGAGCCTAGATTACGCTTGTACAAGGCAGTTTCATAATGGCCGATTACATTGGCGGCGACGGGATTGTCGTACAGAAGTCCCAAGCAGAAATATTGAACATGCAGCAGAAACTTAGAACCAAAACACAAGTTATTCAAAAGAACTCTTTTATTGATATTGAACAATGATATTACAATGGGCGCAAGGCCATGATTACAAGTCTCTCGTGCTCACTTTTCTTCCTTTTACAAGTCACTCTGCTCTCTCATTTCTCGATTACAATGCTTGAGCCAGCGGAAGCTTCGAAAGGCGATGTCCATACATTATGTCCTGTATAAGTCTTGAGTCCACGCGGCCACACGCTTCGAATTGCCAAGAAACTCCGTGCCTCGATGCATCCAAGCGAACTTCGCTCCACGAGCTTCTACCTGTGCCTGCACATAGAAACTGTGTGGGTGTCAGTACTCAACTGTACTGGTGGAGTGAGCTCCTCGCCCACCCATACAAAACCAACACGTTAATTTACTTTTGTGCAAAATAAACCATTTTATGATTGTCTTTCTACTCTTGTCTTAGGATCAGTTTTAGGACACGGACTATTTAGTGCCTCTAAACCGTTCTCGTGATTGCACCGTCAATGTACCAACTCATACTTGTCTTCCGTACCATACTTTGGGACGTAACGACTCGGTCGTGCCATGAACTCGATTCGTGCCTCAATATCACTGGGGCAGTGCCTCCTCGCTTAGTCTTTCCTATACTCGTGTTGTGATAATGCGACCGTACCTTACATTTTGCGGTCGTGCCCTGCAAACATCGAGGTCGTGCCTCGCACCCGTTTAACCTGATTTTAACACAAATTGCCCTACGGCCCTTTTTCGACTTAACTCTCAACGTCTAACCCAACTTGTGGAACCGGTGTTGAGAACTCAAGCACGACGCCTATAACTCGTGCTGAAGCACGTATCTTTACGCATAGCCAAATCTTAGGCTTTATAATACCTTATGTGCATACCGTGCACTCATTTCACAACACATCACATACCGTACTTACACTTCCTTTGTTACGACCGACACCGTGCATGCAGATTTGTCGCTTAGCACTCCAATTATCTATATGAAAGGCCACTGGCACGACAAGCCATCGTGGACATAGCTCGGGTAGACGGCGGGTCCTTCAGCGCATGTAGCGAGCCCCGTTGAAAGCCCCCGACTACCCATGCAATATGTGCGTTGCTATAACGTCTACCTCCTAGGACGACTGGGTCCGGTGCCCCGACGTGTAACAAGTCTAGGCAGAAATTATTGTCGACAAGTTGTCCAATGACCACCTACGAGACATCTAGACTCACGTAAATGTATGGCCTAATTTGTTGGTACGACTGGAACTATACTTAGCAACTCGTGCTCTGAACTACACTTGGTATAACGTGTCTAGGGACCGTGAGACTCCCAACCAAGGGACCGCCTCATACCTCTTAACGTGCATAGGAACGTGAGACTCCCAACCGAGGGACTGCCTCATACTTCTAAACGTGTATAGAAACGTGAGACTCCCAACCGAGGGACCGCCTCATATTTCTTAACGTGCATAGAAATACGAGACTCCCAACCGAGAGACCGCCTCATACTTCTTAACGTGTATAGGAACGCGAGACTCCCAATCGAGGGACCGTCTCATACTTCTTAACATGCATAGGAACGCGAGACTCCCAACCGAGGGACCGCCTCATACTCTTAACGTGCATAGGAACGCGAGACTCCCAACCGAGGGACCGCCTCATATTTCTTAACATGCATAGGAATGCGAGACTCCCAACCGAGGGACCGCCTCATACTCTATGTGACGAGCCTTAAGACCGTGGGAACAAATGGCTATATACAGCCGTAGAACCTGGGACCGAGCATGCGCTCAACTTGAACAACCAAGGTCTTTGGGTACCTAAACTCATGCCATAAGCCGTACAATAATACTTAGCTCATGGGACGATCAAGGCTACGCCGAGCCTTGCTTCGAGGAAACGTGCATGCTTTATCGAGCATTTATACGGATGACGCCTATGACTTAGGCTAATTCAAGTATTGGGACAAAATGACGGGACCGTACATGCTTTATCAAGCATTCATGCGGGCGACGCCTATGACTTAGGCTAACCCAAGCGTCGTGGCAACTTAGCAACTAGACCAACTTTCTTCTCCCAAGCACGGGATGAAGGATCGAGTGTCATTTTAAAGCACGCTGAGCCGACTTCTAAGCAGACCATGGGACTATTTTTCATGTTCTAAGACATTTCGACCCATCGGAATTATTCCCTTAGCTATGTGAGTTCGTAGCTTTTATATTAGCCTACTTGTGCAAGTTGAAAACATGTGAGTTATTAAGTGAAGGCTAAGATGAGGCAAGTTCACCGAAACTACCCCACCCGAGCGATGTCTCCGAGCAAGCCGTCGCAAGGCTAAGTCTGAACGCCGTCGGCATTTCGATTCCTCCGATTGACTGAGGGGGACGGGGCACTACAACTAAGAACAACGACAATGATCTAAACAACAAGTCCTATGTAAAGTGTTTATCGTAGCACGGTACATACTAACGATCGAGAGGAAAAAAAACAGGTAATGGTCAATAAGGCACTAACACGAACAACTGTAAAAGTGTATTAAAGGAAACAAAAGGTAGGTGATAAGGCAAAACATGGAAATGAAATATAGCAGAGCAACAAGTACATAACAAAAAAAGGGCATGTACAAACAAAATAAAGGAAAGTATGCATGTAAATAAACTATACAAAGTTGGCAAGGTATACTTGCCTGGAGTTTGTCTAATTCGTGCTGAGACTGCGGTACCAAGTCTTACCAAACTATCCATGAACTAATGAGTCATACTCCATGCGATATCTATCAACCCAAATCACAAACAAATATCTATCACACACTAAATACAAATATGACTAACCACTCATACCTAGAATGTTTGGGTCGTACTAAGCTGCGTATTACCGATTTTACCTAAGCATTTATTAATCATCTAAAACTAGGTGACACTAGTATCTATAATCATTATTTGTTTATAATATAAATTATAAATTCTAGGTTTAAAATATTAAGTTTGCACCTCGTTATTCGTACAACAAAACCTACGACACGCAAATTGAGATAAGATAATCAATCACAAGGTTAACAATCTTATCTTGGCTATCCACATGGTCACTTTGTCAATTTTGGCGATGTGAGATCACTGGAATCGACTGATCTCGGTTTCAACGCACAGATTCTGAAATACGAACTTAATAAGAATTAATTATAATTAATGGTGATACATAAAGAAAAATCTAGCAGATGTCCTCAGATGATGAAACAAACATCACCAACGCATCCATAATAGTGAAATCAGCTAGTATAGACTACCTATAAGTCCAATTTTGGACACATGAGAAAATTTATAATTTTGGGTCAAAATGATGTCCATCGTTGGACCCATTTTACACCGAAAAGCGTACAAAAACCTATGGCCTTTAAAGTTATCAAACTATATGTCTAAATGTCTAGTTTTTTGATACAATCTCAACAGCATGTCTAGATTTGAATTTTGATGAGTCGATCACAAAAATGTCAGTTAAATCAGACCCGCAAAACGGCGATCCGATCAACTGTGTCAGAATCGGACCAAACTTGACTCACAGGACCAGAAAAATATCATACGTCAAATGGTGTAAGTTTTGTCACGATGTTACGAGCGTACACAAAATAATTAAATTTTTTTGAAAACCACCAATACGATAATTTTTGAGTGATACGTATCGAACTCGTCGCGCACACGCAACCAATTCGAGTTTTGTCAAATTTCGCACATCCGCAAAGTCCATACGCACTTTTTGATGCAAGTGGTTCGCGACTAAGTCGCCCGGTTTGTCGGGACGGACTCCGTAATCGAGAAATTTTAAGTTTTGAAAATAGTTTTTTATATTTTTTTCGAGTTTAGATATATCTTATAGTTATACCTATTACTATAGAAAATATATTTATATAGAAGATATTTTTAGTTATCTAATAATCGTGTAAGAGAATAGACAATAGAATTAAAGAACTAATAAGCATATATTTATATAAGATAATTATGGGGGGATGTATAAGAATATATGGAAAATTTAGGGGCATGAAGGTAATATTACCTCAAAAAGATTCCATGCAGCATAAATTCGTTGCTTCTTTCCTGGCTGGGAAGTCAAGGCTTGGGTTTATTTTTTCTTTAGGTACTGTTTGGGAATGGAGGAAAATGAGAGGAAGAAAAAAGTTCAGGTAAAAGTGAGAGAAAAATTAAAAGTGATGGTGTTTGGAAATGAGGAGGGAAAATAGGTGAGGAAAATTTGAGGGGAAAAGTAGGTGGGTCCCACTAAAAATTTGAGTAAATTTACGCCATCACCCCTCATAAAGGCAATAATAAATTATCATTTGAGAATACCAAGGAATAAATAGTAATTGTATCTCTATCCCTAAATAAATAAAAATTATTTTTAAACTTTTCCTTCCCCTACTTTTTGTCCATCCAAACAAAGGAAGGAAAAATTAACTTTACCTTCATTTTACCCTCCTCCATTTTCCTTCCCCTCAAATTTTTTCCCCTCCCCATACAAGTTCCCAAACACAGTGTTAAGGTTTAAGGAGGGGTGTTGATGAGCTTTGCAACGAGCCATGAAAGTTCATGACTGCGGTAGTCTCACGAACAAGGGACTGGTCATTGGCACCCACGCCAATGGTGACATGACGATAAGCTGTTGTTGGTTGATCGACAAGGTCTGGTCATGAGAAACATCAGAGAGTGGTCGGCATGGTTGTTCTCCTTTTTACAGGTGGTGGTTGTCGACACACACAAAAAGAAGAAGAAAATACTGTCTTTTCTTTTTATTGGTGCAAGGCACCACAAATCATGTACGCCTGAGAGATCCTGTGCTGAGGATCCCCGAGTACAAAAAGAAGAATTTTGGAGAATAGGACGATAGAGATCGAGCGACAGTTTCTCCTTTACTTCGTTGACACTCCGATTACAAAAGTGGGAGAAAATCTAAGAAAATTGCTAACTCTCAGCTCACTGGCAAGAAGTGCAGCAATTTGGCTCTTGAAAATGCTCTCCGTTCTGTCTTTGAAGAGGGATGAGGCCCCCCTTTTATAGTCATTCCTGAGCTGGAATGGTGTTATGCGCCCACATGAAGAAACACGCTAGTTTTTATGTGGGCGCATAGTCCTACTTTGGGCTCATAGGACATAGGCGTATACAGGCTGCGAGATCGTGGGTTGGTCGTGGTGTTGACGTGGCCGCATGCTTTGGTGCACGACTGCTCGATGAGACTGACGTGGCCGTGTGCTTCGGTGCACGTTTTGATCATGGCTTTGACTGAGTCAGGCTTGGGCGCATAGCCATGTCTCAGGCTATGCGCCCTCCTTTCGGGGTAGTTAGTCTTGGGCATATGGAACTTCACTGGCTGGGCGCATGAAGTTGTACTGACTGGGCGCATAAAGCTTCGTTGGCTGGGCGCATAGAGCTCTACTGACTGGGCGCATGGGGCTTCTCTTGACCTGGACGCATGGAGCTATATTTGCTAAAACTTTTTCATGCTTCTACAGGACCACCTTCAAAGTTTTTGACACTTGAACAAGTTCGAAATACTTTAAAAGAAGCATGGATCGTGTCACGACCCACCCGCTAAAAGGGCACTCATCCAACAGTCCTACCTGGACCTGCTCCCTGATGACTCTCAGAGTCTCATCCTCAAACTGAGCTGCCCTGACCTTCTCTGCAGCATCCACCACCATCTCAGGGCCAAGCAAAACCCTCTCGCCGACATTATCCCAAGACAAGGGAGTATGGCACCTCCGCTAACTCACTGTTGTTAATTGATCGTCTTCTCGCGAGGCAATGGACGCATAGTATGGCCCTCTCCTTGGGCGCATAGTATTTGGCCAGCCTGTCAGAGAGATACGACTATTGAGATTTTTCCTCAAAATTCGAACTGACAGATTCATCGAAACAGAATTTGAAGTGGTCCATCCTTTATACTTCGTCTACGTCGGCAGGAGACAGTCGCATAGTATGTAGAGAGCTGATCCTTCACGTGGGCGCATAGGCTGCAGCGGGCGCATACACCACCATGGGAGCATACAGCTTGTGGGCGCGTGAAAGTTGCCCGTGCCTATAAATAGACCCTGGAGGAGAGAGAAAATTCATTATTCCTTTCTCTTTGAATTTTTCAGAAAAACTCTTTGTCTTCTTTCTTTGAGAATTATGTCTCCCAAGGCTGCGAAGAGATCCGCGAAGGACAAGGGGGCTGCATCAAGTGGCTCTCCTCCTCCGATAGAGTCCTTGGCAGTCCAGGACCCGATTATGGATAAGGGCATGCTTCAAAAAATGAAGTCTCGAGCGTTAATTTGCGACGCTCGAACTTTTTTTCTGCCAGGGCGCTTGCGTCTAGGGCAACATACTTCTGTGAGCATTACTATGCGCTCACAGAAGTCATGCGCCAATACTGTGGTGTGCTATGCGCCCACGTGTTGCCATGTTATGCACCCTTTAAGCTGTGGCACGTTATGTGCCCACTGATTATCTGTGTGTTATGCACCCACATGTCTTTGTATTGGGCGCATATCCCTTTGGGCGCATAGCCATTTGGGCGCATAGAAACCTTTCAGAATATAGTTTTTTCTGTGGTTTTTCTAAGCCTGACTTTCTCTTCTGTTTTTGCTTCTTGCAGCATCCATACCGAAGGCTGAGACCGTTGTGAAGGAGGAGATGATACCAAAAATTGAGGTGAAAGAAGAGTTGGCACTCATCGGGGAAAGAATTACTCCCAAGATTGAGACTGCTGTAAAGGAGGAGCCCAAGTCTGAGGGTGGTAGCACTGGGAGTTCTAACCTACCTGCCCTGGCCGAGGACCTTAATCAGATAGATCCTTCATATGCGAAATGGTTGAGGGAATAGTATATGCCTCGACACAACTAGGATCCGTGGGTTCCCATAAATGTCCGTATTTTGTCTTGGTATTTTTGTTTGTCTTTAGCTTTATGTTTCACTTCTTTTGGACATCAAATGAAATCTTCTACTTCTTGCCCCGATGAAGAGATGAAGAACCTTTTGTTTTGCTCATGAGATGTAGTCCTGTGAATGTAACTGACTTTGAATAAACAGAATGCGTTCGCTCCACTCTTTGCTTGTGATATCTGTTGTGCTTGTATTTAGAGAGCCAAATATCGTATTTGTGTAAATGATATCTCGCTGGGGGACCCCCCTCTCTCTTTCTTTTTTGGCCGTCACGGCTCTTGTACCTTTTTTCCGTCTTTTGATAGACGTTTAAGTACTGAATAAAGAATCTTTTTAGAAGTGAATATAGTTTTGTGAAATATCGATGCTAGAGGTAATGTGGACGTAACAAGGACATTTCTGATAGGTATTCCGCTGGGGAAATTTTATGTGGACCTATTATTCGTTTTATATTCGAATGATTCGAATATAGATAATAAGTTGAATGAAGCTGCTAGTAGAGGTAGTGTGGACGTAATAGCAGAGGATGTTCTATATCTGACCAGAGGTAATATGGACGTGGAAAGATATATAGCATTAGGGAGGAGTGGATAGTTCTGAGGTAGTATGGACATGACTATCTTTGATGAATACTTTGCTCAGAGGTTATGTGGACGTGGCAAAACATTTAATGGGGAAATAATTATCGAAAAACAACTCAGAGGTAATAGGGACGTGATTTGTTTTCATCAAGCCGAGTTCGGACGGAGTCAAAAAAAATGGAAATGATTCTACTGGGGAAATATTTAGTGGACCTATTATCCTGGGTGTTTTCAAGACTCTTGAAATACTGATAATAGTTAGATAGTTTTTTTGAATCACATAAACATCGTACTGTACATTTACATGACTGAACATATGTGAACATTATGTAAAAGAGATTACACATAGTATTTCTTCAGGAACTTGTCGTTGATAGGCATCATGAGCAAGTCGCCGTCAGGCTTGGTCAGCCGGTATGCACCGTTAGAATACACCGATTCTATGACGAAAGGACCTTCCTATTTAGGCTAGAATTTCCCTTTTGTTTTATGCGTCATGACCATCGGTCTTCTCACTGCTAGGACCAGATCACCGACTTGGAAGATCCTTTCCTTCACCTTTTTGTTGAAAGTGTCACCCCCAGTTTTCAGAAATAGGGGTATTTTTGTCATTTTATATTTTTGAATATTTTTGAAATTTATTTTATTATTTATGATATTATTTTGGGGTTGAAATTTATTTTATTATTTATGATATTATTTTGGGGTTATTTGAGTCGGGTTCGAATTTCAACTCAATCCGACTTAAAACGGGGACCCGGGGGGTAGTTTGACTCTAGTGGGACCCACACACTAGTTAGGCATGGCCCACATGATATTAATTTTAGTCCACATGATATTAATTTTAGTTAGTAGTTAGACTAATTATTTATGGATAGGTTTAGTTTAATTAGAGACTTAAAACTAGACTAAATTGACCTCAACCATTAACCCATTCCTAATTTAAATCAAATAGATTAGTGGAGGGCATTTTGGACATTCAAATAGGGGACACCTCACCCTTTTTGGGCAGCCACCTATGGGGGGGGGGATAAGGAGTGAGTCATTCCTTCATTTATTTGTTTTCATCCACTTTCTCTCTCTTGTTCTTCCCCAAATTAATTTAGCGATGAACCTCCATTGATTTTATCTCCAAATCAACCCTTTCTTCCACCAAATCTTCTTCATTTCTCCTCTACTCCATGGTTAGAGGGTACTAGCCAAGTTTGGGAGGATTCAGAGCTCGTTCGTGTCCTTTTAGAATCTCTACGTGTCGGTGTCGTGTCGGAAGGATTTTCTTTTGAATCTCTCTCTCGGAAGGTATAATCTCTTCTCTAATCCATCCCTACATGCATATAGAAATATTTTGAACCCATAGGAATGACCCCCATGGTTGTATCTCCATTTGTGTCCATTTCGTGTAGATTTGGAGGTCATAGGAGTGTCCTTTGTGTTGTGGTTGTGTCCATGTGGGAAAACCCCAAATTTGGATACACTATGTGTTGTTGTTATGTATGAATGAATTATTACATGTTTAATCTCATATTTTTGTATTGGAGATGTGTTCTACAGTGTCTCATATATATATATATTAGTGTAGAGAGTGAGTTCTTGATATATTATGTTATATACTTGTGTTTCTTTTATCTCAAACTACCTAAATTCGTCATAATATTTATCCACATTTTTAGTAGCAATAGCAACTTAGAAATGTCATAACTTTTAGCTTAAAACTCCGATTTATCTCCCGTTTTTAAAAAAAACCGTATTGAAGTTAGCTTTCCAAATATATATATTTTAATAAGCCAAATTCTTTCTGTAACTTTCTGTAGAATTATTTGAGTGTCAGCTGTACGAAAGACGAACGCGTTTCGGTATTTTCGCGATTTCGGGAGCTTCCGGACATGAAAATGCGATCCGTTTGAAGTTTCGGAAAGCTAACACGAAGGACTACGACATACTTTAATCCTAGAATTTAGTGAATGCCCAATTGGTACAGTATTGGTTTTAAGTAGAAGAGTGACTATACGATATATGCATTTTGTGTAACCTATGAGCCTATGTAGTATGGATATTAAATGAATATAGAGTATGTAATGCATGATATGTTAGATGAATGAAATAATATATATATATGATATATATTCTCTTTACATTAATGTATAGATATGGTTGAATGCAAGAATGTAGGAATGCAATTAATATAATACATATGAGCAATGTATGAATGAAAGAATGATATACAATGTATGCATGAAAGTATATAATAAATGCTAGATATGAATGCAAGATATATATGTAATGATAGATATGAATGCATATTGTATAAATATTATAATGTAATATATAATGATAACATGTATGGTAATGTAGAGTATATGATGCAAGCATGAATGAATGGAGAAAATACATGTATATAGGTAATATAGAATGTAATATATGAATACAAGCATGCAAGATAATATATTGTATCCATATATGATGTATTCAACTTAAAGATAATGTAATATATGAAAGGAATGATAATATATAACATGATATGTAGGATAATGCAAGGTATGAAATATATGATGTGTGCATGTTTGTATGTCTCTATGTTAATGTATGAAATGATATGAATATACAATATATGCATATGTATAAAACATGTAGGTAATGCATAGATACATGAATGAAATGAATGTTTGCAATATGTTAATATAAATACAAGTATCTAATATGCATGGATGTAAGTATAATATAATACAAGTATACATGTATGTATCATGTAAATGTAATATACATGATATGTATGTATGCATGTATACAAGATAAGTATGTATGTATGTATGTATTTCTATAAACTGAGTTAACCTATAACCTTTTACACACATGCATTCATACACCCTTTGACATCATGTATCCCATGTCACATACACCTACCTATCACTAAATTTTAGAACATTAACACATATCCTTTCATACACATGCCAAACACACACATACTCACTTACTTTTTTACCTCTCTTTCTCTCTCTATATATATATGTATGTGCCTATATATATAGCTTTCCTATATATATCTATGTATATGAATATGTAAATGTGAATAATATATATACATTATTTGACTAAGTTTGTGTGCCTTGTTAGCTTATGGTTTAGTTTTGTGCTTGATTTAGCAAGTGACTTAGGCTATGAGTTAGTAGCTATCTTAGATACTTGATTTGCATATACTTAGTTTGTTTAGACCTAGAATAACTTGTTTGACCTAATTTAGACTTGTTAGACCTAGTTTGACCATAGTTGACCTAGGTTTGACTTTCAGGATTGACCAAGTTGACCAAGAGTTGACTTTGGTCTAGATGGACCTAGAATCATGTAGAATGCATAGTAGAACTTCATATTGCTATTTTTGACTTGTTGTGACTTGTGCTGTTCTGATTAGGAGCCAGACACCTCTCCTCGGACAGTATATTTACTTTGGACATTCAGACACCAGGCGAGTACATTCTCTGATCTTTTCATACTTACCTGGATTATATTCTTGCTCTAGATTACTCTACTTGATGCTGACACGTATCTTCACGGATTAGTACTATATGGATCCTTTTCTGAGATGTTATCCCTCTACGGGTGCATCGGGTATTTTATGTTCATGTACTTTATCATGTGCATTAGGTACTCCTTGTACTCGTACTAGTTCATGTTTTTACATGTTCTCATGTGCTTTCATGTGCTTTATGTGCTTTCATGTGCTTTATCATGTGCCTCATGTACTACTCATTACATGAGTTCACGTATCTTAGCTGTATTCATGTGCCTATAGCGTAACTTGAATGGATCCTTATGTATTGATTAGGGCAGGGTGAGTAGAATTGGTTATGTGAACACTATTTCCAGTAGCTGTATTCATGTGCCTCCTTAGTTGTATTCATGTGCCCCTAAGCCGTTTATATAACCATATTGTACTCTAAATCACGTAGCCACTTACAGTCTCTACTATTATGTATTTACTTTCAGTTACAAAATATCTCCTGTTTACTCGTACTTCCATTCAGCACTTCCTGTATTTTACTCTATTGTATGATTTATACTCCTAACCTTCTATGAACTATTTGAGAGATATGTGCTCGTTTCCGTCCTGACTGGACCTGTTGATAAATTTTACAGATAGCCTGGAGGTTGCCTGCTAGCCTAGAGGAGACACAGTAGAGGTTGTATAGATAGTTAGGGTTTGATTATAGCTTATTTTCAGTTGTCTTGAGTTGTATTTATTTTATGGATTACTGTATTTGAGCTTTGAGATGTATTTCTGGATTGGTGTATCTTAAACACTTAGACTTCTATCTGCTGCATCTCTTTTGGATTTTATGTTCTATCCATCTTCCATTATGCTCTACCTTAGATGTGATTGAGTTTACATTCTGCTATGTCACCCCCATTCGGGGAGTATAAACTGTTTAGCCTTATACTGTTTGATGCATGAGACCTAGGACAGCGTTCTACCGCTGACACAGCGGCGTAGGCTGGATGTACCCACTTCTCGTGCCCTTATTCTAGGGTGCGGGTCGTGACACGTTTTAGTGGTGGCCCATGCAGATCGAGTTTATATAGTGGTATTCGAACTAGAGTACCACTACAGCCTGCAGTAGGATTAGGATATATTTTGAAGGTACTCAATCACAGTTAGGATCCCCTGAGAGATTCCTGGGACGACCCTTGAGAATCTTATTTTAACTTCGATTTGAAAACTCTCTTCCCTTGATTTGATTTATCTTTACTTTCTGTTGTTAAATTTGATTTTGAGGGATTATTGTTGAGTTTGAGTTTGTATTTATTGATTTGATGAAAGATTGTTGAATTTTGAATCTTGATGTTAGCTGTAGCATCCGAGTTTGTATTTATATGATTTGAAAGATTTTTGTTCATTTTTGAATCTTGATGTTCGTTGATAAATTTGATTTTTGGGTATTCATTGTTGATTTAATTTAATTTTTTCAAGATGAAATTATATGGGCTAGGTCATCTAAGTTATAGAATCTAGTCTTCTATAGTCACATTAGCCAGCATGGTGAGGACATATAGTCTAATTTTGGATATATTTCTCGGGTGTGGGAATTTAAGGTTTTCGCAGCCAAGCTAGCGGCATCGCAAAAATGTTAAATACCATGATTCTAGAGGTATGTGCCTAAGTCGAGGACTCTGTGATTATCGTAGCCTTGCTTACTAGTATGACGAGGATTTAGAGTACCATGATTGTGGATAGACGCATATGATTATCAGATTGTACCTTAAATATTTTTGAACATGTTTTCTCTACTTTTGTTTCAGTCCTTCAAAAAAAAGTTATTATTTGTGTTTTTTTGCTTCTCATTATTTAACTTAGGAGTAGCTTTAGCTATTTTTATGAACCTTGTGCAACTTCTTACTATGAATTTCTTCTAAATACAATGAATCGACGATTTTGCTAGACATTATCTTGGATTTGATATTATAGCTATGGTTTCAAAATGGTTCTTCCTTTAAACAGATAAGCAGAATAGATTTCATTGTTATTTCTTCTTGCTATTATTATTGTATTAAATAATGATAATAATAATAAAACTGTCTTGATTACGTCAATCACCTACTTTGCAATCTTGGTAGGAATCTAAATGTTGGTCTTGATGTAGAATTTGATTTTTATATTGGGATATGAGAATATATATATAGTAGATACAAACTCTTTGCCTGACACGTATGCATGCTACACTTGATTTCCCACCTATCTAAATACATATTAATATGTTGTTGATGTTTAAATTGTCAAAATTCCAATATTTCTGGTTTTCTACTTTTCCAGTTTAAATTCGTAATTCAAATATAGGTTTCATGTTGTTAGTTTGGTTTACATCACTGCACGTGTATGTTATACATAGGGTTTCAATTCAAAAAAAAATTTAGTTGAGTTTTGTGTTTGAAATTGTCAAATCTAAGACTGTGTGCATATTAACCCTTAATACTGGATTCCAAATGTTTAGTTCAATTTGCTGTTTTATTTTTTTTAAAAAATGTAATATTTTGGAGCTATGTACGTTGTTGTATGTAGGGATATGATGTTAGGTTTATACACTTACATGTTACATTGTGATAAACATTGGGTTGGTTAATATTATACTGGTTTAAATGTTAGCTTATTTCAGATTCTTGTATGTAAATGCTGAACTAAAACTGGGTCTAACCTTCCATTACTAAAGCTATAACCCTGTATAGTGACACCCACACTCTAACATAGTATACACTACCATGTAACCTAACCCTTCCTCTCTATGTTATGTTCATATATCTATATAGATATATATAGAGTTTATGCATACTTGTTATAATCTATATAGATACATAACTAAATCTCTACCTCTTTATATATACATATATACATGGTTAGCCATGCATGTTATGAGCAAATGAGTTGTGTATTGTAGATTGTTTAAACAATATGCCATGATTAGTGTAACTTGATAGTTATTGTTTGAAACCCAAATCCTCCTATGCACTTTCATGTATATTTCACATACACACACGCCTATTATCTAACCATATGAACATGTCCACATACACCCATACACACACGAACTACATAACTTGTACATAATGCTAGCTTTTCCCTCTCTAACGCTATATATATAAATATATTATGATTGGATTTCCATGCAATTGGCTTTCATTCTTTAACTTTTGATTTTGATTTTCTTGAATAGTACCCCTTATTAGATAAATGGTAGTTAACTTTATTTTATTTTGATAAGTACCAGTTTTCATATAGGATGGTAGACTGCCTTACAGTCTTGATGATTGTTATTTCTGTATCTTTTCTAGTTTAACATCCTAGATTGCTTGTGTGTTTTGATACCCTATGACCGTTTTGGTTTAGCATGACTAGTATACCTAGATGAGACTTTCACTACCACCGTATGCCATGCCCCTGTATGTCATCCCTTTAAATCGTATGATTGTTTAAGTTTTGAGACTTTGATTGTGGGGGGGAGGGTTTGACCTAGAAGGAGTATGAAAATTTTAATTTCGAGGAAATTTTTTTTCTAAGGTGGGTAGACTTGTAACACCCAGTTTTCTAAAATGAGGGTAATTTTGAAATTTTGTAATTTTAATCATTTATTGATTTGACATTTAAATCATGATATGATTTTTGGTAATTTTTAAATCATTTTAAAACTATTTAAAATTATGACTTGTGATTTTGATATTTTGCTAGTGAAACCCTAGAGACTGTTTGACCTAGAGCCTAACCATGTGATTAGGATGTTTTAATGTCATTTTTGGCCTAAAGATATTTTGCATTTGACCTCTTTGAATTATTTTGATATTTATTGCGTTGGTGATTGTTGATTTTGACCTTTGATAGGTGTGATTTTGTGATGGTTTTGTGTCCGTAGCGGACACGTATCAGTTTTTATTTACAAATGTTTGATGTGCCTCAAAGAGATTTTTTTATTGCTGATTTTTTTTTGAAAAGTAGTTGAATGAGATTGTTTTCTACATGTGTTTTCTGTGATTGCTTTGTTTTAATTTCGAGGACGAAATTTTTTTAAGGTGGATAGATTTGTCACCCCCAGTTTTTAGAAATAGGGGTATTTTTGTCATTTTATATTTTTGAATATTTTTGAAATTTATTTTATCATTTATGATATTATTTGGGGTTGAAATTTATTTTATTATTTATGATATTGTTTTGGGGTTATTTGAGTCGGGTTCGAATTTCAACTCAATCCGACTTGAAATGGGGACCCAGGGGGTAGTTTGACTCTAGTGGGACCCACACACTAGTTAGGCATGGCCCACATGATATTAATTTTAGTCCACATGATATTAATTTTAGTTAGTAGTTAGACTAATTATTTATGGATAGGTTTAGTTTAATTAGAGACTTAAAACTAGACTAAATTGACCTCAACCTTTAACCCATTCCTACTTTAAATCAAATAGATTAGTGGAGGGCATTTTGGACATTCAAATAGGGGACACCTCACCCTTTTTGGACAGCCACCTATGGGGGGGGGATAAGGAGTGAGTCACTCCTTCATTCATTTGTTTTCATCCACTTTCTCTCTCTTGTTCTTCTCCAAATTAATTTAGAGATGAACCTCCATTGATTTCATCTCCAAATCAACCCTTTCTTCCACCAAATCTTCTTTATTTCTCCTCTACTCCATGGTTAGAGGGTGCTAGCCAAGTTTGGGAGGATTCGGAGCTCGTTCGTGTCCTTTTAGAATCTCTACGTGTCGGTGTCGTGTTGGAAGGATTTTCCTTTGAATCTCTCTCCCGGAAGGTATAATCTCTTCTCTAATCCATCCCTACATACATATAGAAATATTTTGAACCCATAGAAATGACCCCCATGGTTGTATCTCCATTTGTGTCCATTTCGTGTCCATTTGGAGGTCATAGGAGTGTCCTTTGTGTTGTGGTTGTGTCCATGTGGGAAAACCCCAAATTTGGACACACTATGTGTTGTTGTGATGTATGAATGAATTATTACATGTTTAATCTCATATTTTTGTATTGGAGATGTGTTCTATAGTGTCTCATATATATATATATTAGTGTAGAGAGTGAGTTCTTGATATATTATGTTATATACTTGTGTTTCTTTTGTCTCAAACTACCTAAATTCGTCATAATATTTATCCACGTTTTTAGTAGCAATAGCAACTTAGACATGTCATAACTTTTAGCTTAATACTCCGATTTATCTTTCGTTTTTTTTAAAAGAACCGTATCGAAGTTAGCTTTCCAAATATATATTTTAATAAGCCAAATTCTTTCTGTAACGTTCTGTAGAATTATTTGAGTGTCAGCTGTACGAAAGACGAACGCGTTTCGGTATTTTTGCGATTCTGGGAGCTTTCGGACACGAAAATGCGATCCGTTTGAAGTTTCGGAAAGCTAACACGAAGGACTACGACATACTTTAATCCTAGAATTTAGTAAATGCCCAATTGGTACAGTATTGGTTTTAAGTAGAAGAGTGACTATACGATATATGCATTTTGTGCAACCTATGAGCCTATGTAGTATGGATATTAAATGAATATAGAGTATGTAATGCATGATATGTTAGATGAATGAAATAATATATATATATGATATATATTCTCTTTACATTAATGTATATATATGGTTGAATGCAAGCATGTAGGAATGCAATTAATATAATGCATATGAGCAATGTATGAATGAAAGAATGATATACAATGTATGCATGAAAGTATATAATGAATACTAGATATGAATGCAAGATATATATGTAATGATAGATATGAATGCATATTGTATAAATATTGTAATGCAATATATAATGATAACATGTATGGTAATGTAGAGTATATGATGCAAGCATGAATGAATGGAGGAAATACATGTATATAGGTAATATAGAATGTAATATATGAATGCAAGCATGCAAGATAATGTATTGTATCCATATATGATGTATTCAACTTAAAGATAATATAATATATGAAAGGAATGATAATATATAACATGATATGTAGGGTAATGCAAGGTATAAAATATATGATGTGTGCATGTTTGTATGTCTCTATGTTAATGTATGGAATGATATGAATATACAATATATGCATATGTATAAAACATGTAGGTAATGCATAGATGCATGAATGAAATAAATGTTTACAATATGTTAATATAAATACAAGTATCTAATATGTATAGATGTAAGTATAATATAATACAAGTATACATGTATGTATCATGTAAATATAATATACATGATATGTATGTATGCATGTATACAAGGTAAGTATGTATGTATGTATTTCTATAAACTGAGTTAACCTATAACCTTTTACACACATGCATTCATACACCCTTTGACATCATGTGTCCCGTGTCACATACACCTACCTATCACTAAATTTTAGAACATTAACACATATCCTTTCACACACATGCCAAACACACACAACACACACATACTCACTTACTCTTTTACATCTCTTTCTCTCTATATATATGTATGTGCCTATATATATAGCTTTCCTATATATATCTATGTATATGAATATGTGAATGTGAATAATATATATACATTATATGACTAAGTTTGTGTGCCTTGTTAGCTTATGGTTTAGTTTTGTGCTTGGTTTAGCAAGTGACTTAGGCTATGAGTTAGTAGCTATCTTGGATACTTGATTTGCATATACTTAGTTTGTTTAGACCTAGAATAACTTGTTTGACCTAATTTAGACTTGTTAGACCTAGTTTGACCATAGTTGACCTAGGTTTGACTTTCAGGGTTGACCAAGTTGCCCAAGAGTTGACTTTGGTCTAGATGGACCTAGAGTCATGTAGAATACATAGTAGAACTTCATATTGCCATTTTGGACTTGTTGTGACATGTGCTGTTCTGATTAGGAGCCAGACACCTATCCTCGGACAGTATATTTACTTTGGACATTCAGACACCAGGCGAGTACATTCTCTGATCTTTTTATACTTACCGGGATTATATTCTTTCTCTAGATTACTCTACTTGATGCTGACACGTATCTTCACGGATTAGTACTATATGGATCCTTTCCTGAGATGTTATCCCTCTACGGGTGCATCGGGTATTTTATGTTCATGTACTTTATCATGTGCATCAGGTACTCCTTGTACTCGTACTAGTTCATGTTTTTACATATTCTCATGTGCTTTCATGTACTTTCATATGCTTTATCATGTGCCTCATGTACTACTTATTACATGAGTTCACGTATCTTAGCTGTGTTCATGTGCCTATAACGTAACTTGAATGGATCCTTGTGTATTGATTGGGGCGGGGTGAGTAGAATTGGTTATGTGAACACTATCCCCAGTAGCTATATTCATGTGCCTCCTTAGTTGTATTCATGTGCCCCTAAGCCGTTTACATAACCATATTGTACTCTAAATCACGTAGCCACTTACAGTCTCTACTATCATGTATTTACTTTCAGTTACAAAATGTCTCCTGTTTACTAATACTTCCATTCAGCACTTCCTGTATTTTACTCTATTGCATGATTTATACTCCTAACCTGCTATGAACTGTTTGAGAGATATGTGCTCGTTTCCGTCCTGACTGGACCTGTGATAAATTTTACAGATATCCGGGAGGTTGCCTGCTAGCCTAGAGGAGACACATTAGAGGTTGTATAGATAGTTAGGGTTTGATTATAGCTTATTTTCAGTTGTCTTGAGTTGTATTTATTTTATGGATTACTGTATTTGAGCTTTGAGATGTATTTCTGGGTTGGTGTACCTTAGACACTTAGACTTCTATCTGCTGTATCTCTTTTGGATTTCATGTTCTATCTATCTTCCATTATGCTCTACCTTAGATGTGATTGAGTTTACATTCTGCTATGTCACCCCCATTCGGGGAGTATAAACTGTTTAGCCTTATACTGTTAGATGCATGAGACCTAGGACAGTGTTCTACCGCCGACACTGCGGCGTAGGCTGGACGTACCCACTTCTCGTGACCTTATTCTAGGGTGCGAGTTGTGACAGAAAGCTCTAGAAAGGCGTGCTTAGTATAGCTCAATGCACTGCTGAGCTAACAAGCATTTTTTGTCTAGCGCTTCAAGCTCTTGGAGTCGCAGACGGTAGCTCTCTTCAGCAGTCAGCTCGCTGGCTAGGGCTACGCGAAGAGAAAGAATCTAGATTTTTAGGAGAAGAACTGCTTCGCTCCAATAAACAAGAGAGAATGGCATACTGCTGTTGGAGTCCGGACCGTTGTGCGATAGGCCCATAGACATTCACCGAGCTTCTCGTTCCAATCGCGCTTGTTTGAAGACACGAACTTCTTGAGAAGTTTTATGATGGTTTTGTTGAAGGCTTCTGCTAGCCCGTTAGCCGCTGGATTGTAGGTAGTAGAGGCTACATTCTGGATTCGATTCTTATAACAGAACCGATAGAACGTATGGCATGTGAATTGTGGACCATTATCATGGATGATCCTGTGAGGTAGGCCGAAGCGGTAGATGACGTGATGTTTGATGAAGCTGATCACGTTTGACGCCTTCACTTAGGTGAGCGGTATAGCTTCCGCCCATTTGAAGAAGTAATCAGTTATGTCTAGGATGAACCGATGTCCTTTGGAGGATGGTGGACTGATTGGTCCTATGACGTCCATGCCCCAGGCTTCAAATGGCCAAGATGCTGCCATCGGGTGTAGGAACTCCGAAGGTTGATGAATAAAATCGGCGTGGAACTGACAACCTCTACACTTATTTGCGATTCAACAGCATCCGCTATCATGGTGGGCCAGTAATAACCCATTCGCTTAAGGCGGTCTTGTAATTTGGAGCCTGGTTGATGTGCACCACAAACTCCATCGTGAGCCTCCCGGAGTGCATGCTTGGCTTCTGTGTCTGATAAGCATCGTAACAGTAGCCCGTCATAAGAGCATCGGTATAGCATCTTGGTAGCTGTGTCATAGTAAAATCTGAGAGATCGTCTTTGGATGGATACTACTTTCTTTGGGTCCTCGGGGAGGATTCCATAGACAGCGTAGTCTATGAAGGGAAATCTCCAGTCTTTAGCGTCGATGTTTATTTCTGCTGTGTGACTGTGATGAATATGCAAGGCATCTTTTATACAAAATAGTTCTCGACCAGACACTGTGATCGACTGCTGGGTATTGATAGGAACGGTCAAGGAAGCAGCGAGACCGGCTAGAGCATCTGCTTCTATATTCTATAGTCGAGGTACGTGCTCGATGAAGAATCCAACAAAAATAGACGCTAACTCAATTGTTGCTCTGTGGTAGGGGATGAGATCTTCGTGGCGAACTTCATAATCCCCTCGGACCTGACTAACTATTAGCTTGTAATCGGCGTAAGCCTCTAGATAGTCAACTCCCAGTTGCTTTGCCAGTTGTAGGCCGATTATTAGGGCATTATATTTGGCCACATTGTTGGTGCATGGTTCCACGAGAGAATATGCTTGGTGTATGACCAGATGATCAGGTGACATGAACACGACACCTACTCCAGCCACGATGTTTCCTTTGGGCCCTGTTCTTGATGCACCGTCAAAGAACATTCGCTAAATAGGAATTTCTTCAGTTGCAGTGTTAGACTCCACCACTTCGTCGGGGATTTTGTCGTAGAGTTTGGACGACTCCGGCATCGGATGAACTGCTAGAAAATCAGCTAATGCTTGACCTTTTACTGCCTTCTGAGGGACGAAGATCATATCATATGGAGTCAACAGCATTGCCCATGTAGCTAAATGGGAATTGAGAGAACCTGGTTTAGTCATGAGTATTCTAAGAGGGTTGACTTTGGATATAATGTGGATAGTCTGCCCAGACACGTAGTGGCGTGTCTTTTGGATGGCAAATACTAGTACGAGGCATTCTTTCTCCATCGGTGTGTATTTGTGCTCGGCACCCACCATTGTGCGGCTGAGGTAGTAATTGCCTGTTCATGGCCGCCTTTGTTCTTCTAAGCTAAGAGGGTGCCAAAGGAATGATCCATGGTGCGGATATATAGTAAGAAAGGGCTTCTCCATTATTGGAGCAACCAATACTGGAGGGCTTGTAAGATATGCCTTGATGTCGTCGAATACGCGTTGACATTATTCTGTCTAGACAAAAGATACGCCTTTCTTCTTGAGATGAGTGAATGGTTGACACCTTCTAGAGAGGTTCGAAATGAATCGTCTGATGTAAGCTAGCCTTCCTTGTAGTCCGCGTAGCTCTTTGAGGTTTCTTGGAGGATGCATGTCGAAAATAACCTTCACTTTCTCCGGGTCCAGATGTATACCCATTGAAGTGATGACGAAACCAAGGAACTTGCCGCTGGAGACTCCCAGGAAAGACTTGGTTGGATTCATCTTGAGTTGGTGTGCACGCATTAGTTCGAACACCGTTCTGAAGTCTTGGAGGTGGTTACCCTTGAGACGACTTTTGACTGCAATATCGTCTATGTAGCACTCCACAGTTTTGTGCAAATGATCACAAAAAATTGTGTTCATGGCTCGCTGGTATGTCGCCCCTGCATTCTTTAATCCGAAGGGTATCACCGTATAGCAGTATACCCCCAACGGTATTCGAAAAGATGTGTGCTTCTCGTCGTCGGAGAACACCTTGATCTGGTTGTAGCCTGAGAATCCATCCACGAAGGACATCCGTTCGAAGTCGCAAGTGTTGTCGATCATTACGTCGGTGATCGGTAGAGGGAACTCGTCTTTCGGACATGCAGAGTTCAAATTACGGTAGTCGATACAGACTCGAACTTTACCATTCTTTTTCATGACTATAACGATATTGGCAACCCAGTCTGGATGTTGTTTCTCGCGAATGATTCTACTGGCGATGAGCTTCTTGACTTTATTCTCGATGGCTTCCATGACGTCTGGTCAAAATTGCTGTTGTTGCTGTTTCCCTGGCTTAGCTTTAGGCGAAATGTTCAGGCGGTGCACGGCGACTTTAGGGTCTAAGCCTGGCATGTCTTTATAGCTCCATGCGAAGACGTCGATATATTCTCTTATAAGCTGTATAAGAGATTGGCTTCATCGCCAGATAGGCTTTTGCTGATGAAGATTGGTTTGAAGGATACTTCATCTCCTATATTGACTTGGATGACTTCGTCATCGGTAGGTGGTTCCCGTTGTTCGAAGCACAGCTCCCACCTGGTGTCCATCATTTGAGCCTATTGTTCGATTTCGACTGATTGGACATCGTCTGTAATTTGGTCGGCGGAAACCATGTTGACGGACAGAGTTGCTTTGAATATGTCGCCGATGCTGGAGTCTGAGTCCCAGAGGAAGGAGTCAGAAGAATGAGAACAATGATCTGCTTCATCATTCGATCCTTCGGAAGTTGTTGGAGGAGAAACATAGCCCAAACAAATACTGCTTCGTTGATAGTAATTCTCGGGTTTGTCGGGAGGAGCAAAGTGTCTTATTGGCAACCGTCGTCCTCCGCCGTAATTTATCCCTTCATTGCTTTTGATGTCATATCCCATATTCTGGATGATATTCTTGGCCTGCCAACTATACCGAAAAAGTTGTATTTTTCCAGAGTCATAGTCAGCTTCTGTGTTGTGCTTGGGAGAAGTAGAGTCTGGAATAAACTTTCTCTCGCCAATTATACGGCCGAAGATGATTAGCTCTTCATCTTTCTTTCTGGCTGGAATGATGAAGTAGTGGATATCTTTTGGGTAGACTTTTTCCCGCAGGTGAGACGTCATGACCGACATGCAGAGGTGTGGTCCTATGCCGTTCTCTAGGGCGTATATCGTATCTATGTAATGGTTTACAGATTGATAGACATCGGAGTAATTCAAAGATAAACCTTTTCTAAGGAAATATGCAAGTTTTTCTTTAGGGATAACATCATCCGCTGAAGGTACATTATTCTGAGTATTGATATACTCATTGAGAGGATCATCATCTAGAAGAGGAGCCATAGTCTTGGCCGAGTTCACTACGTAGGATAATTCTTCAGGATTGGGAGGACGGGCATCAGTAGGTTCCCCCTGGGTGTTTTGCTGAGAGTGATGGTCAATGGTTTGACCTTGTCGGGTTTCTTCTTCTTCACCAGATTGTGAGAGGCTTTAGGGTACTTTTTGGAGTAGTACGTCCTTTGACTCGGACAATCAGGGGACCATCATTGGAGGATGGAGGTGCTTCAGCTTCATTGTCAGCTTCATTGCCATCGTCCTTGGGGGTTAAGATTATTAAAGTACCGAATCTCCATAGTAAGCTTCGATGCCCTTGAAAGGATCGACATCAGCAAACTCTGTCTTCACGACACCGTCACTGTTGACGTACTTGAAGCACTGGTGAAGTGTGGAAGGGACGATCATGTTCTCATGTATCCATGGACGTCCTAATGAGACGTTGTAGGATACATTAGCATCGATCACATAGCAGGAAACCTCCGTTCGGAGATCACCGATCTGGCATTTGAGACGGATCTTGTCCAGCGGATGGCTTCGACCAGCAATAAAAGCCATGATAGTTGTGTTGGTTGCGAATAGCTTGTGCAAAGGGATTCCCAGGATTTGAAGCAAACTTCTAGGAATGATGTTGAGGGAGGATCCTGGATCGATGTGCATGCAGTCCACCTTGATCGTCCCGATATATCCTGTATAGTATAGGGGTCTATCATGATGATTATTTTTGAGTAGCATGTCCTCCTGTGAGATGGTGATGTTGGGCACCACTTTCATAGTACTGTGGCAGTAGGGGTAGGAAACAGGATCTTCAGTGGGAGCTTTGACCTCATCGAGGTAAGAGTCGACATGTAACAATGCCTCACTTAAGGCCTTTCGAGTTTCTTTGGAGAGTCGCAATAGATTGAACAGAGACAACCTGGCGGGCGTATTAGCTAGCTGAGCCAGTATATCAAAGTTGTAGGGTCGATCCATGCCTTCGGAAGCTTGTGCCTTTAGAGGTTTGTCAAACCGCGTCTCCTTCTGCTTGGATGTGGTTTGAGGCTTAGACGGGCCGGCTTCTGAGCTTGTAGGGGTAGCAGGAGCTTGAAAAGGTAGTGCTTCTTCTTGTGCGGGATCGTACGTCCGAAGATAAGTCTTCTCCGATTGCGTCTCGCCAGATAGAACCTCGTAGATGGGAGAGGATACCATGTGGCCTGGCTTGAATTTCTTGCCCCTTTTTGCTTTGGGAGGTGCTACCCCCTGCATCACTTCTTGGACAAGGTCTGGGTGGACCTACATGATCTCACCACGTCCAGTTGTGAGTGGGACAAAGGTTGAGTTGTGAGCTGGTGGTAGGTTGACGACTTCCATCATTGCCTTGGGGATCGGGACCACGCCGTCTGGGACTTCTGTAAGAGGAAAGTCGCCAAACTGAAGAGAGATCATGTTAGCAGATACGACCTTGTCTTCAGCTTTGAGGTTAATCACTTGGCTGTCGATAAGCTGTTGTATCTTCTTCTTCAGGATGATGCAGTCCTTGGTGGAGTGATGCACGTACTGATGGTAAAGACAGTACTTGGGATCATTGAGTTGGCTCGCCTCTACATGATGTCGTGGTGGGGGCAATGTCAGCTTATTACCCTTCGTCAATGTGTGAAAGATGGTAATGACATCGTCTTCGTCGAAGAAGAAGGTCTTCTAAGGCTTGTCGGAGGCGCCTTGAGAATTGGAAGCTCATTTGAATGTGTCGACTTTTAGGACTTCTTTCCTTTTACCCCCGCGAACAGGGATAGCTTGAGGATGCTTGCCCTTGTCTTCAGATTTCGGTGTCTTCAGCCCCAGTAGTTCCAAGTTAGGAACATCATTTTCAGCAGCATCAGTGGCCCCAATGAAAGCGGGCCATGTATTATACTTATGTATACGTAGACAAAACTTCACTGTAGGAAGGAAGTTATGTCGACAAGTATCCATAAGTTCTGAGTCTGGTATGCCGAAGGGCATCTTCAGTGCTAACGGCTTGAAGCGTTCTATGAAGGCAATGACAGACTCATTCCTCCTTTGCTTGGTCTCGATGAGAGTGGACATACTAACATGCATGCCACTCTCGTAAAACCTGTTGAGGAACAACCTCTCCAAGTCTTTGAATGAATTGATACACCCGTCAGGCAGACTGCAGAACCATTCGAAGGCTACCCCTGCAAGGTGCTAATAAACAGCTTTGACAGAAACGGATCATCTCGGGGCAAGTACAGAGTCTGCGTGTTGAAGTACGTCATGTGCTGACGAGGAGAAGTCAAGCCGTCGAATGAGTTTAGCGTCAGCGACTTGTAGTTAGAAGGGCAAGTAGCGTTCTCCCACTCAGGAGGATATGGTTGAGATATCCCCATCTTCTGCAGCTCGTCTTTGTGTGAGATGGTGTCGAGGTGAGCGACCAGGGAATCAATTGTATCTTGTTGATTGAGCAGGTGTTGGAAAATGGCTGCTGAACGGTTGTCAGGTATTGTTGGCGAAGGACCACCCCTAGCATTTGTAAGATTTGGAGGAGGCACAACGGAATGATACTCCTTTTGTAGGAAAGGATGGTTGTTGCTGTGAGCCAGACTAGCGTGGGCTCAGACATTTTGTTGAGGTGGAGGAACAGCCCCAGCAGCTTGAACTGCCATGATACTGGTAAGCATATCAGTGATCTTGACGAATGCTGTTTCGAGACCCTCTAGCCGTTTACTAGTCTGATCACTGGCTTCTTCAGGTCATTCTCCGTTCGTCATGTATGTAGATAACATGCGAGGATGAACAGAAAAAGCAGTGCAACTGGTGCCGATACTGTCTGTCTTCGAGTGGCTAAGTCCTTCATCTTCTGGTAGAGGAAGTAGATAGTCGCCATCGGATTCGGAGGGATCATCATCTTCTGGAAGGCTACCCCAAGTGTGGGGGTCATCTACTTCAGATTCTGAGGGAACGCTACCCCCGACTTGAGAATCTTCGTCGTCTATACAGAATCTTGTCTTTGATCGAGTGCCCATATAGACTCCTTCGGATGTGACAGTCTGTTGGCCATCTGTTGGTAGACTTCGTCTTTTTTATCTCGTGGAACTGAGAGAGAAGGTTGGGTTGGTGGTCCACCGTCTTTGATTGGGGCTTCCGTAAGGGGGACCCCATGAAGCCATGTTGGATGAAACACATAGTGGCTTCTCGTGGTCAGAGAAGTACAACCGTCGAAACATGGACTATCTCTGAGGCACTCTTGTCACTTTGGAGCAACAACAGTTGATAACAATATTGATGCACGGAAGTGCACTTTGAATTGTTATGTTCTCCCTCACTTTACGCTTATGATTTATCATGTTGCGCAAGTCAGCGAAAGGGAGTTTTGTCTTACAACCCATGTTGCATGCATCGCCGAGCTTTGCATGCGGGTTCATAAGGAGAGTAGGCACATCCAGACTTAGTTCATGTGCAGGGGCAACCCCCACACCTAAGTTCTGTGATGTCCTTGAAGACAGCCCCGTACTATACGTGTTGGGACCTGTCTTTTTGCTGTGGGCGCATAGGCCTTGGAGACCGGGCTTGGGCACATGCTTCTGGACAGCATGTTTGAGTCGCCTTGATGTAGGCGCATAGTATGGATCCAGAGAGCCTGGGCGTATAGCCTTGGACGTATGACTCTGAATGCCCAGCCTGTTGAAGACAGAAGTGTTCTGGTTGGGGCTATGCGCCCAAGCACTCCCTTGGCCGCATGGCCTTGGGCGCATGCTTGGTGGAGCAGCGCTGTTTTCTCTCGGTTTTACCTCCTTCATTCGTGAGCCTCGCCGGGTCAGGCCAGAGTGTCGTACACCCCGATCCTTGGCATCATAGTGTTTTCCTCTGCCAAGTCTCGAGTGTTGAACACTCTGTTGTTGGTTGTGGAGGGAAGAAGTCACTGGGCTAGTAGAGCCCAGAACGATATGAGCCTTCTTCATTTAGGGGACTTCTGTGTCAGAGTCCTGCGCCCAGGTGACAGAGTCCTCCAGCTGCATATCCGCTATGACACTAGCAGGATATGTGCAGCGAGCCTTCGGAAGCCAAGTCTTGCGAGACTTGTTTGGCTTCGCTGATTTTGAGGGAGTAGAGCCGTCCCTCGAGAGCGTCTCTTCGAACGATGCTGATCGAATTTTACGATCAGCATATTCTGAGTACTCCCCACTTTGTCGGTATCGGATTACGTCACCAACTTCTTGTCAGAGAAAAAGGTAGTCCACAGCAGAGTCGCCATTTTTGTGTACACACACAAAAAGAAGAAGAAAAAAATGTTGCCTTTTCTTTTTATTGGCACAAGGCACCACAAATCGAGTACGCCTGAGAGATCCCCGAGTACAAAAAGAAGAATTCTGGGGAATAGGACGATGGAGATCGAGCGGCAGTTGCTCATTTACTCTGTTGACACTCCGATTACAAAAGTGGGAGAAAACCTAAGAAAATTGCTAACTTTTGGCTCACTGGCAAGAAGTACAGCAATTTGGCTCTTGAAAATGCTCTCTGTTCTGTCTTTGAAGAGGGATGAGGCCCCCCTTTTATAGTCGTTCCTGAGCTGGAATGGTGTTATGCGCCCACATGAAGAAACACGCTGGTTTTTATGTAGGCGCATAGTCCTGCTTTGGGCGCATAGGACGTAGGCGCATACAGGCTGCAAGATCGTGGGTTGGTCGTGGTGTTGACGTGGCCGCATGCTTCGATGCACGACTGCTCGCGGAGACTGACGTGGCCGTGTGCTTCGGTAGACATTTTGATCATGGATTTGACCGAGTCAGGCTTGGGCGCATAGCCATGTCTCAGGCTATGCGCCCTTCTTTCGGGGGAGTTAGTCTTGGGTGCATGGAACTTCACTGGCTGGGCGCATGAAGCTTCGTTGGCTGGGCGCATATAGCTCTACTGACTGGGTGCATGGGGCTTCTCTTGACCTGGGCGCATGGAGCTATATTTGCTAAAAAAATTTCATGCTTCTACAGTGGTGTACTGGTTAGCGGCCTTGCCTGCGTTCGATCGATAAACGTGCAAAAGGAGAGTTTTCCATGGGTTATGATGATAGGGATCTTCGACAACAATCACTGGAATAATCGGTCTATTGGAATGTGCTATTGGGAATCTCATCTAGGTTTGGAGGCCTGCTTGCAGCGGAGGTGGTGCTGCATGAGCGGAAGGATGGCGTTTGATTGGTGAGGGTTGGACAGTGCTCAACCCCGGCTGTTTCAGAAGAAATCTGTGGCAACTCTGGGTTGGCGGCAATGTTTTGATCACGACATTGAGGAAGGACACCAAAGTGCAAGACAAGAGCGTCGGCTACGGAACATGGGCGAAGTAGTAGGATGGTAGGGCGCTGACAAAATTGGTTTTTGGTGGCCACAACCACATGAGGAGGTCCCCAGAGCCGATGAGATGGTTGGTGGTTTATTTGGTTTACGACTAGGGTTTTCGAAATTATCTATTGATGCCGCAGCAACTTGTTTATAAAGAAGTGATAGTGGCGGGTCTGGGTCCAGGAATGGTGTTTTTGGGCTGGGTTAGGGAATTGGTTGTAAGCATAATGGGAATACATAAGTGAAAAGGAATTAAGCCCATGAATGGGATTGGTAGGTTATGGAAAGAAGAAACATTATATGGAGTTAGGCTGGGCCTGGTCTTGGTCGGGGTATGAGAGGCCAAGTACTATATATATAAGCATTAAGGTCCTACAGAAAAAATGCTTAAGGGCTTAAAACATAAGCTAATAAATAGTTTACATATGTGCTTTAAGGCCCTGACAATATACTTATATATAGCGTTGAAGGACTAAATAAATAATACATTCTTATATGGGGTTTAAAATCCTAAATATTTTGTATAAATAAATATGGTTTATGTCCAAAATAGTAAATGCCATACATATGGGTTCTAAATAAGAACAAAATCTTCATTGATTAATAATAACATTATACTAAGACTAATTTGCTAAATGTATTTAATTTTAAAAAGGGATTAACGATTCTATGTAGCCTTGCTAAGTCAAAAGGACTTGGTTCAATAAACAAACAATAAAATAATAATAATAATAATAATAATAATAATAATAATAATAATAATAATAATAATAATAATAATATCCACCTAGTCATTATAAAGTTTTTTTTGGAAAACCTAACCTCCGAAAAATGGGGCTTTACAGAGCTCCCCGTCAAATACTTGGGGATACCGTTAACAGTTAATTATGCAAGAGACGTTGACTGTTGGAATTTAGTTGACTATGTTCAACGTCGAGTTGAAGGATGGCAAGCACATTGCTTCTCTTTTGGAGGACGTATTAAGTTGGTCAGGTCAGTTATATCAGCCATCGCCTCGTTCTGGTTACAATCCATACTACTTTCCAAGTCTACGATACGGTGTGTAGAAAAATTATGCACTAACTTTATCTGGCGTGGTAAAATTCATGCAATAGCCTGGAATAGATTGTGTCCGCCGAGAAAGGCGGGGGTGTTGGCCTACTCCCGTTGGAAACACTTAGAAAGGATTGTCTGGAGGTTGCTAACTGGTGACTCGATATGGACTGTATGGATGCGGCAAAGATACTTACATGGACAATGTCTGGGCTTGCACTACAACAAAAAACCATTTTAATGACGGCTAAAAAGCGTCATTAATGACAAACCATGACGCTTTTTTTTTTCCAAAGCAACCGTTATGAAAACGGGTGTTATAAATGTTTTTTAAAAGCGTTATAAAAAAACCGTCATGAATAGTTTCTATAAAAGCGCTATGAATATTTAATATATAGTGCACAATTCAGGACTTTTGTAAAACGTTATGAATAGATAATATGTATAGGCTCAATGCAGTACATTTATAACACTTTATACTATTCAAATTAGCATATTTATAATGCTCTATACTGCACATTATATATTACATTCCAAAAACTTAACATTATATCACCATCTTTATTACATTTCTCAAATTAGAGTACATATCAACATCTTCATTATATTCTCAAAATAGAATATCCAAATACATATATTTATTTACAACTACCAAAATTGTCCACATCAAAACTTGGCCACATAACCAATAATCATGAAAGATCAACGACAGCCGGAACGAAGGAGTCGCCGAGGCCAAAGTCGTGGCGGATGATCCAGCCCTTGCTGGTGCCGAGGCTGAAATACTTTGTAATGCACGACATGAAATATGGAGATGTCCGCACCCATATTGTTCATACCAAACAACTTTTTACATTGCTTGCCAAGAGCATTTTTTTGGCTCTGTTAGGACCTGAAATAGGAATCATGTTAAATTCCTAATTATATACAGATCAATAGAATGAGATCCACACACTACAACGTAAGATCTCCAAGCAAGTAAGGTGACAACAATTGGACTTCGTGCATGGGATAGTAAATTTGTCGGCATCAATACTTTGTGTGCTATATGTAAGTTCAACTGTAACCAAGCCAACTTCAATACCAAAAAGACGAGCTAAGGAAAAAATTAGAGTCATATTGTTAAATCAACCAAAGGAATAAGCAATAAAATAAAAAAATGCGAAAGTTACTTAAAAGAAACTACATCATCAGTGATCACCAAGGCAAGAATAAAAAGACTACGAATAAGGTGTTTCCTGGACAAGTTGGCCCTAGTTTAAAGCTGACAAACTAACAAGTTTCGAAAAGTGTCCAATAAGTTCTGGAATGAGCCCGTATGATATAAGATCACCACTTTTTACCTGTGAACATCACATGAAACTCGTATCAGATCCACTACAGTAGGTAAGAGAAACTTGCATATTTTCTGAAGCAATAAGACACAGTTACATGAAGGGAGGAAAGTTATTTACTTGTTATAGCATATTTGAGATGCTTACTGTTTCCAGTAAGGATGACGTCACCACCGCATCTGACATCCCACTAGTTCTTATGTTTGTACGTACTGGTGCTCCAAAACTAATAGAAGAAACTTCTGGGATGCGTCCCGCTCGACACAAGCCTTCAACTTGATACTAGCACATAGAGCATTTGCAGGACCAACGAGCGACTGCTATCCGATCAACATGCAGGAGATGGCTAAACTCTAGCTAAAGTTACTGGGAAGCAATCAGAAAACACCATATTATGCAGTAGAAAACTTGCTTGCAGAATAGAACTATGTAAACTTTTAAATCCATTATCAAAACAATATATAAACTCCAAGAAAAAAGTGATGCTAGTACTTGTTAATCATGAACTTGAGCATATTTGCAGTCAGGTAATTGCTCAACAGAGCATAGAGCTAATCAACAAACATATACATAAACTGTACATGAGTCTCTGCATGAACACACTTTATACATTTCACCAGTACAGATTAACCTCTTCTAGAGGCATATAGACACATTTTAGGCTGGCACCTAGTTCTAGCATCTCCTTGAAAAAATAGCTCCATCTACTATAATGTCGACACCCAAATCTAATTCACAAGAATAAATACTTAAGTTTCTTCGACAGCCAAAGCTTATTTAGCAGAAAACAACAGAATAGTAAATTACTTACGAGAGCATACTCCCCAGTCTCAAAGATTCTTATGTCCAAAACCTAGTACAAAAAAAGGTAAGAATCTAAAGCAAAATGGTATAAAGAGATGAAAGCGAATATACGAAAAAATATTAAATCAAGACAGTAATAGAGCAATATATTAGTTCAGCTAAAGAGACATGTAGGTATCATAACAAGTTAACAAGTCTCAGGAAATACCTCACCACGGTCCTCATATATGTAGTCCAATCCTTTGTAATATGGTGGATGACCAACAAATAAATACTGAGAACAAGAAATTCCAAACTATTTTATCATTAAAATTGGCAAAAGATGCATGTCCATATGATACTGAAATTGAACAATAGACACAATTAGGAAGATACTTACTTCCAAGACAAACAAGTATGCAATTCACATTGAACAAATACAAATTAACAAAGAAAACAAGAAGAAACAAATAAAGCAAGCTTACGTTGACGCATTTAAGGATCAACTACATCGTTATATCTATTTAAGCAACAAGATACAAGCTGCAGGGATTTTCTTAGATAGTTTAGTGCATGAAATATTTCATTGCGAAGAACATAAATTTTTCAAAGTTTCTCTTCCCATCTGATAAGATTTTAGGCATACTTTTTTTTCCTGGCAAACTCATGCAGTGTGGTTCATCGTCGTTTGTGGTTGATCCCCTAGTGGAGCTTTTGAAAGCCAGTCAGGAATAAATCAGCAGCAACTAATCAAAGAATGGTGAAGGGGGAAACGAACCGGCACGCACACTGGCGGAGCGGGCGGCGGGGTTCTGTATGAGGATGTGGGGCGGGGCGTCCATGGAGGCAAAGTCGTGCGCATAGAACCCGTCCCTCTGCTGCTCCAGCGAGTTGGCGAGGTTCAGCGCCTCCGAGAGCTTCGACCGCAGCAGGGAATCCGGCCGGAGCCTCGGCTGCACCACCAGCAGCCTCGGAGGGCTCTCCGGATCCCTGTTCAGCAGCAGCCCCCTGCCGTCGTCGTGCTTGTCGGCCTCAGCCGAGTTTTTCTTGTGGCGTGACGAGAAGGGGGAAGAGAGGATGGAGATGGAAGGGTTTTTATTAGGGCTCACATTGGAGAAGACTTTGATTTTGCTCCCTTCGACGTCTCGAGCTCCTTCTCTCCGAAAATGAAGTCGAGGCTAGGGTTAGGGTTTGTGGGAGGGGGCATTGGTGCTAAGGTTAGGGTTTGTAGGAGGTTGAAAGGAGAAGAAGGAGAAGATTAGAGTTTACATAAGAGGTGGAGTAAAAGAGAGTTGGAAATGAGCAAGAAACTGAAAGGGCTTTGGAAAATTTTAGGGTTCAGGGAGATGAGGGAAGAGGGGGAGGAGGGAAGATCTGAAAAAGATCGGGTGTGAAGGATTTTGTTGGAAGTTTATTAATTACAAGTTTGCCACCGCTTTTAAATATTAATAACGTTTTATTTTGTAAACGTTATGAAAAGTCCATAATTAGTTCAGACTGTCATTGAAAGAATGGATTCTAAACATTTATGACGCTTAGGTATCAGCCGTCATTAAAATGCCTCGTCGAGCATTATTAATAGATCTTTTTTTAGTAGTGTTGTAAACCAAATAATAACTTTTTAGTCACTTTCAAGCATATACTTCAATATAGGCGGTGGATCGGGTAAGAATGCAGCGTACGGTCCAAGCAGTCGGGCAGGACTTGGTCAACCAACTGCTTGTGGATAGGGAGTGGCATCTCGAGAGACTATCGAGTGTTTGACCTGTGAGCAACCTGATCCGAGCGTGTGTGGTTGATAACCAACTGGGCAATGACGCTTGGGTATGGAACACATCCAAGATCGGAGTATTCGAGGCTGGTTCAGTTTATGAGAGTATCCGAATAAGGCACAAAGACATTGAATTGATCTGTTCCTTCGATGATGCAGCTGTGTATGTATAATAGTTGTGGCAAAGCTACTGACTAAGGATCACTTACAACGATTTGAGATTCAGGTAGAGGACCCCAGATGCCCTCTGTGCCAACAAGCGGTGGAATCCATATCGTACCTATTCTTTGGGTGTGATACTGCGAGACACATATGGAATGCATAGACTGCGCAGATTGGTCTAGAGTCTGGAACTGATTTGTATATAGCTTGGATTCTTCAAAATATCAAGGCGGGACCCGAGAGAGGACCGACCTGGATACATGAGGCATGAATAAGACTTGCTTCAACCGTTTGGCATATTTGGCGAGAACATAATAATAAAGTATTTGAAGGTCAGAATACCAGGGGTTAATGGAATCATTCACAATGTAAATGAGGATGTGCGAAGGTTGGGGTTGGGGATAAACCTGACTTGTAAGAATTTTTTACATCAATATAATCACCTTTTTTTAATATATATATATATATATATATATATATATATATATATATATATATATATATATATATATATATATATATATATATATATATATATATATATATATATATATGCAACCCTTTCCCCCGGGGGGAAGTTGATTCTTACCAAGCACGTCCTCTCCTCCATCCCCCTATACACCCTAGCCGTCTGCTCGCCTCCAATCAAAGTGCTCCACTCTATTGAATCCCTCCTCGCTAATTTCTTTTGGGGTCATTTTGAGGGCAAGGACAAGCATCACTGGACCAGTTGGGACACCATGGCTAAACCTACTAATGAGGGTGGTCTGGGCTTCTGTAGACTAGCCCACATTGTGGATGCACACTCCGTGAAATTGTGGTAGAAACTTCGCACTAAAAGCTCGATCTGGACCAGGTTCATGAGAATGAGATACTCCAGATTCTGTCATTTGACAGAGGCGTCTGCCAACAACAGATCTTCGGCGTCGTGGCGGCGCATAATCCGCGGTCGTAGCCTGGCGGCACCGCACTTGCGTTTGTTATTGGGGAACGGTCATTCACAGGCGTACAAGGAACGCTGGTTGGGGGAAGACATCCTCAGGCCCAACGTCCTTACACCGCCGCTGTGCGAGATCCGTGATTTATGGAATGATGACGTTTCAGGGTGGAATTGGGATAGAGTTAGAGCTTGGCTTGGCCCAGCGGCAATGGCGAGCCTCAGAGCCTCTGATCTGTCGATCAACGATGTGCATGACGAACTCAGATGGTCCCCTAACCCGGGCAGAATCTTCACCCTGGCTTCCGCCAAAACCATCGCCAGAGGCATCCACGAAACGACCTCCCCTTCCGCCAAGTTTTGGCATACATGTATACCCACCAAATGGTCTATTCTCATCTGGCGTGTCGCTCGCCGAAAACTACCTACGGACGATGCCATCAACTCCTTCGGTTTTAGCCTGGCGTCCAGATGCCACTGTTATGTAGAACACCAATCAGAAATCGCCGACCACGTCCTTCTCTCTGGTGAACTAGCCACTCAAATTTGGATGAACCTTCACAATAAGTTTAGGATTAACCCCATGACCGGGGGCATCAACGATCTGCTGGCCAGCTGGAACACGTCCCACGGGCATCAGATCGTCGCTGCCGCCGCCGTTTGGGTCTTGTGGAAAAATAGAAACAAATACAGATATGAGGGCCGTCAGCTCCTGCCCCTACAATTATACAGAGAGGTCGTTCGACAAATCTATAAAAGAAAGAGGCGTTGCTCTCACGCCTCGCACCACTTTTGGGAAGCCCTCGGCTGATCAGGGTACTGCGTATCGTACGCAGGCCTACTTTGGCTGGTAACGACCGCGGGCTTAGGGGCGCTCTTTTCATAGGCTCTGGGTTTCACCGTCTAACCTTCCGATGCTCGGTCTAGCTGCCGTTTTGTGGGCAACATTTTGTGTTTCATGCTTTCTCTTTTCTTGTCGTCTTTCGCGCGTGGCATATTTACTTGTAAAGGCTTCGGTATTTTGTGCCTTATTCTTCAATAAAAGTCAGTTTTACCAATATATATATATATATATATATATATATATATATATATATATATGTGTGTGTGTGTGTGATCGGGATCAGGTATACATACAATTTGACACCTAAAAATGCGCAATCTCAGTCGCACGTCATTTGAAATAAATTGTTTAGATTTAATTGCATACCAAATTTACATGCATAAATTTCAAATTTGACATGCGTGCTAATTAATATCAATTACTCTATAAAATCTGAACGATTCATTTTAAATAACGTGCGGCTGAGATTACATATATTTTTAGGTGCCAAACTTTATGTATTACATATATATAGGTTGAGAAATCTAGTTTAGGGTTTAGGAAATTCCTAAAATAGACCACCATTAAATTTGGTCATCCAAACAGATCCAAAGGTGCTAATTAAAACCTGAACCACGTTCATCTCGACCGAACCGAATTCAGATTGAATTTCGCAGGCGTATACCCATAAGTTCTATTTGACACATGCTGAGTTCGGACAAAATTCGGTTAGACCAAATTGTCATACCCCATTCCCAAAAATATATAGGACTAGAATACGTGGCAATAGCCAGCTATGTATCAAGTGCACTCCAACCTGACTCGAATACATATAAGTTGTCATGGTCAGATAATTCTATCTAGAAATCACTACAAATTACTATCTCAATCCATAAGAAATAAATATTAAGAAAGAACTATATTTGCTAAAGTCGGCCACCAATAATACACGAGATCGAATAGACCAGAGAGAAAAATAGGGTCTACAAATACTAGGCTATAACAACATCAAATAAACAATAAGAACAAAGTTTATGAGATTTTGAAAGACATGATAGAAGTACCGAGTAACAATACATGCATACCAAAAAGACAGACATTAGCAACTCCAAAGGAACTCAATTACAATTAACACAACTAATCTAGAAGGAAATCCGGATCTCAGAGGGATGTAACAATATACATAATATACAAGTCAAATATAAACTGAAACAAACATGTGAAGTATGCAAACGATAACCTAACCAAGCTACATGAATGCAATTTGAGGACAACTTTCGTAAGCAAGCCCACTCTAGCTAAAAATGGGATCGACGTAATTTGTGCTTGGGAATCAGGGGTCAAACATGCATAACGTTCATCAGACGTCAGAGGCCATCTGCAAGTATAATCAGGGTCATCATGCCCGCTTCTCAGCTGAGCTTACGGGTTACAAAAAGAAAATGTGCATAATGGCTCATACGCATAGTGATTGTCCTTCCCGCCTAATAATACTGTCCATGTCAACTCCAGGACACGTCTAGTACCTCACTTCTAAGTCCAATGAATGCATTTATCCCGACATACGTCTCATACATATCGATGATCAGTCAGATATGATCGTATGTGTCCTCTCATAAATTTCACACATCTGTGGTAGTACTAAAGTACGTGTCAAGGTCATGCAAGATATAAAATATCCCATAAATAATGGGGTAGCCTACAAATGCCTAAGTCATGCTACACATACATAAAGAAACGTATCAACGTCTACCGTCGATCGCACCCTAGTCGTCTTGGACGCACAAGAATGCCCAAGAAATATATAAAAAATAAAAGTGAATATAATCATGTTTTATTACATGAACTAATAGTAAATATGTGGTAATGTATACTTGCCTAGTGTACATCCAATCATGTTGAGTTACGAAGCCCATGTCTAGCTAGAATAATCCACGAACCTGCAAACCATACTTCCATGTATATATCTACCAACCCAAGTAAAAATAAATATATACTATATACATAAATATAAATAATCATAATTATACTAATCCAACAACTCGTTAACTACGAAAGTTAGACGGGTCAAAGTTATATATTTCCAATGTCACCTATGTTATTCTATTAGTTAAATTATTTAGAACTAAGTCACGCGAGTCTCTGTAATAATTTTTTATCTACTTATCTTCAAAATTTCAAAGTGCTGTAAAATTTAAGATTCGGGCACACAAATCGAGGCTTTCTGTTAGCCAAAAAGTTAAACAACATAGTCCTAAAATTTGAGTACGCAAACATATAGATTTAGTGCTAAAAGAACGTTAAAATTGACGGTTCGCACGAATCATTAATCTTTTGCATGATTTTGCAAATACGGCTTAAAGTTTACAGTTATGGTGGATTACTAGTCATCTAGAACTCCTACAAATTAAACCGAATAACAATTAACCTATTAAATCCTTGAAAATTTATATGTTGTAGGTCTCTGTGCCAGTTTTCCAAAACATCGAAAAAGTCGTAAAAAAGTTCAAAAATCTTCCAAAATCTCAAAAATAGTAAAATGAAACTATGTTTCGACAAACTGACACTCAAATAATTTTATAGAAATTATGGTCTCGAGTTTCATAAATAAATTATAGATTCAGAAATCTTACATCGGTACGGTTCTAACGAAAGAAACGACGCACAATTTTGATCTCTATATTGGTCGCAAATGGCTCTGCAAAGTTCGAAGAACCGAAAAAACTTTCAGAGCCACTCTCTTTCTCTCTCCTCAAAATATTAAATCGATAGAAATTAGGGTTATATACACACACACACAAACACGTAGAGAGCGGCTCGGTGGCTTAGTAGCCCGGCTTGCCACGTGGAACGCTACTAGCATCCTGCACATGGATCTAGCGATCGAGAGTGTTTGCCATTGAAAAGTATTTAGAACCTTTTGTATTGAACAAACAAAACAAGTACGACTTGGATCCTCGACGAGATCTTTCGTATATAATTTGTTTTTTCTGAGGACGAGTGGCAATTGAGGGTTGATTCTTTACTCCGTTGACGATTTGACGACGATCTTGAACTCTCTGAATGTTCGGGCGACTGTCTCTCTAGTTGTGACTATCTTCCTGTGTGTCCTGATGAATAAAGGAATGATCCTTCTATTTATAGGGATTGGAATGATTCATTCATGCACGCATATGCGATGTGCACCTAGAAATTTTATACGTAGGAATGCTACGTGCATGACTTTGTTGGGCGCAGGGACGCTACGCTCGAGAAGCTTGAACTGAATCTGATACAACTGCATTGTAGGGATGCGGATGAGCTGACACTAGCAGTTGTTGGGATTCGTTTGTTGCTGAGATCTTGGGTGGTTGGCACCCGTTCATGAGCATGAATGAGCTAATGACACGTGACGCATGTACATAGCTCAAAGATCTCGATTTATTAAAGGATAATAGATTTGATGCGCCTGGGAGATTTGGCATGAGAAGACTTGGCATATCGCTTCTGAAGGCACATAGCAAGTATGAGCGCATAGCTTCAAAGGTGCATGCAAAGTTTGGGCACATGGCTTTAAGGGCGCATGCGAAGTTTGTTTGGGTCAGCCATGTGGTAGAGTACAACTGTAACCGACAAAATAAGTAATGATTAGGCTAACGTGTGCTGACATTGACGCCTCTTTGTTTTTTATGAAAATTGTCGACTGTTCAGTTTTTGAGATATGTGCTGCTGACATATGACTTCAGCATTAAATGCTTGATGGGCGAGGAGCTTGTGTAGGCGCATCGTTATATGGGGCACATGTACCACGGAGTGCATCCCTTTGTGGGGCACATCCTCCCTGGAGTGCATTGGTCAGTGGGTCGCATTAACTTCGGTCAACCTCGTTGAGCATTTTGGGGCTCAATTTTAATAACTTTGACTTGGTTGAAATTGAGATGGCAGATTAATTGCCATTAATGGTAGGTTCATCGTATTATTTTCGGAGGGGTGGGTCTGCCACTTGGCGCATGGTCTTGACCATACTTTGACCTATAAATAGATGTGTTTATAGCGAAGAGAGTTTGCTCATTCTCATTTCACACGACTTCATGTCGAGAATGAACTCAACCGATCCTCCTTCTTAGCGATAGAGTTAGCCGTGGGTTGTAGATCTCCTTATTCAAAGAATCTATGATTTGACGAAGCACTCCATCAGAGAACTGAGATGCGCCAAGTTGGCTATGGACATAGCAGTTTGTGCTCATGCACCTTATTGGCAGCGCTCTTCTCTAAGACAACATCGAGTGCCAAGATGTTGACTACCGGGTTTGGTTTGATTGCCAACACACATTATGCTCAATAACTGCTTCGTATAGGGATGCACCAGTGCTGAGAAGAGAAAGTGATGCGCCCCTGACGAGAAAGTGATTCGCTCGTGACGAGAAAGTGATTCGTTCATGACTAGGAAGTAATGAGCCTCTGACGAGGAAGTGATTCGCTCGTGACGAGGAAGTAATGTGATTGTGCTGAGACGTCAAAGTTATGTGCCTATCCATAGAGTTTAGAGTAGGCTGTAGTAGATTTTTCATGTAATAAAAAAGCCATGTAATAGACTTTCATTGTTGTGATCAATAAAAATCTTCTTTTCATGCGCTTTATCTTCAGTCTTTTTTTATGCGCCAACTTTGCTCTGTCTATGGCGCACGTCTTTTGCAGCTCATAAGAGTGTGCCTTCTTGAACCTGGTTTTTTGGGTGCATGAATTTCATGCTTCTACAAGACCTCCTTCAATGTTTTCAAAACTTAGACAAGTTTTTGAAATACTTTGAAGAAGAAGCATGACTAGTTGTCCTTTATAAGCCTCTAGCTTCTGGCATATGATCTGCTTGGCGCATTGCCATCGTCGTGCATGACCAAGTTGGCACATTAGTTGTTTCGACGTTAACGCTTCGATTTTTGAGTCAGATTAATGATAATCTTTTCGAAGATTTGATGCCGCCTCTTTACGAACTTTGAAGCATCGGCTGTCGACGTCAATTTTTATCCGTTCACACACTTCCCCAAGCATATAAATAGGCACTTGGGTTGGAGAGAGAGAGAGAGACTCTTTTGCTCTCTTCTTCAAGTTTTCATTTTTTATAGTTTTCTCCTCTTTCGAAAAACCCTAGTTTCTCTTTGTAATGGCTCCCAAAGCTCCTCGCGCCGCTGCTGCTAGAAAGGGTAAGGGCAAGAAGCCCGTTGAAGTCACCGCCGACGAGCCCGAAGTCGTCGACACAACTCATCCCGACGTTCGTAAGAAAGTGATAGGTGGGTTGCCGCCATTGACAACTTCTAAAAAACCCACAATGACACTTTGTGTATGGTTGAGTGCATGGATGCACCAACCACTCTCCTTGCTGACGCGTATGGGCATAGCTCATAGAGCTATGCCCTGAAGATGCACCGAAGCTTCACTTTGTTGACGCGTATGGATGTCGGTCCTGAAGATTCGCCGAAGCTCCACTTTGCCAATGCGCTTGGACTTCGGTCCTGATGCGCCGAGCCTCAGCTTTCGCTGATGTGTATGGTTTCAGATGCGCTAATGCCAGGCTGCGCATGTCATTTCATTCTTCTTCAAAAATATAATATTTTTGCTAACTTTTTTGTTTTTTTTGCAGTGTCTATGACCTTGCCTAGGTTGGACAAGATTTTATTCGACTACTTCCTCTGCCATATGGGTCTGGAATTTAATAAAGAAGTTGTCAATCCGGCCAAGGCTGTGATTATGCTGGACCAGCCACAGGAAAGGATGGCGCTGATCAAGGAACAGCCCTCTGCTTTCCTCCAGGCCATAATGGAAAGGGGCCCAATCTCTGTTTTTGGGAGTGCCATTGACTTTTATCTCAAGCCCCAATTTTTGTTTGGAGACAGACTGGCTTCCTACTAAGCGAAGATCTTGAAGATACGGGAAGACTGGTTTTTTAACGCAAAGGGCCTTCGTATGTATGTGATGAAGATCAAGCGTCAGCTGCCGTTGTTCGTATTCACCTGTTTGGCTTCGAAGAAAAGGATAAACTGGGAGCTTACCCCGACTCAGGAAGGGGCAGTTTCGGGGTCTTTTAAGATTGACTCCAGTTCCGATCAGAAGAATATTTTTAGCTTCGTGCGAGGTGAGCCATCTTACTCTCTGTGAGTTTTACGTTTCAGAAGCATACTCAGTGATGTGCCCAACAACACCTTTGCTTTTAGTGCTTCGACTTTTGCCAATCTTATGTTGGTAGCCAAGCTCACGTACCCGAAAGGTAAATTTTGGGTTGAAGGTTGGTGTCATTATGTAATGAAGTGGGACGATCTAACCATGTGGATTCTGACAAAGTATAAAGACGAGATTAATGAGCTGGGTTTGCTCTATCCCGTACGGGCTACCCCGGCTGGCGTGGAGATGAACCAGCATATGTTTCTGGCTCTTCTGGAAATCTCCATACCGGGGTGTTTTATACACCCGGCAGAGAGTTGGGACTGGCGCTCCACGAGATGTTTGAAGTCTCGAAACTCTCCTGGGGTACAGAGCCATATGAGGAGTATTCCCCAACCAACGAAGAGCTCTTTAACATGGATGTGAAGGACTCAAAAATAATGGTGGTGTACAAGGAATTGTTATGCTACCACCATATATGTTAGCGGTACGACAAGACCAGGGCTTCCCCCCATGTGATCGCTAGGAGGGAATACGTTTATACCCAGTGTAAAGACGATTCGAAGAAGCTTCTTTTTACTACTCGTCAGGGTTCCATACGTGATGTGATTGCCGCTGAAATAAAGGATTTGGGCGAGAGGAATCCATGAGAAGATGAAAATGGAACGTCGACTGACAATATTTACAGTTACTTCTAGCACATCATGCACAAGATGTCTTCGAAGGATGTTCTAACTGTTTATCTGATGATATGGCTCTAGGACTATGTGTTCCATGATGGGTCAGGCTCCGTGGAAAGGGTAACCCAGAACCTTATCCTTTCTGTTGTGAAGCTGGCGTTTGGCCGTCGTTTGGCCCTGCTTTTCGTGATGGTATGCAACCTTCAGCGGGGTCTATGGGAGTTTGTAGAGAAGGTCCTCAATATACAGGGCAAAAGTGGGAATTCTCCCAGGGTAGAGCTGTCCTACCACTATTTGATGGGGTCATTGTTACTATATCACCCCAACGTGATAAGCCCTGGCTTGGAAGAGTGCCACGTTGAGGGTGATGCCCTTATCCGCCACTATTGTAGGAGGAAGTGGCTGCATAATGGAATCCCCATTTGTCGAAAGGTTCTGTCCCATCTCTAAGGATGGGACATTTCTAAGGTTGGCCCATTTTTTTGGGTTTTGAAACTGACGAGGAGTTGTAGGACATGGGTGTAGATACTTCCACTCTTCCGATGTGGGGGTTGCGTTGGTTGCGGTGCATCCGACCTTCTCAATTGGTCTATCTGAACAGGAACCAATGCTTCCTGAAAGTGTCTTTTTGGGACGCCTGAAATCCGTCCAAAAAAGTGTCTAAATCGTCATAAATTGTTATTTGGGACGGATTGAAACAATGCTATTAGGGTGGCGTGGCAAAAAGTTTTAGGACGAAAAAAGCCGTCCTAATTGGATTTTAGGGTCAAAAAATCTTATCGTCCCAAAAAAACCTAAATTATTGTTTTCTAATGACGGATTATTAAACCGTCCCAAACTATAAGCATTTGTGACGGATAAAAACCGTCCTAAAAATTATTAACTAAGTGTAGTCTATGTTTAGGATAATTATATATTCGTCCCAAAAAGTAATAACAATTGTGCTAATTATTATGAAATTATTATTTCTATTTTCCACAACATACAATTAAAATACATAAATAACAAATTCCATTTATAACTATACAAGTTCAATTACATATTGTAGTATTGTATAAACTATAAAACATACAACTAAAACACATGATCATCTCGCTACACCATCATTTACACAATGAACCCAAAATGATTTACATATTTATGTATCATCTATTAAGCATTTACAACATTAAGCCATAATATTCTCCATCATTAGCACCATCGTTCATCATTTGCAATGTGAATCCAAAACACTTTTGAAAGACCTACAAATATAATTAACCATTACATGGTCAGTAGCTAAATTCATGTATGTGTCAATGCGACCTAGGTTGCTGGTAGTAAAGAAAAATGTAAAAAAAGAGAGAAATTTAGTAGTCAATAAGCCTAGAAATTAACCTTGCAATCTCAGCTCGTCTTTTAGCCTCTTTGCCATCTAATTTAGTTCTGTGAAGGTGGTCCTATCGCTTCTAGGTTGCAGTCAATGCGGCCTAGGTTGCAGCAAACCTATACAGCTTGTCCAGGTTTGTCTGCTCCCCCATCCTATTTTTCTAAAAGCATAACGGTCTCCACATTTACTAGTTTAGCATCTCCACTGAAGCCTAGATAAATGCCTTGACGTTCCCAAGACTCGGATCAAAGTACTTATTTGTCCCGTATATCCCCATGGTCAAGCCATTTGCATGTCAATGAATGAAATATCAGGGTTAATGATAGAAAGTACATAAGAAAATACATAATAGAAGCTTCGAAACTAAAGAAACATCTTGAAACTTAAAATGCATAAAGTAATTTAAATCTACGCATCAATCACCAAACGCTTACCATATCAGTAATTCATATCAACTTCCGGTTATCGACAGATAAAGCTAAAAGGCAAATATTAGTTTACATCAACACATCAATTCATTTTGCATCAAGCCATCAAGCTGATACTAATCTAATCAAGCTAATACTATATGTACTCAATAGTGACTAAACTGAAGAATATTAATATAGTACAAAGCCTACTGCAGATCAAGATCAACCAAAGGCATCATCCTAAGACCAAATTGGTTCAGGAATATTGTCATTTCAATTTTAAATGACTCTCCGATTACTGTCTATTGTTATTTTAGTTTTAAATGGCTCTTCGATTACTCTCCGATCACCTTATGTAAGGGGGGAAACAACTTGAAATTAAGTTCAAGACAAGTATTCATTCTACAGAGTATACTGACAAATAAGGAAAAGAATAGCACAATAATGAACTGATATTTTGTAAAAAAAGTGTGATAGGCATATCGAAAATGACTGAGAACAAGTAATATATGACTCATACCTTATCTGCCACATTAATTTTCTAGATGTAGTGTCTTGAAGTATGCAGGCAACCACCTGAAAGTTGAGTGATCAATACTTATATCAAAACAAGAATTGGACATATAAATAAGATATTTCTGGATAGTGAAGACATCAATGCATGCTCATTAGAAGCCAAAATTATGCTTGGAGTTATCTACATTGGTCCTTATACCATTATTTAACTGGAGTTGCATTGGTTAATAATTCTTCCATGTTGTTGGGCTTTACATGGCTAAGGTAATGCATATTTTGGTTGTGGAACTTACATCATCTCTTATGAATGAAAGGTGAGACTGAATAAATGAAAATACTTTATCCTTGATGAATAACATAACCAAGTATAAATAAAACAATATGCTTATACTAATTAGTATTGCATGCATACCTAGTATAAAACTTCAACCTCAGAACCCAAATAGCCAAGAGAGAAAATCTAAACAAAAGAGGGTAAGGTTTATGAGCATCAAACTTGAATAATATTGTGCTATATAGGAGCAGACACCATAATTATATACCGAAGTTTAAAGATGTATATTATAATTAAACGACGTATAGGTGGCAGCAGCCGAATTTGAAACGTTTTCGACACGCTATGCTAGGTCACCCAATACGAACCCTTTTTTGTGTGTATTGCATATCAGTTGGATCATGACCAATCGAAAACCCAATCAATTTTCCAACTCCTTGGATATTCGAGCAGTTACTATGATTCAGATGATATAATTATTTCTCCATATTTTCCCTTACAACAAAATGTTTACTCTATATCAGTCTTCACTTTTTGCCAACAAACAGCATTCTTATAGTATAAAAAGGAGCTATTGTATCATGTGGAATGGAGTTTCCAGAACCTAGCTCCATGATTCACATGTGCGGCCAATAATAGCACACCAATCATCAATTCAAGACCTTAAATTACACCATAAAGAAAATAGAAATTACACCGGGTAATCAAGAAAAGACGCATTATCGAGCATCAACAAAATATATAAAGTAGATGAAGAAAAGAAATATTTGAGCTATGATTCATATGAACTATTCAGACCCAATAACCAGATTCAAAACAAATTCAGGTATATATTTTATAAATCATAAGAATTTGGAGAGTTTTTTTCGAGTCATTATAAGTAAGCCCACTGGATGACCAGATTCATATCAAACTAATACCCATAACCATTGTTTTTAGTTGGCGGGCCGAGTTTGAAAATATCACCCCGTATCAGTAACAATGGAGAATGTAAATTGGCTGGTATACAATATGTGGAAAATTTACATACAAATATACAATGCCAACAAGAACACTGCCATAATAAGTGAAGCAAAAAACTTTTGACCTTTAGAAGCATAACTCTATGACATGCACAGTGAAGAAGAGGTTGTGAGAATTTACTGTAGGATAAAAGGATAAAAAGAGTCAAAGAAAATATGCACACCTTATCGTATACTCCATAAGTGGACTAAGGTCCACCAGCAGGCAATGCATGTGATGATAAATCCTTTTTAGAACCAGAACTAGTACCTGAAAGGCAAAAAACTATTCACTCTTCAAGCTGCCCTCTATTTTCAGTCTTTTTTTCCTGCAAGGGCCCCATAGATAAATGATATTAAACCCATGAAAGCCCAGACCCCTCACTCTCAAACCAAATACATGTTTCCTGAAACTATATTCTAAGAATAGACAAAAGTGACAGCCATATTACAAATAAATGATTTTAATAGCTTATAATAGACAATCAAGAAACATCTAGGACTTGGTAAATAGGAAGCAAGGCTCAAAAAAAAAGGAAAAATATGAATATAGCATGAGAGGGACACTCTTCATGGTAAGCAAGGCTCAAAAAATTGGCCCGTACTAATACCTAATGTTCACATCAGACTGGATTTGTATAGAGCCAACCTGAAATTGCACCAAATTACGAGATCCACCTTATATTGGCAAAAACATGACGAACCAAACTTGAATTAGCATAAACAAGCAAAATTTTGCCAAAATAGGGCCTACTTGCCAAAATTATGAATGTATATATTTGGTTTGCCTTTACATTCATTTCATGCTTGAAAAGAAATTTTAAAACTTTATACCGTATGTTGTGTATTACATTGTGAAATTAACATGTTATAATTTCGTAGAGATCGTTTAATTATTTACCAACAGCACCATATAACTACATACATAGTTCATGAATTATACAACTGGGGACATCATTTCTTATGTTTTGATAAGATTCTTTAAAACAACTTCGTAAGTGTTAAAGCACAACATTCTAATGGTCCAATCCAAAACAACTGAAACTGTCAAAACTACCAATACCAGGTACTCACAAAATGGATCTAAAATCGATATCGACGTAGAGTTTTACACATTGTGAGGAAGGTAGTGGATTCTAAGGAGAAAGGGAATAAGAATCGTCAATGAGACGGTGTGGATACGGGATACCATATTAGAAGCCAATGCCAAACAAAAAAATATTTCCGTTAAAAAAGAGAGACAGAAATCAGATATATGGAAAAATATATACAGTTAAAAGATGAAAACATGCATCACCTTCTATGAGTTCCCATAACAATTATAAAGTTTCACACATTGCCCAAGTTTCTACAAATTTCCACAGTAGTTCTTTTGAGATTCCCAGCATTTACAGTCTGTTCCCACAAGTTAACTCTGTATTTCATAATTGTTCCCCATGTGTTTACCTAATGTTTCAAGAAACAATTGTAGTAGTCAAAAAAGCATGTTTCTTAACAAAACCATCGTACCTTTATTTCATAGGTTGTCTAGCATTGTATATTGATATCCACTAGGTGGCAGGAACACCTAAGCGAACCTTCTTCTTAGGCTGACCATCATCATCTTCATCAATTTTCAACCTACCATGTTTCTGTCCAACTTGATATATAATCTGGAACGGTGATAAATTAGAAAAGGTGTGCCCAACTATAAATTCAAAAAAATAAGTATTATGTTGAACTACCGTATACCTTTTAATCACCATCAGTATTAATAGGTCTAATTGCTGGATTAGGTCCTATTAGGTCCTCAAACAGAGATATCCACTTAGAATATTTAGGTTCTTCATCATATTTCATGTTGACCACAATCTTAAGAAATTGCTTAAAGGGTTGAGGACAATAGCCACATAGTAATTCAGGATGCGTTGCCATCTTTTTCTTGCAGACTAAAAATAATTTGTTTTCTAAACAATGAGAACAATTGCAATATCAGTTTGAACAGCCATTAGACACTTAGAGCCTAAGGAGAGGGGATTAATGGTGACTTCCAACCTGATATCCCTGCCATGGTAATCTGTCTCTATGAAGAAATATGATAGTATAAGCAAGAGATTCTAGATCATCTCTTCGACTTGCAGTTCTTCCTAAGTGTGCATGAACACTACCATACCGAACTATCCCTTTGAAACAAGTGAACAGTTAGGCAACAAGAACTATGGCACAAGTAAATCTTATGAAGAACATCAATCTGCAAAAAGATATACTAGAAGAATAATGTGTTATAGCCATGCCTGAAGACATCTGGACATTGATTATAATCAACATGCTGACCACTTGCAGTATCTTTCCATCTTGTTGCTGCATATTCATTAACAGAAAATAAATCATATAAAAGACATTTTTTTAGAATGAAAGACATATTTAAATCGAACCTCATTTGAAGTTAAGAGTTGCAAATTTCTCACCTAAGCCAAGATCAACAAGAAATAATTTCTTCTCCTGTGCTGTTGATGGTTGACCAAGTAAGAAGTTCTCAGGCTTCACATTGTAGAAGCATGAAAAAGAACAAGAAAAAGCCCATGCGGCTCAGACAGAAAGAGCCTCATGCAGCTCAGAAATCCATTAGAAATTCATGCGGTTCAAAAGAGCCTCATGCGGCTCGGATAGCTCCATGCGGCTCAGAAAGGAGTCACGTGGTCCAAAGCAGTTCGCCTCTACAGCTGGCCATAAAGCAACTGCTTCATTAAATGCCCTGACGGCAGCTCTGACAAAAAGGCGAAGTGACAACTTTGACATAAAGTTGAAAAGATAGCTCTGACATGATGGCGTGCTCCTAGGGAAAAGAAGAAAATCTTTTATAGCTGGCATGATCCGCCAAGTCCAAAGCTTCCTATGCGGCTGCCACTACTATGCGGCTGTCACTCCTATACGGTTGCCACCATCATGCGGCTGCCCCCCTTCATGCGGCTGCCACCTTCATGCGGCTGCCCCCTTCATGCGGCTGCCATCCTCACGCGGCTATCCCCCTCATGCGGTCGCCACCCTCATGCGGCTGCTACCTTCATGCGGCTAGGAGTGTGGGGGCCACCTATATACGGTTCATTTAGAGACCCCATTCATGCGGCTCTGTCAGGACGTCCCACTCACGACAGTTGAAACACGTGGCGATCCTCATGACAGTTGAGACACGTGGCGATCCTCATGACAGTTGAGACATGTGGCGGTCTTATCCCCTCGGAGTTATGGCTGCTAACAAATCATAACAATCCAGATTTGTTATAATCATCATAATTACTCGGATCAAATAAGATTTGTTGTAATTAAGCAAATTGAACACGTGGCGGGAGATCCGAGCTTGCCATGACAAATTATGAAGATTCATTGCAATCAGCATTATTTGCCCATACGGATTTGGCGCAATCAAAATTTAACTGCCCAGATGTGATGCAATCAAGATTAATGGTCCAGATTATTGGCCGCCGACTTTTCAAAGGGCAATCATTGCAAACCCTAATGATCACACCCCACTCCTATAAATAGCAAGGTGCCATTCCCTTGCAAAAGAGACTCTCTCCTCTTGGCTGGACACACAGAGAGACAAAGGCACGTACAGAGGATTCTTCCCACACATCCCGAGAGCATTTCTTCATCAGAGCCAAGGCTACGTCCGATCGTCCAAGGAGTAAGGCAGAGCTGCCGTCGCTTTCCCGAGCCTCTATCGTCACCCTCCAGAATCAAAAAATAAACAATCGTACTTAGATTTCTGTACCTAGGTTTTCATTCCTAGGCTTTTTTTGTACGAGCGAGTTTGTATTGTGAGTCTAAGTTCAGTCCTTCTATAAAATTATTCGGCACTTTTACAATCAATGGCAAACACGATGGCAACTCTGCTGGGGACTAACTTCTCCACGGCTGAGGAGTTGGTGACGCAATCGGACGCAGCCAAACTTGGCTCCACTCAACAGATGCTGGTCGCCCGGTTCGACCAACAGGTGTTTGAAGAAATGCTCTCCGACGGGAGCGCTGGCCCGGTCTAGCGGCGAGCCCGCACAAAGAACGCCCGCAGGGAGTGGAGGCCCAAATCATTCGCTCCTCCCCAAACTCTCGAAGAAGTACTCTCTGTTGCTCAAGACGGCGGAGAAAACTCTCATGCGGCCCCACTTCAGGCCATAGAGGACTCTGCTGTCCCCAAGTCCAACAGAAGAAAATACTATGATGCTGGACTTGCAGGGGCAAAGAGGAACTCTATGTGGTCCAAGCCGCATAAGGGTGCCAGCCGCATGAAGAAGGTTCCTGCGGCCGCAACCGCCAACCGCATGGAGAAGACTCATGCGGCCACAGATGTCAGCCGCATACAGAAAGCCCATGCGGCCAAAACTACCATCCGTATGCAGGTAGCCTGCACGGTCACGACTTCCAGCCGTATCTCGAAGGTTCATGCGGCCACCGCTCCTAGCCGCATACAGAAGGGTCATACGGCCAAACATGCCAGCCGCATGTAGACAGCCTGCACAGCCACCAAACATGCCAGCCGCATGCAGACAGCCTGCACGGCCACTAAACCTAGCCACATACCATCTGCTCCATGCGGCTCACGGCCAGTCTTCGACCGCCTCTCAGGCGATCCGGACCCCAGATGCTCTCATGGGCCAATCTCCGTGGACTCTTCCTACTATGCACTCTCAGGTGCTAGAGGGAAAAAGTCTTGGGCAGCGTGGGCTCGTCGAGCTCAGTCGACAGTCCCAACTTTCGACTATCAGGGCGTCCCGCTTACTATCACGCGGGCCCCTGATGGAAAGTTGTACAGAACTACCCATGTCCAGTCCCCTGCGGCCAACGAACGGGATAGTTATCAGGAATCTCCCAACAATAATCAGGGGCAAGCACTCGTACTATCTCCACATCAGGGAGCAGGCAGGATGCCAACACACTCATGTGCTCAGAATTCCCGGGCCCACAAAACGGGTGACTTGCGCAATATAATTTTTCATAAACGCAAGAAAAGAGACAAAGATTTGGTGTGCAGAGTCCTATCAGGGACATCAATGTACCCAAGTCATTGTCAGCTGCTGCTGCAACAAGGCGACAGTACAAGAAGACCGGCGGTCCGTCTTCCAACGGCTGCAACACCCAAGCTCAGAAGACGAGGCGCTTCTCGTCGCCTCCTGTAATTCTGCTCTGAAGATTTCTGGCAGCGGTAGAGGGAAGAAAACAAATGTCTCCAGTCCGAAAATCTCAACCGGCGTAACCAAGAAACTCTCTTCTAAGCGGTTGTCTACCATCGTTACAGGAGGAGTTTACTAAGGTACCCGCTCAAAGACGAAATCTGCCACACTTGGAGACGCTGGAGCCGGGGGTAGCACTCCCCCAAATATCTACGACAACCCGATGTTCCAAGAAGATAATCCAAGGAAAACGGTTTACCCAACAGATACAGCAGGTTCCGACGTCCCCGAGGACGTCCATAACTCTCAAGACGAGGCAAACTCTGAAGCTGGGGGTACCACCCCTTCTGAGTTCGAACCAGAGGAGAACATTCCCACATACCCTGATGACTTTTCTATACAAGGGTACGACTCAGAGGGCACATCCTCCACCGTTCCTTCCACCTCTCCTCATGTGAGGACGGTGTTCATGACGGACATCAACCAAGACAGTCCCAGTGATCGCCAACGTATCGACACCCTGGAGGCCATACTTCATGCCTTGGTCAAGTCCGTAGACGAGATCAAAGCGGCCCTTCCAACTCTACAAGGAAGGACGCTTGGCCAAACAAGCTTGGGTCCCGCGGTCAATGTGGACTCGAACTCAGCTGCACCAAACCCGGGTAATAATCCTCATTAAATATCGACCCCACCACTTTAGATGAGGCCAGGGAAGTAAGAAGAGAGGTCCAGGAGTTCCGGGCCATGTTCCACACCCAAAAAAACTTCCAAGACCTCAGGATACGATAACCGTATCCTGCTGTGTGGAGAGATGTTCCCTTCCCTCTAAGATATAAACCATTTAACATCAATCCATATGATGGAAAGACATCTGCAAGCAGGTACATCACCTACTTCGAAGTCACAACCGTCCATCTGCCTCATGACGATGCCATCCTTACGCGGTTGTTCATTGGTGCATTGGAAGGGGTTGCCTTCGACTGGTATCGTAACTTGCCGGACAACTGCATCCATTTCTTCGATGGCTTCAAACGTATGTTAATGGAGAGGTTCTACGAAGTTGGACAAGACGTGACAATGTCCACCCTCATGGACGTTGTCTAGGAAGAAAAGGAGCTGACAAGGAACTATATCGAGCGGTTTCACCAAACCGTAATGAAGTTGCCTTCCGATAACCCTGATTCCTCCTTAATTGAAATTTGCCAAAAGAGGCTGCTTCCCACGATCAGCCTCTGGATGGCCGAAAGTCAGTTCAAGGATTGGAAGACTTTTATTATCAGCGCCACTAGCGCAGAAGACAAATTGAAGAAAGCTCGCCAATTGGGATTGCACGTCTCAGAAGGAGAGGACAAGGGCAAATGCCCTAGCACCAACAGCAACAATGGTGGTAACCCCTCCAACAATCGAGACAATAGGGCAAACAAGCTATGGTGGCCGACACAGCTCCAAAGCCTGAACCAAAATCGGCAGAGAAGCAGTGGCCTCAGATGACCTATTCCTTCGAGGACGGCCATGTCAAGCCCATCTTGGACATGCTCATACAAGGAGGCCAAATTCAGCTCCCTCCTCCAAGGCGTGAACCTCGTCCTACAGAAATAGAGAGCCCCAAGTACGGCCACTACCATCGCTATGTTCACCATGCTACACAAGACTGCTACCAACTGAAGCGATACATCCAACATCTCATCGATTCTAAGGCCTTGGCCATCGATTTCGAAGAGGTGACCGTTGCAGCCAACATAGTGTCAGTACAATTCGGCAGCTTCCCTCCGACAAAGACTCAAGATGGAGTAGTGCCCATCCCCAGAGCAAGGATGGAGGTCGCTAACCTTCCACCTCCCCGAGACCAGGCTGTTGGTCTAGTGCCCCTTACCACATCACGAGGGGAGGTCAAGTGGGTCCATCAGGACCTGGTACCCGAAGTAACTCAGTCCGTACCTCTCTCCACCAGCAAAAAGAAGAGTGGGAAAGTCAAATCATGTCGCACAATCTCGGCAGAGGTCGAAGAAGCTACTGCTGTTGTTACCCGCTCCGGTGCACAATCCCAACCTACGTCGGGTAACTCGGCTGAAGATCATCAGCCGACAGCTGCTGATGCTCCAGGACCCTCGCAGCCTTCGATGACCGACAAGCCTAGGCCGGAGGAGACTCGCTTCGACAAGCCGCTCCGAAGAGAGACGCCTCATGGGTTGGAGAGGCCCTACAACTTCGACATCTTGGCGCAATTGGCCAACACACCGGCCAAATTGTCGCTATACGAGCTTCTGAGGCTCTGCAAGGATGTCCATGCCGCACTAAGCAAGGCACTCCAGAATGCCGATGCAAATCTGGCTCTGTCTAATCTCACTGGAGAAAGCTCGCCTACAGATCTCCAGGACAGCGCTTGCACAGGCGCAATGCCTAACATCGTCTTCACTCCGTCGGATATGCTTATCAAGACCAACCTACACGATCGCCCTCTATATTATACTGGGTACATTGGCGATATCAAGGTGGACCGGATGCATATTGATCCCGATTCTTCCATAAGCATCATCCCGAAGAGCCTACTACACCATCTGCGCATCCCAATGCATCGCCTGACGCCGACAAGCACCGCCATCAGTGGTTTCAATTCAGGCAGAAGCTATCTGATCGGAAAGATTCGCTTGAAGTGCCAAATTGGCGACCTTCAGTCAGAAGTGGCCTGTTATGTCATAGATGAGGACACTTCCTACAATATTCTCCTGGGGTGTCCTTGGATACACGATTACATGATCGTGCCCTCCATACTGTACCAGTGCTTTAAGTACGTCGACAAGCATGGCTTCGTGAGGACAGAATTTGCCGACATCGATCCTTTTAAAGGGGTCGAATCCTACTACTCAGATTCATGCTTGTACAAGAAGTCGAAAAAGTACCTTACCGAAGGAGATACTCAAGCTCAAACTAAGACGGCAGCTGGATCAGAAGAACCGCTGACAATCCATCTCCAAGCCCGCAAACCTGGCAGAACTGCACCCCTTACGGCCTCTCTGCGTAAGGACGCAATCAGCCTCTCTGTACAAGAGGAGCAGATGATAATCCGACTGCCAAGGTCTGACCAAGCGCCAAGACCCACGACAGAGCCACTGACAATCAGGCTACCTAGAGCTAGCCAGCAACAAACAGAGGAGCTCAATCCCTCTGTTAAGCCAATGATAATTCGTCTTTCCAGAATGAATCGGCAGCCGAGAGCTAAGCCAGGGACTGTTAGCCAGCCAACAACTCCCTGCCCAGTACCGAACACCAAACTGGGGGTGGCTAGTATGCCAACGACTCCATGTTCCGCTCCACCCATGGAGCCCTTGATGATTAAGCTGCCCAAGTCATCCTCTCAGTCTTCATTTACACAGAGGGTGGCTGAAGAAGAGTCAGAACTGGCCAAGTATGTGGCTGCTCACACCGATGTTCCATCCGCAGATGATGTAATCCTACTGGAAAAGATACCTTACTTCATCAATAAAGGGCTATCTTTGAACTATCTCGAGCTTAATAAGCTTTGTATAATGTATGCTATAGAACACGGTATAGGCACCCACCTGTACACACAGGTAACAAATGTCTACACCGCAAACCAACTTACTCCAGTGGAAGATGCATACCGCATAATCGAGGGAGAGGATCATCCAATCATCTTCGGTCGGAAGAATGATCCGCAACCCTTTAGGATAGAAAAGATTGAACTCGAACCTGATACCGGAAGACTGCCCCTTTATCTGTATAGTTCCCGATCCAAGTACCTCATGCAAAAATAGAGATATGATCTGGAAACTACACCGGGCTTGAACTACGGCACTGGACGACGGTTACCCTTACAATTGCTGGTCCCGGCTGGGAAACCACGAGACTATTACAACAAAACCAGATGTAGGCTGGGTTATGTTCCACCGGCAACGACCCCTGAAAGCTCAGACGAGGAATGCGACTGGCATTCACACTCAACCAGATCACCCACCTCCGATTCGGATGTCAGCATTGGAGACACGCTCAGGTAAGTCTGGTCCGTCAATATGACGTTTGTCGACGCCTACGAAGAAGATGAAGACATTCTTGAGCTTTTTGAGTTAGAGCCGTAGGCACAACAGCTAGATGCGCAATGAAAGAAGCGGTTCGAACAAAGAGAGCCTCCTACTGAAGACGAGGTCATGCAAGTTGACCTCGGCGATGAGTTTTCTCCAAAACCAATCTTCGTTAGCAAAAGCCTAACAGACGGAGAGCGGGAATCGCTACTACAACTCGTCAGAGAATACATCGACATATTCGCCTGGAGCTACGATGACATGCCAGGACTGAACCCCGAGGTTGCACTTCACAGACTCAACATCCGTTCGGACGCAAAACCGGTCAAGCAACAGCAACGACGGTTCTGCCCCGACATTATGAATGCTATTGAAGCTGAGGTCAATAAACTGATAACCAGTGGTTTCATCCGCGAGGAACAGCATCCAGACTGGGTCGCCAACATAGTACCAGTCCTCAAGAAGAATGGAAAGATTCAAATCTGCATCGACTTTCGCAATCTGAATGAGGCATGTCCTAAGGATGAGTTCTCCCTCCCTATCACATACATCATGATTGATAACACCTGCGGCTTTGAGCGTATGTCATTTATGGATGGTTTCTCGGGGTACAACCAAATGAAAATGTTCCCTGACGACGAAAAGCATACATCATTTCGAACATCAATCGGCACATATTGCTACACAGTCATGCCTTTTGGTTTAAAGAACACTGGCGCCACTTATCAAAGAGCTATGAGCATCATTTTTAGAGACCACCTGCGCAAGACAGTGGAATGCTACGTCGACGATATCACCGTCAAAAGCTGCTCTAAGAAAGATCATCTGTATGATCTGAGGACAGTGTTCGACCTGATGCGAGCGCACAATTTAAAGATGAATCCCACAAAATCTTTCTTGGGCGTATCCAGCAGAAAATTCTTGGGTTTCATCATTACTTCCCAGGGTATCCACATAGACCCTGAGAAGACGAAGGCAATCATGGAGATGGGTCCCCCAAGAAATCTTCGTGAACTTCGAGGCCTTCAATGGAGGCTGGCTTACATCAGGAGGTTTATCTCTAACCTCTCCGGACGATGTCAACCATTCACCCACCTCATGAAGAAGGGTGTTTTATTCGTATTGGATGAAGAATGCCAGCACGCCTTCGACAGCATCAAAGAATATCTAACGAACCCTTCGGTCCTGGTAGCCCCGGTTGCGGGAAGACCATTCCTGCTCTATGTACGAGTGATGGAACATTCTTTCGGTGCTCTGCTAGCGCAAAACAATGATGCAGGCCACGAGCAGGCTATATATTACCTCAGTCGAATGATGATGGGGCCGGAACACCGATATACTACCGTAGAAAAGGAGTACCTTACTCTGGTGTTCGCCATTCAGAAGACGCGACACTACGTCCCAGGACAAACCATCCATGTCGTATCAAGAGTCAACCCTCTCACGGTCCTCATGACCAAGCTAGGTGCACTCAGCTCTCGCCTCGCCACCTGGGCAATTTTATTATCTCCCTACCACATGATCTTCGTCCCACAGAAGGCTATTAAAGGTCAAGCTCTGGCAGACTTTTTAGCAGCTCATCTAGGATCGGAGTCAACCAGAATAAATGAAGAGATTCTAGATGAGGTCGCCAATTCACATGTGGCCTCTCATGATGCCGTATGGCGAATGTTCTTCGACGGTGCTTCCAGAATAGGGCCCAAGGAAAACATCATCGCTGGAGTCAGAGTGGTGCTGATTTCTTCCTCCGGGATGGTGATCAATCGGGCTTACTCCCTCACGGAGTCCTACTCAAACAATGTGGCCGAGTACAACGCTTTGGTCATTGGCCTCCGACTTACAAATGAGCTGGGGGTAGAGTATCTTGAAGCATACGGCGATTCGCAGCTAATCGTCAATCAGATCCGGGGCTCAAACGAAGTACGTCATGAAGACATGATCCCCTATCACCAAATAGCGATTGACATCATCTCATCCTTGGAAGGGTTCATCATAAAACATGTTCCCAGGCTCCAGAACATTGAAACCGATGCCTTAGCAGGCCTTGCCGCTTCCTTAGCAGTTTCGAAGCATCCTCACCACTTGGTTGACATCATAGGCCGTGAGTTGGTCTGTCCCAGGAATAATGTTCAATGTGTTGAGAGTTACTCTGCTCTGACAGTCGACGAAGTACCAGACTGGGGACAACCATTCATCGACTTCGTGATCTACGACATCTTGCCAGAGAATCTGAAGGAAACCACTTCTATCAGAAGACGTTCCCTCAGATTCTTCTATGATACAGAGACGAAAATGTTTTATCGACGATCATACGATGGATTACTGCTTCGATGTCTATCAAATACAGAAGCCAAAGAAGCCGTACGTGAAGCTCATGATGGCGTTTGTGGAGCCCATCAGCCTGGCCCGAAATTACAAGATCGCCTTCGCCGAATGGGCTATTATTGGCCCACGATGGTTGCAGATGCAATAGACTATGCACGAAAATACAAAGCCTGTCAAGTCCACACAGATTTCATCCATCAGCCATCCGAGTTTTTACATCTGAAGGTGGCATCCTGGCCGTTCGAAGCATGGGGAATGGACATCATCGGTCCGATCACTCCGCCTTCGTCCCGAGGACACCGCTTCATACTCGCAATCACAGATTACATCTCCAAGTGAGCGGAGGCTATTCCGCTGGCAGAAGTGAAGACTTCAAACGTGATCAGCTTTCTCAAGCATCACGTCATCTATCGCTTTGGACTGCCCTGAAGGATCATCCACGATAATGGTCCGCAGTTCGCAAGCCACGCCTTCTATCGGTTTTGCGACAAACACCAAATCTAGAATATTGCGTCAACACCATATAACTCGGCGGCTAATGGTCTGGCTGAAGCGTTCACCAAAATAATCATCAAGCTTCTCAAGAAGTTCGTGTCATCAAACAAACGCGACTGGAATGAAAAGCCCGACGAATGCTTATGGGCGTACCGAACTACAGTACGGACGGCCACTGGAAACACACCATTCTCTCTGGTATATGGGAGTGAGGCAATTCTTCCGTTGGAGACTCAAATCCCCTCACTCCGTGTCGCTCTCACCTATCGGTTGACAACAGATGATAATCACCATCGCCGACTGCAAGAGTTGGAGGCCCTAGATGAGAAGCGCCTGTTAGCTCAACAATGAATCGAGCTGTACCAAGTCCGTATCTCCGGAACTTTCAACAAGAAGGTTAAAATCAGAATATTTTAAGTGGGCGACCTCGTTCTGGTAGTTCGGAGGCCGATGGTTATGACTCATAAAACCGCCGGCAAGTTCCAGCCAAAGTGGGAAGGCCCATTCATCGTCGATGCTGTATTCTCCAATGGAGCTTACCGTCTCGCAAAACAAAATGGAGACTTGCTCATGTTGCCCATCAACGGCAAGTTCCTAAAGAAGTATTACGTCTAAAAACAACATCCGACAAATTTCCCAGAATGACGAGTTACGTACCCTCTGGTACCGCTGAACTCACATTCCGACTTCAAATCGGCCAAAGTGACGAGTTACATACCCTCTGGTACCGCTGAACTCACATTTCGACTTCAAATCTGCCAAAATGACGAGTTATGTACCCCGTGGTACCGCTGAACTCACATTTCGACTACAAATATCCCTGGGTGTCGAGTTATGTACCCCCCCGGTACCGTTGAACTCGTATTTCGACTACAAATTTCCTAGAATGATGAGTTACGTACCCTCTGGTATCGCTGAACTCACATTCTGACTCCAAATCTCCCAGATTGTTGAGTTATGTACCCGCAAGTACCGCTGAACTCACACTCTGGTCACTACAGATAAATCTACATCGCGTCTTTTAGGTATTAAGTCATGTTTGATCATACCTCTGAACTTTTCTCCTAAAAGAGCTCCCTTCTCATGATCTAATACCCGCATTCTCAGTGCATAAACAGGGTAACAGATCCACAAATTTCTCGAAATAACCACGTCGATGTTACCTCTGAGTTATTTTACTTCCATAAAAAACAAACTGCCCCCTCCCATAGAACTTCCAAGTCTTCATTACCTCTGAGTCGTTCTATGTATCCCTTCATGGAGCCCACTCCTGCCATCTCCTCCTTACCTCTGAGTGGGACGGTTCCATCGAAGAAACCCTCATATTTACCATGTCCTCATTACCTCTGAGTAAGTATGTTTGTTCTCTCTCGCCTTATTATCCGTATCCAAAACCAGGGTACGCCCTCTCTCGCCTTATTATCCGTATCTAGAACCAGGGTACGCCAAGGATAATAGGTCCACCCAATGTATCCCATTAGGGCAACTACTGCAAGCAAAGAATAGAGCGAATGTATTCTGTTCGTTCAAAATCAGTTACATTCACATGACTACATCTCATGAGCTAGCCAGAAAAGTTCTCTATCATTTCATTCAGACAAGAAGAAAAGGATTACATTGATGTCCAAAAAAAATAGAAAACAAACTACAGCAAAAGACGGACATTTATGAGAGCCCACGAATCCTAGTTACGGGGGCGCATATACCAATCCCTCAACCATTTTTCATATGAAGGATCTATTTGAGTAAGATCCTCATCCGGAGCAGGAGGGTCAGAACTCCCAATACTACCACTGTCGGACTGGGGCTCCTCCTTTACAGCAACTCAAAAGTTGGGAGTGTTTCCCTCCCCTATAGGCGCCAGCTCTTCCTTTTGTTCCTCCATTTTTGGCATCATCTCCTCCTTAACGAGTAATGGCTCGTGTTTGATGAAAGGAGGCAGCAGCTCTTCCTTCACAATGATCTCAGCCTTCGGCAGGGATGCTGCAAGAATCAAAGATAAAAGAAACAAAGTTAGAAGATGACCGGAGCCTTCTGCGGTCCTGTTTGAAGAGGCTTCATGCGGTTCGATTCAGAGGGACTTATACGGCCCTGTTCGAAGGGCCATTATGCGGTTCAGTTTGTGAAGTATTTATGCGGTCACTAGACGATTCCCATGCGGCTTGAACATGGGGTATACCCCCCCATACGGCTTGGACATGGGATGTACATGCAGCCCATACAATTTGAACAGTTTATTGGAGACGAAGGACACATTAAAGGTTTGTGCATAAAGGATGCAACATAGCCGTCTTTGTTAGAGTTTCGAAGTATACGATCCGCCCAAACCCTTACCAGCAATGTTGGGGTGAACGTCGGGGTGAACTTCAGGCGCCGTGGCTGACGAAGAAGCCACTCCCTTACCCTTCGCCGCGGCCTTTGAAGACTTAGGGGCCATTGTTGATTGATGAGCGGAGAAGGAAGACGAAGATAGCAACCTAGGACAAGAAGAGTTAAAGACAGAAGAAGGTAAAGAAGTCTCTCTGACCAAAAACGCTTCTATTTATAGACAGAAGGAGGGGGGACGCTTCGATCCGCGTGCTGCATAAAAACAAAATCGACTCTTCGGTCATCGAGGAAAATTCGGATATTTAAAACCGATCCTTGGGATCCTGCCCCAAAAGGCGGCTTTAAATCCAAAGCAAATCAAGAGCAATTAGTGAGACGCACACGTGGCAGGGAGTCTATGCGGCCAGATAGTCCATGCGGCTAGGAAGTCCATGCGGCTAGGAAGTCCATGCGGCTAGGAATCCCATGCGGCTAGAACATCCTATGCGGCCAGAAGAGTTTACATAGCCATGCTTCTTATTCAAAGTATTTCAATTTTGTAAATTGAAAACTTTGAAGGGGGACTTGTAGAAGCATAGAAAAGTACTAGAAAAAGCCCATGTGGCTCAGACAGAAAGAGCCTCATGCGGCTCAGGAATCCATTAGAAATTCATGCGGTTCAAAAGAGCCTCATACGGCTCGGATAGCTCCAGGCGGCTCAGAAAGGAGTCACGTGGCCCAAAGCAGTTCGCCTCTACAGCTGGCCATAAAGCAACTACTTCATTAAATGCCCTGACGACAGCTCTGACAGAAAGACGAAGTGACAACTTTGACATAAAGTTGAAAAGATAGCTCTGACATGATGGCGTGCTCCTAGAGAAAAGAAGAAAATCTTTTATAGCTGGCATGATCCGCCAAGTCCAAAGCTCCCTATGCGGCTACCACTCCTATGCGGCTGTCACTCCTATGCGGTTGCCACCTTCATGCGGCTACGCCCTTCATGCGGCTGCCCCTTTCATGCGGCTGCCACCTTCATGCGGTTGTCCCCTTCATGCGGCTACCACCTTCATGCGGCTGCCCCCTTCATGCGGCTACCACCTTTATGCGGCTGCCATCCTCACGCGGCTATCCCCCTCATGCGGTCGCCACCCTCATGCGGCTGCTACCTTCATGCGGCTAGGAGTGTGGGGGCCACCCATATGCGGTTCATTTAGAGACCGCATTCATGCAGCTTTGTCAGGACGTCCCTCTCATGACAGTTGAGACACGTGGCGGTCCTCATGACAGTTGAGACACATGGCGATCCTCATGACAGTTGAGACACGTGGCGGTCTTATCCCCTCGGAGGTATGGCTGCTAGCAAATCATAACAACCCAGATTTGTTATAATCATTATAATTACTCGGATCAAATCAGATTTGTTGTAATTAAGCAAATTGAACACGTGGCGGGAGATCCGAGCTTGTCATGATAAATTATGAAGATTCATTGCAATCAGCATTAATTGTCCATACGGATTTGGCGCAATCAAAAATTAACTGCCCAGATGTGATGCAATCAAGATTAATGGTCCAGATTATTGGCCACCGACTTTTCAAAGGGCAATCATTGCAAACCCTAATGATAACACCCCACTCCTATAAATAGCAAGGTGCCATTCCCTTGCAAAAGAGACTCTCTCCACCCGGCTGGACACACAGAGAGACAAAGGCACGCACAGAGGATTCTTTCCACACATTCCGAGAGCATTTCTTCATCAGAGCCAAGGCTACGTCCAATCGTCCAAGGAGTAAGGCAGAGCTGCCGTCGCTTTCCCGAGCCTCTATCGTCACCCCCAGAATCAAAAATAAACAATCGTACTTAGATTGCTGTACCTAGATTTTCATTCCTAGGCTTTTTTTGTACGAGCGAGTTTGTATTGTGAGTCTAAGTTCAGTCCTCCTGTAAAATTGTTCTGCACTTTTACAATCAATGGCAAACACACATTACCATGTACATATCTAGTAACAGGCATGAGAAAAGACAAAAATTATCACCATGTATTAAGTTAAAGCCCAGACCCCACAGAGCAATGTATAAGTAATTTTTTTTTTCAGAGTTTAATTTTGAGACCGATAACGAGAAAAGTTGGCATATAGTTACTCTTTCACAAAGTTTTGGAATCGGTATGTGCAACCCAACCTAAAACGAATATCGGTATCAGCCAATTTTCCTTTCCTTAATAATAGGACAACTAACTTAATTATCAGTCTGTCCTTAAGACTGAAAATAACAATAGAATTTTGGTTTCACATGTCCTTAAGAATAGGACATCTAACTTAATTATCATCCATAAGCTAAGAAATGGCATTAATATACCCAGATGTAACTATACAAGACCAAATAACATTAGAGGGCTACTTATGTTCTCTTTTTTTTTTCAAAGAACAAGAATATTTTTGGTATACATATGTACAAGTAATACATATTTCCTATTCAAATCGGACTTTGAGAAAAAAAAAGTTGTCCAAAGAAAAGAATGACACAAAGTTACTTTTGACAACCCCATATCTAAACTTTGAGGAACGCGATATATTTCTCTACTATAGATTATGAAAATGACAAAATGTAGTTGCAATAGATCTAATTATATACATGTGTGTCCTCTCCTTGTGAGAAATACATTCCTACCAATAAATCTCAAACCATAATAATATTTATCCAACATCCATAAGAACACTCATTCCCAAACTCCCAGCTTGCAGTATTTCATGACTTCAACACTCACTTGGACAATTTTCATGTCGAAAATCATAAGCACCCAATAATTTATATTTACTATCCATTGCAGAAAGATAAATTGTTCAGTTGGAACTTCTATTGTTTACTCAGAATGATAAACTGTTTACTTGGAACTTCGACTTCCTGTGATACATTACAATAGCAAATCCTAACATCACATGCACATGAATCTTCTCTATACCCCAACTTTAGCTTTGGAATGGTCCCTAAATATCGAATAAGCAACCCTTTTCTGTAGCATTTTATACTAAAAGAACTCAACTTTTTAATAATTTTGGCATACAAACACAATTATAACAATATTCATGCCATATTTCATTTGCACATATAAGTACTCACAATCAAACTCAAAAAATTGCCAAATTTGACCTAATTGAGCATAAAAACCCAAGAAATAGATCAATCCAATTAATCGCATCGGATTCGGTTGATGGGACGGTACCTTCTTATTCTCGGAGCAGGCGAGCATTGGCTTCTTCTTTGTGCCAGCGATGGGGAAGACGGAGCTAAAGTGCGGGCGCTTCCGGTCCGACTCGTCGATGCCGCCATGGATAAGATACCTTAATCTTTGCTTGCAGCCCCCGACCCCATCTCCATCCGACGCCTGATCAGATTCCCAACTTTCGAACTGAAGCCTCCATCACTAGTGCCATCGACCCCAATTTCTCTTCCAAAACATTATTCTCTAGGAGCACAAAGAATGGGGAGAGAGAGCAGTGGTTTTGGTTTATCCTAAATTAAAGGTGGATGTGTGAGATCCAACTTTAGGGATTTCTGCTGAGAGATCCAACGGGTAGGAGAGAGCGAAAACTTTTCCTAAAAAAATTGGTAATGTGCTGCCAAATATTTGGCATTCCTGCTGAGATTATTTGGGACGTTCCGAAGATTTATTTGGGACAAATTTTTTTAATAGTCCCAAATAAGAGATCTATTTTTTAATCTGTCCCAAATAATACTATTTTTTTGTTACAAAAAATATAGCCATCCCAAAAACTAATTTTTTAGGACGTTTCATACTAGTGTTCCTAATAGTGTCGTCCCAAAAGTTAACTTCTTTTGTAGTGCTGGAGCCGTATTTACCAGGCCGTTTTGCCCGTCAATTCGGCTACAGTCAGTTGATGCTGGACAACCCGAGCACCTTCTTGGGGCACATCGGAAGCCTGGTGGATGGAGCCCGGGCTTGGAAGTATTATAACGCTGGGTGTATGGGGTGTGCTTTACGGCTCCACTTCTGAATCCCAGGCCTTATATTTTGTTCTCCGTCGTGAAGCTCTACTGTTCCGCGAACACTCTATCTTACATCTATAATAGGGAAAGATTTTTATCGTCGTGACACAGCTCGAGGTGTCCCATGACACGATCATGAAAGCCCGGGCGTATTGCCCGTCGAGTGCTCTAGTACCGAAAGCTATCCCAGTGGTAAGGATAGAGGAGGCACTCGAGGAGTCCACGGATAGCCGGCTAAGAGGCGTGCTTCAACGGGAGCGGGTCCTTCTACACCGAAAAGGCTAAGGAAGGTCTTGGCGTCTCTCATGCCCCAGTTCCAAAAATACGAAACCAGGCCATGTGGCAATGGCTAGCTACGTATCCTAGTGGACTCCAGTCCAAAATCGAATACGCAAAGTTGTCCTAGATTTTGTGTAGCTACCACTATAACATGTTTATAACTCAATCCACAGGACAAGAACATAAATGATGGAAAATATGAAAACTAGTCTGCAGACCAATCGTAATATTTGTCGAGTAGGCTCAAAAGAGATAATATGAGTCTACAAATGAAACATAATACAATACTAAATGAAAGAGTCTTGCGAAAACAATCTCGCTAATAAATACTGAATGGAAGTAAAACTGGAAGATAACTAGATCTGACAACAGACTAAACAAGATAATGATGTCAGATCAAGAAGAGCTCTACCAATGGAACAAGCTACTCTGCTGGATAAACCTCTTCTTCTGCAAAAGGTTCCACTCGTGCGTCAATTCAGGATCTGTAGACCTCTAGATAATCCTCGTCTAAATCTGGAGAGAAAACTAGGTCCTCAGCAGGACGCAACAAGGAACATAATATACATGCCAATGTACGATAGTAAAAATAAAGTATGACTGAAATAAGGAGGGTGAAACTAACATAACCAACTAGTATGAAATGAAATTTAAGAAACATCACTCGAACACGTGGGCAGTCACGGTGTAATCCAGAGTTTTGATACGAAACTCTGGTAACTATGAAAATTTGCAGTTTCGATAAAGAACCGTGGTAACTATGAAATATTCGCAGCTCTGGTAATGAGGCAGCGGTAACTCTGTGGGAAAGTAACCCAAGCGCACAGTGTATATTTCTTCTCGCCCATGTGACTTCACGAATCGTATCCACGAGTCGCTCGGTCAGACCTCTAGTTAGGACAACGAGTCATAAATAGAATAGTATCAGTGCACGCATATCAATTCCATCGTCCTAGAATTAACTCGAATCTCCGTACATCAAGATGTAAATAAGTATGAAAATTCGTCAATAATGTAGCGTCACATGAATATGTCCTAGGGTCAGAGTGTAACCGACAACAAATTGTCGCGGTATCGCAAATGTGAATGTCTAGGTTCGATACCCGATGTCGCTAAAGGCCATCGGCACCCGAATATGATTCAGACGGAAAGTACCGAACAGGGTCCTTAGTGTTGTAATAACCAAAAGCAAGCAGATGTATAAAAGCTAAATATTACAAACTCAAGTACAAGATTGGCAAGGTACACTTGCCTGGCTCCTAATGCTGATGAGATGGAATTGGTCCAATGCCCAACTCCGAAGAGGCCAAAGAACCTAGAAAAATAATAATAAACATTAATTAATTTATTTATGGGGTTTGGAAACCTCATAATAGGTTTAAACTAAAGACTATATGAGAGATAGTTTGAAGGTTTCTAACTTATTAATAGGTTATACTTAATCATTCATGATGGAAAAGTCATCTGTCCAAGCTAAATGGCTACTCAGAACTGATAAATAAATGATAATAATAATAACTGCTTGAATAGTTAGCTGGCTATCTACACCCACCTCTCAGTTGTTCTTCCCAACCAATCCATACACACCATTCTTGTGGCTTAAAAGAGCACTCAATCCCATTAGTAAACAAAGTTACTAAGCCATTTCCATACTTCATTCTAGTCGTATATTAAATCATCATATTCCTCCTCAAGTTTGTTTCCCCCTTTACCCGATCATTCACACAGCAAATAGTAACCTTAAGTACATTTATATACTCACATGCTTCCTTATGCATACATACCCATGTGAGTAATGGTTTGCTAAGCCGATACCAAGCATCCTCATAAACACCATGTATCCACATCGCAGTTGTTATTTACATTAGTTCTTCACATAGGCTCACGTATTCAATATGTAAGAAGGCTAAAAATATGAAATACCTATGCTCGCCGTTTAATACCCATGGTTCTTTTCTTCAAATGAGACAACTTTACTTTCCTCATCATCACATACTATGACATGAAAATAGCACAATGTATCTCGGCCCACACATACATAGAATCTCCCTTCACATAAATCTCAGTTTAGCCACAATATTATATATCCTTCTTTTACACAGCTCACTAGCAATCTAACCTTTATTCAACACTCAATACAAGTCCATATGAAGGTTTGTTGTTCATCCCTAAAATTCAGTTTAGTGTAGTAAAATAAATCCAAAAATCCAACATCCAACAGTACAACACTAAGAGTCTCCCATGAGCATCAAAAATAGATTTGAAATAGAGGAACCGTGGAAGGAAACTCATAAGGGTTTCTTATCCGAATGAGCCAAAAGGAGGATGCCTTGTCGTCGTTCGAACCCGTCGACGCGGAAGGCGAAAAAGAGGATGGCTCGCCTAGCGTTTGGTGCTTGGCAGCCTCCACACAATCGACGGTAGCCGGAGGCTTTTATCGCTAGAGCTCGATGGCACCGGGCAGGTGGACGAGTAGATAATATTGTTGGGAGGCGGCTAGTTTTTAGGTTAGAGAAATGAAATGGAGAATGCAATATATACAGAAGGAGAGGATGGAGGATGGACGTTCGGATGAATATAGAAGGAAGAAAGTGAAGGAATGAACGATTGGATTAGGCTTTTATGGGTGGCTGATTTGTTGGCTACAGTACATGCAACCTAAACATGTTGCTCACAATCTAGCTCACCTTTGCAAATGGAAATATGGTGCTCACAAATCTCTAGCTCACATTAGCAACTTCCACCTATGGCTCATGTTAGCAAATGCACAACACTAGGCTCATTTTAGCACATGAATATTTGGTGTTCACATTCTAGCTCACATTAGCAACGTACAATTCATTCCTTAGCCTATTATATATTTGTGGAAACCATCAATTTCTACAACTATAAAATATAACAACATTATTAATACAATATTTATTTATGAAAATATTAAAATCACCTTCCAAAGGTTCTAACACTAATAAATAATTCTATAAAAATACATTAGTAATAGATAAATAAAAATAACAATAAAAAAGGAGGGGGTTTACAGCGTCCAAGGTGGGGGCCACAATAGTTCTTTCCTTGCCCGCGGAGAGACTGAAAGAGTCTTCTCCCATAAAGGTAAACAAACTATTATCCATTCTAAAGGATAAAAGTGGTCTTCCTTCTCATATCGCGTTTCCTTTGTTTGTACGGTACAAAGAAGAAGAAATCCAGGTCCTCGAAGCAAGACATGGACGAATCCTTCGAGAAGGAAGTCGCATGCTCTTCAGAAGAGTATATCCCCCCGGTCGCGGAGTTTTCGAGCGAAGAGGACCAGGATGACACTATCTGGGTCTATACTCCCAGCTTTTTCAACTATGCGGAGGATGAGTTTGGTGACCTGCTGAGGTCATTGAATGCTGACCCACCCTCGACGAGCGTCATAGGTACTTTTGTCTATACATAATTTTATATTTTGATAGTGGTAAAGACCATGCCTTGTTCGCAGATACGCATTATACGGGACCTTCACGGAGCGCAAAAAAATTGGCTGTTGGTGCCAACGTGGCGACTGAAGAAGCCACTGAACAACCTCAGGAGTGGGATGTTCTGAAGGCTCCTCTCGAGGTTGAGACAAAATAGGCTCGGTAATCACCTCTTCCGACTGATGTACCAAATGTCACTGCTGGGATTATTCAGGAGGAACCAATGACTGAGGGTGATAACCAGCCCGGGGAAACTAAAGGGGTGGTCATTGTTGAGTCATCCCCTGAACATGATAAGGAGGAACCGTCTTCACTATCGAGTCCTACGCCTGCCCTAGTGACGAAAAGTGAGATGAAGGAACCGGCTCCGCTGCCGAGTCCTATGCCAGCCCCAACAATGGAAGCCGGAATGGAGGAATAGGCTACGCTGTCGAGTCTTATGCCTGTCCAGCTACGAAAGGTGGAATGTAGGAACGTGCTATGCTATCGAGTCCTACCCCTGTGCCAGCAACAGTGGGCCTGGTGAGTCCTTTGAAACAGGTCTTGATCGGGGTAAGGACCCTGTTGTTGTAGACCCTGCTCCCGCCTACGTCTCCTGGGGGACTGTGACTAAGGCGGCCCCTTCAGAGACATTGCCCTCCGTGGACTCCACTTTTGGTGCCATTGGAGGTCAGCCCTGGCTTATAAATACTGAGATCCCAGGGGAACTTGGGTCAGGGTCTTCCTAGAGGGAAACTAATGTTGACATTTTAATGGCTAGAGGTTCGAGTGGCGAGGTCGAAGCGGCTCCTTCGAGTCAGAAGATCGTATCACTGCCGAGTTCTGCTGTCTATCCAGCTCCCATGGAACTCTCGATGACGCCTTCTATGGCACCTCAAACGTTGGCCGAGGTAGACGATTATGTGAAATTTATAGTCGAATTCTTTTACAAGATCTTGAGAGGGGAGTATCTACTATTTTGGAGTAGGGCCAGACTTTTGCGATGGCCAAGATGCAGTGCTCTCATAAGTTACCTCTAAAAGGTCTCACCAGGGCTATGAGGCTATAACTGAAGCATTGGAGGGGTCAGTTGGCGAGCTCGACCATCGTCTGACTGAACTCCAGAGCCTCCAAAAGAATGACCTCTCCTCCTTGATAGAGGAGGATCAGAGTAGGCTAGATGCTGAGGTTGCTGAGGCTGAGTCAGCTTATACATCTAGCCAGCCATCCTGGAACATGATTTAATCGAAGCCGATGCCAAAGTGCTTGAACTTGCTGTGGCTGTGGAGACCCAAGTCAGCCTGCATGAGATCTTGGATGAACACGTGGCGAAAGTCGACGATAAGATCTGCCTGCTCCAGGAAGAACGGGCCCAATTTATAGTTGATTTTCAACTGATGGCAGCCAATCAGGTCGTACTTAGTCACAAGGCGGCATAACTTACTCGACATGGGGCCCATCTGACCAAGAAGAAGGCGGAGCTGGACGCCAAACATGGAAACGTCGTCGTCTTCAAAGACGAGGGAGTGATGTATCATGAGGCTGAACGCCGAGCTTCGACGAATGTCCGGTCCAGGGCGGAAGCTCTGAAATGTCGTATCGGCGAACTGTGTATCGATGCTTAACTCTTCTTTTGCTCTTTATATTTTACTTTTCTTATTTTTGAAATATAGTCCCATTTTTCCTTTTTATGAAAAAAAGAAATAAAGAACTTTTGTTTGTTTATTATTGTCACGAATTTGTGTGAGATTTGGTGGACTTAGCATCTTTAATGCACTTTGGTTTTAGGTACAGATGGTAAGTTGAGATGATAAAGGAAACTTGGTTGTGGGGCATGTTTACTCAGAGGTAATGTGGATGTGGTAAACATAAAATTTGTAATAGAGTTTTCTTACTCAGAGGTTATGCGAACATGGTAAGACTGAACTCTGTGGGGACACATGGAACAACTTAGAGGTGATAGCGACATGGATGTTCTATGTGTGGATGAGAATATTTACTCAGAGGTAATGTGAACGTGGTAAACTTTCTTTTAGAGTCATCTTACTCAGAGGTAGGATAGAACACTGCGGGGATATAGAAAACAATTCAGAGGTGATATGGACTTGAATGTTTTCTACTGAGGAAATGATGAGGGAATGTCTTAGAGCAGCTGGGCTCCATAAATATATGATGATCGAGAGGAGTGAACACGATTGCCAGATTCATAGATACTTGTTGGGGATATGGAAATACATGTTGATAGGATTCAAATGTAGTTCCCAGCTGGATTTTGCGAGTCAGCAAGCACCATTAGAGTACACAGTCTCTACGGTAAAAGGACCTTTCCATTTGGGTTCGAACTTTCTGGCTGATTTGTGAGTCATCACCATTGGCCTTCTAACTGATAGGACAAGGTCACCCAGTAGAAGCATGAAAATTTTCCAGCAACTGAAGCACTATGCGCCCAAGCCAGTGAAGCTCCATGCGCCCAGTCAGTGAAGCTCCATGCGTCCAGTCAATAAAGCTCCATGCACCCAGTCAGCGAAGCTCCATACGCCCAGTCAAGGAAGCTCCATGCGCCCAGTCGGTGAAGCTTCATGCACCCAAGACTAGCTCCTCCGAAAGAAGGGTACATAGCCAGAGACATGGCTATACGTCCAAGCCTGACTCAGTCAAAGCCATGATCAAAACGTGTACCGAAGCACACGGCCACGTCAGTCTCCACGAGCAGTCGTGCACCGAAGCATGCGGCCACGTCAACACCACAACCAACCCACGATCTCGCAGCCTGTATGCGCCTACATCCTATGCGCCCAAAGCAGGACCATGCGCCCATATAAAAACCAGCATGTTTCCTTATGTGGGGGGATAACATCATTCCAGCTCAAGAACGACTATAAATGGGGGACCTCATCCCTCTTCAAAACAAGAAACGGAGAGCATTTTCAAGAGTCAAATTGCTGCACTTCTTACCAGTGAGCCGAGAGTTAGCAATTTTCTTACTTTTTTTTTCTACTTTTGTAATCGGAGTGTCAACAGAGTAAAGGAGCAACTGCCGCTCGATCTCCATCATCTCATTCTCCAGAATTCTTTTTTGTACTCGGGGATCCTCAGCGCAGGAACTCTCAGGCGTACTCGATTTGTGGTGGCTTGCGCCAATAAAAGAAAAGACAATATTTTCTTCTTCTTTTTTGTGTGTGTCCACAAAAATGGCGACTCTGCTGGGGACTACCTTTTTTGTTGACGAGAAGGTGGTGACGCAATCCGATATCGACAAAGTGGGGAGCACTCAGAAGATGCTGATCGTAAAGTTTGATCAGCAAGCGCTCAAAAAAATGCTCTCGAGGGATGGCTCTACTCTCTCAAAATCAGCGAAGCCAAACAAGTCTCACAAGGCTTGGCTTCCGAAGGCTCGCTGTGCCATATCCTGCTAGTGTCATAGCAGATATGCAATTGGAGGACTCTGTCACATGGGCGCATAAATCTGTCGCAAAAGTTCCCAAAATGGAGAAGGCTCACACCGTTCCGGGCTCTACTAGCCCAGTGACTTCTTTCCTGCACAACCAATAACAGGGTGTTCAACATCCGAGACTTGGCAAAGGAAAAATACTACGATGCTAAGAATTGGGGTATACGACACGCTGGCCAAACCCGGCGAGGCTGACAAACAAAGGAGGCTAAACTGGAAGAAAATAGCGCTGCTCCACCAGGCATGCGCCCAAGGCCATGCGCCCAAGAGAGTGTTTGGGCGCATAGCCCCAACCAGAACACTTCTGTCTTCAGCAGGCTGGGCATCCAAAGTTATGCGCCCAAGGCTATGCGTCCAGGCTCTTTGGATCCATACTATGTGCCCATATCAAGGAGGCTCAGATATGCTGTCAAGGAGCATGCGCCCAAGGCCCGTCTCCAAGGCCTATGCGGCCACAACAAAAAGATAGGCCCCAACACGTATAGCACGGGGCTGTCTTCAAGGACATCACAGAACTTAGGTGTGGGGGTTGCCCCTGTACATGAACTAAGTTCGGATGCGCCTACTCTCTTTACGATCCCGTATGCAAAGCTCGACGATGCATGCAATATGGGTTGTAAGGCAAAACTCCCTTCCGCTGACTTGCGCGACATGATAAGTCATAAGTGTAAAGCGAGGGAGAACATAACAATTCATAGTGCACTTTCGTGCACCAGTATTGTTATCAACTGCTATTGCTCCAAAGCAATAAGAGTGACTCAGAGAAAGTCCATGTTTCGACGGCTGTACTTCTCTGGCGACGAGAAGCCACGGTGTGTTTTATCCAACATGGCTTCATGGGGTCCCCCTTACGGAAGCCCCAGTCATAGACGGTGGATTATGAACCCAACTTTCTATCTTAGCTTCGCGAGAAGAAGAAGGACAAGTCTACCAACAGATGGCCAACAGGCTGTCACATCCGAAGGAGTCTATATGGGCACTCGATCAAACGCAAGATTCCATATGGACGACAAAGATTCCCAAGCTGGGGGTAGCATTCCCTCAGAATTTGAAGCGGATGACCCCCACACTGGGGTAGCCTTCTAGAGGACGATGATCTCTCCGAATCCGATGGCGACTATCTACCTCCTCTACCTAAAGATTAAGGATTTATCCACTCGTAGACAGATAGTATCAGCACAAGTTGTAATGTTTCCTTTGTTCATCCTCGCATGCTATCTACATACATGGCGGACGGAGAAAGACTTGAAGAAGCCAGTGATCAGACCAGAAAATGGCTAGAGGGTCTTGAAACAGCAATCGCCAAGATCACTAATATGCTTACCAGTATCATGGCAGTTCAAGCTGCTGGGGCAGTTCCTCCACCTCAACAAAATGTCTCGGCCTATGCTAGTCCGGCTCACATCAACAACCCTCCTTCACTACAAAAGGAGTATCATTCTGTTGCGCCTCCTCCAAATCTTACAAATGCTGGGGGTGGTCCTTCGCCAACAACGCCTGACAACCGTTCAGCAGCCGTTTTGCAACACCTGCTCAATCAATAGGTTGTAATTGATTCCTTGGTCGCTCACCTCGACACCATCTCACACAAAGACGAGCTTCAGAAGATGGGGATATCTCAACCGTATCCCCCTGAGTGGGAGAACGCTACTTGTCCTCCTAACTACAAGCCGCTGATGTCACGACCCGTACCCTAGAATAAGGGCACGTGACGTGGGTACGTCCAGCCTACGCCGCAGTGTCGACGGTAGAACGCTGTCCTAGGTCACAACATCTAACAATTTAAGGTAATGACAGTTATACTCCCCGAATGGGGGTGACATAACATAAATATAACTCAATCACCGCTAAGGTAGAACAGGAATGAGATAGAAAGATAAGGTAGATAATATCCAGGAATGTAACATCACAGAGATACAAATCCAGAATTCTAAGTGCCTAAATAAGTACATATCCAAATAATAACTCAGGAACTCAATACAAAATCCAGAAAGATAAAGACATCCTAATCTAGGGAAGTAACATCAACTGCTAGCAGGTCCAAGTCACTAGTGATGTCTAATGCTGTACCAAGAGGGATAGACCCCAGAGCCTCATCATTCACTGTAAAATTTTCAACAGGTCCAGTCAGGACGGGAGCGAGCACATATCTCTCAAAAATAGTTCATAGCAGGTTAGGAGTATAAATCATACAATAGAGTAAAATACAGGAAGTGCTGAAAAATAAGTACGAGTAAACAGGAGATATTTTGTAACTGAAAGTAAATACATGATAGTAGAGACTGTAAGTGGCTACGTGATTTAGAGTACAATATGGTTATGTAAACGGCTTAGGGGCACATGACTACAAATAAGAGGCACATTTATACAGCTACTGGGGATAATGATCACATAACCAATTCTACTCACCCCGCCCCAATTAATACACAAGGATCCATTCAAGTTACGTTATAGGCATATGAATACAGCTAAGGATACGTGAACTCATGTAATTAGTAGTACATGAGGCACGTGATAAAGCACATGAGAACATGTAAAAATATGAACTAGTACGAGTACAAGGAGTACCTGATGTACATAATAAAGTACATGAACATAAAATACCCGATGCACCCGTAGAGGGATAACATCTCAGGAAGGGATCCATATAGTATTAATCCATGAAGATATGTGTCAGCATCATGTAGAGTAATCTAGAGCAAGAATATAATCCAGGTAAGTATGAAAAGATCAGAGAATGTACTCGCCTGCTAACTGAAAGTCCGAGATGAAAATACTGTCCGAGGAGTGGTGTCTGGCTCCTATTAGAACAACACAAGTCACAACAAGTCCAGAATGGTAATAAGATGCACTACAATGCGTTCTACATGAATCTAGGTCAATCTAGACCAAAGTCAACTCTTGGTCAACTCTGGTCAACCCTAAAGTCAAACCTAGTCAAATAGTCTAATCTAGGTCTAACCAAACTATTCTAGGTTATACCATGACTAAACTAGGCAATACCATGACTAATCTACCATAACACAACTACCAAGACATCCTCTATAGCTAATCAATACCCATAGGCTATCTATACATAACACATATATGTATAATACCTTGCATCAAAAGGTATTCCCCATACTCTATATATTTAAATATATATATATATATATATATATATATATATATATATATATATATATATATATATATATATATATATAGGCACATACACTCATATATATATAGGAAACTAATATATCTATCCTATAGCCTACTAGATACATCTTTACAAACACCATATCATACAATACCTATACAAAACACATGTACCCATATATAGGAAACTTATAAATGTCACAAAGCATATATTATATATATACATAGGTAGGGAGAGAGGGGAGAAAAGCACATGTGTATATAGGTGTGTGTAATGAGAGGAATACAGTGAAGTGACTGTGGTGAAAAATCAGTGAGAAAGAGTAGGATTTCAAGAGTGTGTGACAGTGAGAATTTGTGAGTGAGGGAGGGTGAAAACAGTGTGATAAACTCTGATTTCAATGTAAGTAAACAGTTCAATTAAATACTAATTAAACCCAACTTCATTTAGACTTAATACCATATGTCATTTCAGTTTACAAATCAAAACAAGAGGATTTAAAACTATTCCCAGGTTTTCAAAGCACTGGAATACAACCCAAATATCAGGTTAATATTCTCAGGTTAAAGTTCATTTCAGTTCAAAAACTAGAGGAGGAATCTCAGGTTTTGTGTTGCACATGAAACTAATACAGGTTTCAGCCATATAGCATAAAGTTCAGGAATTCAAGGCTTGACTAAACCCTCATTCATCAACAACCTATTCTCAGAAAAAGAACAACAGGAATGGAATTCAGTGACTCCAATCATACTCACCATGCAACCGAATCTCAGGCATTCAGAAATCGAAGAGGAACTCAGGTTTTACAAATCATTACAGGTGGTTAACTATTCTCAGGTTTTAGGATTATCATGCAGTCTAATATATAGAACTCAGTAATCAAGTAAACAAAAAGGAATCAATACGACTTATAGGAAATCAGTGCCACATTGTGTCATATGTGCATTTAGAAACAGTGATATAGGAAATCACATATTGCCAATCAATGACATAGGAAATGGTTCACAGGTTCAGTCCAACAATACCCAGTTATTGACAGTTAATGAACACACACTCATTATTCAGTCCCATTCTCAGATTAATAGAAGGACAACATTGAAACAATTATAAAGAAACTCAGAATACACTCTCAGGTTTTATCCAAATCAGGAAACCAAAACAGTTTACAGTTGATAGGAACATCCCATTCTCAGGATTTAAATCCCAGGTTCTTTTTAGAAGAATGCAGACTCAGTTAAACACATAACTAGAATACTATCCATATCAATTTTTAGAAGAAAACAATGAATTAAATATAATGTGAACTCAGGTTTTCAAAACTGAACACAACCTAGTTCAACAAATTTGAATAAAACCACACACTAGCCAAAATCCTATTTTCAAAATCAAAAGCCTTTAATTGAATGCAAAAGCTAAGCCAACATGTATTATGAAATGTGGGAAATCATCATTAGTGAAAAAAACAACTTAATGACAGGGAAAATAGATGGGTTTGAAACTGGATACTCACTGTGCCAAAGAGTATCAGAAAACAGTAAATTTCCAAAAAAATGAATCCCATTTCTCATCCCAAAAGCCTATATTTGAATTCAATAATTCCATAATATGAACCAACAAATGTGTGAGGGTATTTTTCAGTGAAACATCAACAATGAACAGGCTTAAGGTTTGGAAATTTTTTCTGAAACTAGCAGTAACAGGAAATATCAGAAAGTTATTCGAAAACCTCCATTGAAACCAATACTCCCACATTAAACCCAAGGTTAACCCATGTAACTATTATAACAGAGATTAAACATGATATTTAGAATCTAACTAATCATTAAAACATCATTTAAAAATATTTAAAAATGATTAACATCAGAATACAATTCACAGGACACACACGCACACAGTGTGTCCCCGTGCACACTGAAATACGTGTCCAACACGACACGAGGACTCGTGAAATTTTGCGAGCCTCGTGTCAGACAGTGCCCCTAACACCACGTCAAATTTCTCGTGTCGAGGTGGCGTATTCTGCGCGTGGTAGCCCCCGAGTAGCAGGGGAGCTATAGTGCCGCGCACACGCACCCGCACCCACGTGTTCCCGTGTCCCCCACGACTCGACACGACTCACAAATCACCATACGACACTGAAAACCCCTAAGCAATACCTAGGACTAATTTCCTGTTCAAATAGAATCCAAAAACTCGACTGGAATGTCCTTTGAGATATTTCGTCGAACACCTTAACTAAACCCTAATACGTGTCCGATACGGACACGAAATGGGTCCAAAACCTAGGGTTAGCCTATCCTACTGTTAGGTTAGGGCTAGGGCATTCCTAAAATGATTTTTAACAGAATTTAGGAGCAAGGGAAAGAATTATACCTATAGGTGAACAATGGGTCAAAATCCCCAAATGGGAAGAGCTCCACAAACCACCAAACTTCCTCAAATTGTGTTCTTCCTGCAAATACTCATTAATAACAGAAAGAAAACTAACATTAGGTCCTAATGCAATTTGTTTGAAGGAATTTGGAGAAGAAATGGGTTTTCTAAGAATTTACAAAGATGGGGACTCACCTATTCCAAATGGCAAAGTTTCCTAAAGAGGCAACCCTAATTTTAGGAGCATATAAATAGGGGGGGCTGTCCATAGTGGCTGGTCAGATTTTCTAGGGTTAGGGCTTGGTTCAATGGGTGTGGGCTATGGGCCATTAAGCCTATTAGTCATAAAATGACTTGTGACTTCACAAGTCATTCCTTAATCAAACTAGCTCCTATTTTCCCCAAATTAATTCCAATGAGTCAAACCTTACTAACTTAAGTCAACCTAGGTTTCCATATCCTAATCACATAGTCATGACCTAGGTTAGCCACTAGGTTAGTCTCCAAAGTCAACATAAGTCAAGTCAACTAAAACACCAAAATCAATTATACAAAAAATCTCTAAAAATCACATAAATTCCAATAAATCTAAATAATACATAATAATTCCAAATATTTCTCAAAATTTTAAAAATGACCAAAATATCCTCATTTGGAAAACTGGGTGTTACAATCCTACCCACCTTAGAAAAATTTTGTCCTCGAAATTAAGATGATCGTACCCCTTCTAGGTCAAACCGCCACAATCAAGGTCTCAGAAACCTATTTAAATCATTCAGTTGGAAAGTGTAACCTATGGGGTCATGGCATGTAATATCAGTCTGGGGTCTCATCTAGTTACACCAACATGCTACAGTACTAGGCAATCACAAGGCATCAAAATATACAACAATATGGTAGGGTGCATCAATTTTCAAAGACTGGCTAAGACATAGGTCAAGGACTCACCTCCAACTAGGGCTTGTGGCTGGAACTCCCTTCCGAAGGCAGAGTCTTGGCTGGGATAAGTGCAGCAGGACAGTCTCGCAGCCTGTGTGCAGCTGACCCACATAACAGGCACACTCCTCTTCTCTTCCTACAGATGTCCCACACATGTCTAGGCTTCTTACAGAAGGTGCAGGTAGGCACTCTCTCAGCTGGCCTCTGCTGAACAGGAGTCTGGACTGGGTAGGCTGGTCTAGGCTGATAGTCTGGGTGCTCACGGGGCTCTGGGTATATACTGCTCTTCAGCCTCTTAGAGCTAGGCTCTCCCACTGAATGTACCAAATCCCACAATAGTTGGATCCCGCGGCCCTGCTCCTTCAGGATCTCAGCCTGAACTCTCTGTGTCTCCAACACATCCCAGAGAAGTCTGGATATCTGAGCTCCGTCAGAAAACAAATATGCCGAGGGTATGGTATGGGGTACCGCTCCTGGAGGTAGAGGAGGAGACGGGAAAGGACTCTTGGTCTCAGATAAGACTGCCATTCTCTCCTGAGTAACAGGTGGTGGAGGAAAACTTTTTGGTAAGGATGCTGACACCGCCTCGATGGCGGGAGGTGCCACTACCCTTGTGTCATCCTGAGGGGTCACTACCTCCTGAGCAATAGGAGGTGGAAGCACACTATCAGTAGCTGCAGCTGCTCTCAGGCGACAGGCTCGGGTCATGGGTGCCATACTGGAAAGGATAAAAACACAACAATCATTAAGGCTGTAGATCCATCTACCATCCTATCTGAAAATCGGTAATTATCAAAAATAAAATAAGCCAACTACTAATCATCTATAACGAGGTATTATTTGAAGAAAACCAGAACCACAAGTTTAAGGAACGAAAGTCAATAGCATTGAATCCAATCATAATATAATATATAGGAGAGAGAGTGTTAGAGCGGGAAAAACTAACATTATGTAAAGGTTATGTGGTTTGTTGACATATACATGAAGATGTTATAGGAGGATTTGGGTCTCAACTATAGCTGTCAAGTTACACTATTCATGGCACATTAGTTAAGCAATCTACAAGGCACAAGCTATTTATTCATAACATGTATGGCTAACCGTATATGTAAGTATCTATATGGCTACATGAACATAACATAGAGATGAAGGATTAGGTTTACATGGCAGTTGTGAACATTAGTGTAGAGTGTCAAGTGTACATGGGTTAAACTTGAAACAAAGGGTTCGATCTTTCAGATTAGCTCATCATTACATATTAGATCTGAAATTGAACTACACATATTAAAAGCAGTGTAAAAATGTTAACATGAATTCAGTTTTCAAAATTTTGGAGAATTCGAACATCAAAACCAACTCAATGTTTACCACAACCACAACCTAACATGTAAGAGTATGAACCTAACATTATATACCTGCACACAACCATGTATACGGCTCAAAACATTACAATTTATTAGATTTGACAATTCAACACAAAACTCAACCAATGTTTTTTAAGAAATAAAGCCCTGTATATAACATACATGTGTAGTGATGTAAGCAAAACTAATAACATGAAATTTAAATTTAAATTACAAATTTAATATAGAGAAACATAGAACTAGTCACTGATACTGCACTATATTAGAATACTAGGATTTTGAGAACTTAACATTAATCATATTAACATGCATTTAGATAGGTTGGTAAACAAGTGTAGTATGCATACGTGTCAGGCAAGTATCTGTGTCCACTATATATATATATATTAGGGTAATACAAGAAATAATGGCAAGAGAAAATAATGATAAAATCTGTTCTGCCTATCTGTTAAAAAAAAAGAACCATTTAAAACCAGAGCTATAATATCAAACCCAAGTTAAGGTCTAGCAAAATCATCGATTCATTGCATTAGGAAGAAATTATAGCAAGAAGTTACACAAGGTTATAATAATAGCTAAGTTACTCCTACTCATACTCCTACTCCTAAGTTATTTGATGATGGGGTACAATTTATACAACAGAATGGTACAATAGAGATGATATGTTTAAAAACCTTCTCAAGATACAATCTGATAATCATATGCGTCTGTCCAAAATCATGTTACTCAGAGTCCTCGTCATGCCAGTAAGCAAGGCTGCGAATAACGATAGATTCCATAACTAGGGTATGCACCTCTACAATCATGTCGTCTGGAAATCTCGCTATGCCGACTAGTATAGCTGCGAGAATTCCAAATCTCATAACCAAGATACGTACATCCGAAGCCAGGTCTCCATGTTTTCGCCACGCCAGCTAATATGGCTGTGATAAACTACAGGTTCCATAATCATATAGACGTTTTACCTTCCCTATATTCTCGTCAATATATGTTATCAGAAAATATCGTAACTCAGGCTATAAAATTCATCTCGATAGGAAAAATCAAAATCAACAACGATCCAACAAAATCAAATTCAATAATCAAGGAGTGAGAGCGAACAAAACAAGGGAAAGGATTTTAAATTGAAGTTTAAATAAGATTCTCAAGGGTCGTCCCAGGAATCTTTCAAGGAATCCTAACTGTGATTGAGTACCCTCAAAAATATCCTAATTCTACTGCAGGCTGTAGTGATACTCTAGTTCGAATACCACTACATAAACTCGACCTGTATGGGCCACCACTAAAAACGTGTCACGACCCGTACCCTAGAATAAGGGCGCGTGACGTGGGTACGTCCAACCTACGCCGCAGAGTCGGCGGTAGAACGCTGTCCTAGGTCACAACATCTAACAATTTAAGGTAATGACAGTTATACTCCCCGAATGGGGGTGACATAACATAAATATAACTCAATCACCGCTAAGGTAGAACATGAATGAGATAGAAAGATAAGGTAGATAATATCCAGGAATGTAACATCACAGAGATACAAATCCAGAATTCTAAGTGTCTAAATAAGTACATATCCAAATAATAACTCAGGAACTCATTACAAAATCCAGAAAGATAAAGACATCCTAATCTAGGGAAGTAACATCAACTGCTAGCAGGTCCAAGTCACTAGTGATGTCTAATGCTGCACCAAGAGGGATAGACCCCAGAGCCTCATCATTCACTATAAAATTTTCAACAGGTCCAGTCAGGACGAGACCGAGCACATATCTCTCAAAACAGTTCATAGCAGGTTAGGAGTATAAATCATGCAATAGAGTAAAATACAGGAAGTGCTGAAAAGGAAGTACGAGTAAACAGGAGATATTTTGTAACTGAAAGTAAATAGATGATAGTAGAGACTGTAAGTGGCTACGTGATTTAGAGTACAATATGGTTATGTAAACGGCTTAGGGGCACACGAATACAAATAAGAGGCACATTTATACAGCTACTGGGGATAATGATCACAAAACCAATTCTACTCACCCCACCCCAATTAATACACAAGGATCCATTCAAGTTACGTTATAGGTACATGAATACAGCTAAGGATACGTGAACTCATGTAATGAGTAGTACATGAGGCACGTGATAAAGCACATGAGAACATGTAAAAACATGAACTAGTACGAGTACAAGGAGTACCTGATGCACATGATAAAGTACATGAACATAAAATACCCGATGCACCCGTAGAGGGATAACATCTCAGGAAGGGATCCATATAGTATTAATCTGTGAAGATACGTGTCAGCATCATGTAGAGTAATCTAGAGCAAGAATATAATCCAGGTAAGTATGAAAAGATCAGAGAATGTACTCGCCTGCTAACTGAAAGTCCGAGATGAAAATACTGTCCGAGGAGTGGTGTCTGGCTCCTATTAGAACAGCACAAGTCACAACAAGTCCAGAATGGTAATAAGATGCACTACAATACGTTCTACATGAATCTAGGTCAATCTAGACCAAAGTCAACTCTTGGTCAACTCTGGTCAACCCTAAAGTCATACCTAGTCAAATAGTCTAATCTAGGTCTAACCAAACTATTCTAGGTTATACCATGACTAAACTAGGCAATACCATGACTAATCTACCATAACACAACTACCAAGACATCCTCTATAGCTAATCAATACCCATAGGCTATCTATACATAACACATATATGTATAATACCTTGCATCAAAAGGTATTCCCCCTACTCTATATATCTAAATATATATATATATATAGGCACATACACTCATATATATATAGGAAACTAATATATCTATCCTATAGCCTACTAGATACATCTTTACAAACACCATATCATACAATACCTATACAAAACACATATACCCATATATAGGAAACTTATAAATGTCACAAAGCATATATTATATATATACATAGGTAGGGAGAGAGGGGAGAAAAGCACATGTGTATATAGGTGTGTGTAATGAGAGGAATACATTGAAGTAACTTTGGTGAAAAATCTGTGAGAAAGAGTGGGATTTCAAGAGTGTGTGACAGTGAGAATTTGTGAGTGAGGGAGGGTGAAAACAGTGTGATAAACTCTGATTTCAATGTAAGTAAACAGTTCAATTAAATACTAATTAAACCCAACTTCATTTAGAGTTAATACCATATGTCATTTCAGTTTACAAATCAAAACAAGAGGATTTAAAACTATTCCCAGGTTTTCAAAGCACTGGAATACAACCCAAATATCAGGTTAATGTTCTCAGGTTAAAGTTCATTTCAGTTCACAAACTAGAGGAGGAATCTCAGGTTTTGTGTTGCACAGGAAACCAATACAGGTTTCAGCCATATAGCATATAGTTCAGGAATTCAAGGCTTCACTAAACCCTCATTCATCAACAACCTATTCTCAGAAAAAGAACAACAGGAATGGAATTCAGTGACTCCAATCATACTCACCATGCAACCCAATCTCAGGCATTCAGAAATCGAAGAGGAACTCAGGTTTTACAAATCATTACAGGTGGTTAACTATTCTCAGGTTTTAGGATTATCATGCAGTCTAATATATTGAACTCAGTAATCAAGTGAACAAAAGGGAATCAATGTGACTTATAGGAAATCAGTGCCACATTGTGTCCTGTGTGCATTTAGAAACAGTGATATAGGAAATCACATATTGCCAATCAATGACATAGGAAATGGTTCACAGGTTCAGTCCAACAATACCCAGTTATTGACAGTTAATGAACACACACTCATTATTCAGTCCCATTCTCAGATTAATAGAAGGACAACATTGAAACAATTATAAAGAAACTCAGAATGCACTTTCAGGTTTTATCCAAATCAGGAAACCAAAATAGTTTACAGTTGATAGGAACATCCCATTCTCAGGATTTAAATCCCAGGTTCTTTTTAGAAGAATACAGACTCGGTTAAACACATAACTGGAATACTATCCATATCAGTTTTTAGAAGAAAATAATGAATCAAATATAATGTGAACTCAGGTTTTCAAAACTGAACACAACCTAGTTCAACAAATTTGAATAAAACCACACACTAGCCAAAATCCTATTTTCAAAATCAAAAGCCTTTAATTGAATACAAAAGCTAAGCCAACATGTATTATGAAATGTGGGAAATCATCATTAGTGAAAAAACAACTTAATGACAGGGAAAATAGATGGGTTTGAAACTGGATTCTCACTGTGCCAAAGAGTATCAGAAAACAGTAAATTTCCAAAAAAACGAATCCCATTTCTCATCCCAAAAGCCTATATTTGAATTCAATAATTCTATAATATGAACCAACAAATGTGTGAGGGTATTTTTCAGTGAAACATCAACAATGAACAGGCTTAAGGTTTGGAAAAATTTTCTGAAACTAGCAGTAACAGGAAATATCAGAAAGTTATTCGAAAACCTCCATTGAAACCAATACTCCCACATTAAACCCAAGGTTAACCCATGTAACTATTATAACAGAGATTAAACATGATATTTAGAATCTAACTAATCATTAAAACATCATTTAAAAATATTTAAAAATAATTAACATCGGAATACAATTCACAGGACACACACGCACACAGTGTGTCCCCGTGCACACTGAAATAAGTGTCCGACACGACACGAGGACTCGTGAAATTTTACGAGCCTCGTGTCAGGCAGTGCCCCTAACAACACGTCAAATTTCTCGTGTCGAGGTGGCGTATTCTGCGCGTGGTAGCCCCCGAGTAGCAGGGGAGCTACAGTGCCGCGCGCACGCACCCGCGTGTTCCCGTGTCCCCCACGACTCGACACGACTCACAAATCACCATACGACACTGGAAACCCCTAAGCAATACCTAGGACTAATTTTCTGTTCAAATAGAATCCAAAAACTCGACTGGAATGTCCTTTGAGACATTTCGTCGAACACCTTAACTAAACCCTGATACGTGTCCGATACGGACACGAAATGGGTCTAAAACCTAGGGTTAGCCTATCCTACTGTTAGGTTAGGGCTAGGGCATTCCTAAAATGATTTTTAACAGAATTTAGGAGCAAGGGAAAGAATTATACCTATAGGTTTACAATGGGTCAAAATTCCCAAATGGGAAGAGCTCCACAAACCACCAAACTTCCTCAAATTGTGTTCTTCCTGCAAATACTCATTAATAACCGCAAGAAAACTAACATTAGGTCCTAATGCAATTTGTTTGAAGGAATTTGGAGAAGAAATGAGTTTTCTAAGAATTTACAAAGATGGGGAATCACCTCTTCCAAATGGCAAAGTTTCCTAAAGAGGCAACCCTAATTTTAGGAGCATATAAATAGGGGGGGCTGTCCATACTGGCTGGTCAGATTTTCTAGGGTTAGGGCTTGGTTCAATGGGTGTGGGCTATGGGCCATTAAGCCTATTAGTCATAAAATGACTTGTGACTTCACAAGTCATTCCTTAATCAAACTAGCTCCTATTTTCCCCAAATTAATTCCAATGAGTCAAACCTTACTAACTTAAGTCAACCTAGGTTTCCATATCCTAATCACATAGTCATGACCTAGGCTAGCCACTAGGTTAGTCTCCAAAGTCAACATAAGTCAAGTCAACTAAAACACCAAAATCAATTATACAAAAAATCTCTAAAAATCACATAAATTCCAATAAATCTAAATAATAAATAGTAATTCCAAATATTTCTCAAAATTTTAAAAATGACCAAAATACCCTCATTTGGAAAACTGGGTGTTACAGCTGACGCTGAACTCATTTGACGGGTTGACTTCTCCTTGTCAGCATATGACGTACTTCAACACGCAGACTCTGCACTTGTCCAGAGACGATCCATTTTTCTCGAAGCTATTTATTAGCACCTTGCAGGGGGTAGCTTTCGAATGGTTCTGCAGTTTGCCTAACGGGTGTATCAATTCATTCAAAGACTTGGAGAGGTTGTTCCTCAAAAGGTTTTACGAGAGCGGCATGCATGTTAGTATGTCCACCCTTATCGAGACCAAGCAAAGGAGGACTGAGTCTGTCATTGCCTTCATCGAACGCTTCAGGCGACTAGCACTGAAGATGCCCTTCGGTATACCAGACTCAGAACTTATGGATACTTGTCGACATAACTTCCTTCCTACAGTAAAGTTTTGTCTAGGTATATATAAGTATGAAACATGGTCCGCTTTCATTGGGGCCGCTGACAAGGGCAAGCATCCTCAAACTATCCCTATTCGTGGGGGTAAAAGGAAAGAAGTCCTGAAGGTTGACACATCCAAAGGAGCTTCCAATTCTCAGGGCACCTCCGACAAGCCTAAGGAGACCTTCTCCTTCGACGAAGACGATGTCATTACCATCTTCCACACATTAACGAAGGGTAATAAGCTGACATTACCTCCGCCACGACGTCCTGCAGAGGCGAGACAACTCAATGATCCCAAGTACTGTCTCTATCATCAGTACGTGCATCACTCCACCAAGGACTGCATCGTCCTGAAAAAGAAGATACAACAGCTCATCGACAGCCAAGTGATCAACCTCAAAGCTGAAGACAAGGTCGTACCTGCTAACATGATCTCTCTTCAGTTTGGCAACTTTTCTCCTACAGAAGTCCCAGACGGCATGGTCCCGATCCCCAAGGCGATGATGGAAGTCATCAACCTACCATCAGCTCGTAACTCAACTTTAGTCCCACTCACGACTGAACGTGGAGAGATCATGTGGGTCCATTCGAACCTTGTGCAAGAAGTGACGCAGGGGGCAGTACCTCCCAAAGCAAAAAGGGGCAAGAAATTTAATTCATGCCATATGGTATTCTCTCCCATCTACGAGGTTCTATCTGGCGAGACGCGATCGAGGAAGACTTACCTTCGGACGTTCGATCCTGCACAAGAAGAAGCAGTACCTCCTCAAGCTCCTGCTGCCCCCACAAGCTCAGAAGCCGGCCCGTCCAAGCCTTAAACAACGGACAAATCCAAGCAGAAGGAGACGCAGTTTGACAAATCTCTAAAGGCGCCAGCTCCCGAAGGCATGGATCGGCCCTACAACTTTAACATACTGGCTCAGCTAGCCAATACACCTGCCAGGTTGTCTCTGTTCAATCTATTACGACTCTCCAAAGAAATGCGGAAGGCCTTAAGTGAGGCATTACTACATGCCGACTCTTACCTCGCTACAGTCAAGGCCCCCGTTGAAGATCCTGTCTCCTGTCCCCACTGCCACAGTACTATAGAAGTGGTGCCCAACATCACCTTCTCACAGGAGGACATGATACTCAAAAATAATCGTCTTGATAGACCCCTGTACTATACAGGGTATATCGGGGCGATCAAGGTGGACCGCATGCACATCGATCTAGGATCCTCCCTCAGCATCATTCCTAAAAGTTTGCTTTAAATTCTGGGAATCCCTCTGCACAAGCTATCTGCAACCAACACAACTATCATGGCTTTCAATTCTGGTTGAAGCCATCCGCTGGACAAGATCCGTCTCAAATGCCAGATCGGTGATCTCCGAATGGAGGTTTCCTGCTATGTGATCGATGCCAATGTATCCTACAACGTCTTGTTGGGACGTCCATTGATACACGAGAACACAATCATTCCTTTCACACTTCACCAGTATTTTAAGTACGTCAACAGCGATGGTGTAGTGAAGACGAAGTTTGCCGATGTCGATCCTTTCAAGGGAATCGAAGCTTACCATAGAGATTCGGTACGTTACCAATCTCAACCCCCTAAGGATGACGATAATGAAGCTGACAATGAAGCTGAAGCAAGTCCATCCTCCAATGATGGTCTCCTGATTATGCGAGTCAAAGGACGTACTACTCCAAAAAGTACTCCGAAGTCTCTTACAATTTGGGTGAAAAAGAAGAACCCTGACAAGGTCAAGCCACTGACCATCACTCTCAGTAAGATACCCCAGGAGGAACCTACTGATGGCCGTTCTCCCAATCTCGAAGAATTACCCTACGTGGTGAACTCGGCCAAGACTATGGTTCCTCTTCCAGATGATGATCCTCTCAATGAGTATATCAATACTCATAATAATGTACCTTCAGTGGATAATGTTATCCCTAAAGAAGAACTTGTGTATTTCCTTAGTAAAGGTTTATCTTTGAATTACTCCGATGTCTATCAATCTGTAAACCACTACATAGATACAATATATGCTCTAGAAAACGTCATAGGACCACACCTCTGCATGCCGGTCACAACGCCTCACCTGCAGAAAAAGTTTACCCTGAAGATATCCTCTACTTCATCGTTCCAGCCAGAAAGAAGGATGAAGAACTACTCATCTTCAGCCGTATAATTGGCGAGAGAAAGTTCGTTCCAGACTCTACTTCTCCCAAGCACAACACAGAAGCTACCTATGACCCTGGGAAAATGTAACTTTTTTGGTATAGTTGGCAGGCCAAGAATATCATCCAGAACGTGGGATATGACATCAAAAGCGACAAAGGGCTAAATTATGACCGAGGACGACAGTTGCTAATACGACATTTTGCTCCTCCCAGTAAACCCGAGAACTACTGTCAATGAAGTGGTGTTGGTTTAGGCTATGTCTCTCCTCCAACAACTCCCGAAAGATCAGATGATGAAGCAGATCGTTATTCTCATTCTTCTGATTCTTTCCTCTGGGACTCAGACTCCAGCATCGACGACATGTTCAAAGCAACTCTATCCGTCAACACGGTTATTTGCCGAACAAATTACAGACGATGTCCAATCAATCGAACTTGAACAATGGGCTCAAAAGATGGACACTAGGTGGGAGCTGTGCTTCGAACAATGAGAACCACCTACCGAAGATGAAGTCATCTAAGTCAATCTAGGAGATAAAGCATCTTTCAAGCTAATCTTTGTCAGCAAAAGCCTATCTAGCGATGAACGCCAACCTCTTATACAACTGATAAGAGAATACATCGACGTCTTCGTATGGAGCTATGAAGACATGCCAGGCTTAGACCCTAAAGTCGCCATGCACCGCCTGAACATTTCTTCTAAAGCTAAGCCAGTGAAGCAGCAACAACGACGATTCCGACCAGACGTTATGGAAGCCATCAAAAATGAAGTCAAGAAACTCATTGCCAATGGATTCATTCATGAGGAAAAATACCCAGACTTGGTTGCCAACATCGTTCCAGTCATGAAGAAGAACGGTAAAGTTCGAGTCTGTATCGACTACCATGATTTAAATGCTGCATGCCAGAAAGACGAGTTCTCTTTACCGATCACTGACGTAATGATCGACAATGCTTGTGGCTTCGAGAGGATATCCTTCATGGACGGGTTCTCAGGCTACAACCAGATCAAGATGTTCTCCGATGACGAGAAGCACACATCTTTTCGAACACCGTTGGGGGTATACTGCTATACGGTGATGCCCTTCGGATTAAAGAATGCAGGGGCGACATACCAGCAAGCCATGAACACAATTTTTTGTGATCATTTGCACAAAACTGTGGAGTGCTACGTAGATGATATCGCAGTCAAAAGTCGTCTCAAGGGCAACCACCTTCAAGACTTGAGAACGGTGTTCGAACTAATGCGTGCACACCAACTTAAGATTAATCCAACCAAGTCTTTTCTGGGAGTCTCCAACGACAAGTTCCTTGGCTTCGTCATCAATTCAAAGGGTATACATCTGGACCTGAAGAAAGTGAAGGCTATCCTCGACATGCATCCTCCAAGGAACCTGAAAGAGCTACGCGGACTACAAGGAAGGCTAGCCTACATCAGACGACTCATTTTGAACCTCTCTGGAAGGTGTCAACCGTTCACCCAGCTCATGAAGAAAGGCGTATCTATCATCTGAACTGAACAATATCAACGTATATTTGACGACATCAAGGTGTATCTTACAAGTCCTCCAGTATTGGTAGCTCCAATAATGGGGAAGCCCTTCTTACTATATGTCCGCGCTATGGACCATTTCCTTGGCGCCCTGTTAGCTCAGAAGGACGAAGGTGGCCATGAACAGGCAATCTACTACCTCAGCCGCACAATGGTGGGTGCCGAGCACAGATACACACCGGTGGAGAAAGAATACCTTACACTAGTATTTGCCATCCAGAAGACACGCCACTATGTGTCTGGGCAGGCTATCCATATTATATCTAAAGTCAACCCTCTCAGAATACTCATGACTAAACGGGGCTCTCTCAATTCCTGTTTAGCTACATGGGCAATGTTGTTGACTCCATACGATATGATCTTCGTTCCTCAGAAGGCAGTAAAAGGCCAAGCATTAGCTGATTTCCTAGCAGCTCATCCGGTGCTGGAGTCGTCCAAACTCTACGATGAAATCCCCGATGAAGTGGTGGAGTCCAACACTACAACTGAAGAAATACCCATTTGGCGAATGTCCTTTGACGGTGCATCAAGAACATGACCAAAAGAAAATATCATGGCTGGAGTAGGTGTCGTGCTCGTGTCACCTGATCATCTAGTTATACACCGTGCATATTTTTTCGTAGAACCATGCACCAACAACGTGGCCGAATATAATGCCCTATTAATCGGCCTGTAACTGGCGAAGCAATTGGGAGTTGACTATCTAGAAGCTTACGGCGATTCCAAGCTGATAGTTAGTCAGGTCCGAGGGGATTATGAAGTTCGCCACGAAGATCTCATCACCTACCACAGAGCAACAATCGAGCTGGCGTCTACTTTTGCTGGATTCTTCATCGAGCATGTGCCTCGACTACAGAATATAGAAGCAGATGCTCTAGCCGGTCTTGCTGCATCCTTGACCATTCCTACCAATATACAGCATTCGATTACAGTGTCTGATCGAGAACTATTCTGTGTGAAAGATGCCTTGCATATTTATCACAGTTACGCAGCGAAAACAAATGTCGATGTCAGAGATTGGAGATTTCCCTTCATAGACTATGCTGTCGATGGAATCCTCCTCGAGGACCCGAAGGAAGCAGTATCCATCCAAAGGCGATCTATCAGATTTTACTACGACACAGCTACCAAGATTGTGTACTGACGCTCTTACGACGGACTACTATTATGATGCTTATCAGACACATAAGCCAAACATGCACTCCGGGAGGCTCACGATGGAGTTTGTGGTGCACATCAACCAGGCCCCAAATTATAAGATCGCCTCAAACGAATGGGCTATTACTGGCCCCACAATGATAGAAGATGCTGTTGAATATGCAAAGAAGTGTAGAGCTTGTCAGTTCCACGTCGACTTCATTCATCAACCTTCGAAGTTTCTACACCCGACGGTAGCATCTTGGCCTTTTGAAGCCTGGGGCATGGACGTCAAAGGACCAATCAGGCCGCCATCCTCCAAAGGACATCGGTTTATCCTAGCTATAACCGATTACTTCTCCAAATGGGTGGAAGCTATACCACACACCGAAGTGAATACGTCAAACGTGATCAATTTTATCAAATATTACGTCATCTACCACTTTGACCTACCTCGCAGGATCATCCATGATAATGGTCCACAGTTTGCAAGCCATACATTCTATCGATTCTGCGATAAGAATCTAATCCAGAACGTAGCCTCTACTATCTATAATGCAGCGGCTAACGGGCTAGCAGAAGCCTTCAACAAAACTATCATAAAACTTCTCAAGAAGTTTGTGTCTTCAAACAAGCACGATTGGATCGAGAAGATCGGTGAATGTCTATGGGCCTATCGTACAACGGTCCGGACTCCAACAGGCATTACGCCATTCTTTCTGGTTTATGGGAGCGAAGCAGTTCTTCCCCTAGAAATCCAGATTCCTTCTCTTTGGGTAGCCCTAGCCAGTGAGCTGACTACTGAAGAAAGCTACCATCTGCGACTCCAAGAGCTCGAAGCGCTAGACGAAAAATGCTTGTTAGCTCAGCAGCGTATTGAGCTATACCAAGCACGCCTTTCCAGAGCCTTCAATAAAAAAGTGAAGGAAAGGATCTTCCAAGTCGGCGATCTGGTCCTACCAGTGAGAAGACCGATGGTCATGACGCACAAAACAAAATGGAAATTCTAGCCTAAATGGGAAGGTCATTTCGTCATAGAATCAGTATATTCTAACGGTACGTACCGGCTAACCAAGCCCGATGGTGACTTGCTCATGATGCCTATCAATGGCAAGTTCCTGAAGAAATACTATGTGTAACCTCTTTTACACAATGTTCACATATGTTCAGTCATGTAAATGTACAGTGCGATGTTTATATGATTCAAAAAAAAAATATCGAACTATTATCCGTATTTCAAGAGTCTTGAATATGCCGTGGATAATAGGTCCTCTAAATATTTCTCCAGTGGAATCATTTTCGTTTTTGACTCAGTCCAAACTCGGTTTGACGAAAACAAATCATGTCCCTATTACCTCTGAATTCTTTTTCGATAATTATTTTCCCAGTGGAATGATCAAATGTTTTGCCACGTCCACATAACCTCTGAGCAAAGCATCCATCAAGGATAGCGATACTACCTCTGAACTATCCACTCCCACCTAATGCTATATATCTTTCCACGTCCATATTACCTCTGGTCAGGTATAGAACATCCTCTGCTATTACATCCATATTACCTCTACTAGCAGCTTCATTTAACTTATTATCTATATTCGAATAACTCGAATATAAAACGGATAATAGGTCCACATAAAAATTCTCCAGCGGAATACCCACCAAAAATATCCCTACTACGTCCACATTACCTCTAGCATCGATATTTCACAAAACCACATTCACTCCTGAAAAGATTTTTTATTTTGTACTTAAACGTCTATCAAAAGACAGGAAAAAGGTACAAGAGCCATGACGGACAAAAAAAAGGAAGTTACAAAAAAATCTATAGGATACACAGGCAGTTTATGTTGTCCCTCAGAGCAGCAATCTCGGCTTCAGATTTCACAGCAGCTCGGTGTCGTGCCTCTTCTTGACGAGCGGCTTCATCTTCAAAGAGGATCAGACTCTGATGCTCTCCCTCCAACTTTGCCAGCTGTTCTTCTAAATGGGAAAGAAGTGGTCGCAGTCATGGCAGCCTGGGACAAACAATCCTCTTGTTCAGATGTTGCCGCCCTTAAGTCGGCCTCCAGCTGGGCGATCTCGTTCCTGATCTGCGCAATATGATTGTGCTTCTCAGTAATTTACGCAGCCAGCCTGTTCTTCGAGGCAGCACGTGCCTCACTTGCAGCGTTGAACTGGCTGTACTGGTCAGCCAGCTCGCCAATCTCCCGGGTGAGGGCGTCATTTTTTACCTGGAAGGTAGCCTTCTCCTCCGCAAGAGTCGTCATCAAAGCCTCATCCTCTACACGGAATAGCGATGTCGGGCTCCGTTGTTTAGCATCCCGGAACCTGGCCACTTGACCCTCCAGGTCGTTCAGAACTTTCTTTAGAGCGTTGGCACGCTCTTCATAGCCGGCTATACTCTCGAGGGCCGCTACCTGACATTCGGCAACAGCCTTCACAGGGCCGAAGGCAGCGTTCCGATTCAAGACTCCAGGAAGCTTCACCTTCAGCACCGAGTAGAAAGCTCTGACAACTTCCTGGGCTATCTCGTCATCTTCAGTAGAGGTCGTCGGAGAAGAGGCTTGGAAAGATTCCTCCGCTCCAGGAAGGAATACCTGATAAGAAGCCGAACCTGACAGAGAAAACAATATACACATCAGTAACCGAAAAGAGGAAGGAAAGGAGAAAGAGTTATAATTTCGTACCTTCGGCTTGCTCAACTCCAGCCTGGATTGCACCCTCAACAACGATTTCAAGGAAACCAGGAGGAGGCCCAGACTGTTCAAGGAGAACGATATCAAGGCCCTGAATGCCATCGGGCCTGATGTCTTCCATAAGCTCAGCCGAAAAAGGAGCAGATTCAGCAACAACCACCTCAGTTGGCTGCTCGACCTCTCTTTCTGCAGCCGATACCGGCTCGCTAGCAGCTCCCTCTACAGCAGCATATTTGAAGGAGCCGGGGACAACTTCTGCCCCTTTTCCGATGGCAGAGACTCTCTTCGCGGGGGGTTCTTTCCTCTTGTCTACAAGGGAACATATAGTCGTCGTCATCTTCACAAGGAGCACGCAAAATCGAACTCGAAAAATCTCATCCGAAGAGAGGCACAAAGGCAACATACCCGCAGGAGGATGAGCCGATTGGACTTGGTTCTCGTCCAGCTCCTTCATCACAGTTCCTATTGCAGACATATGCACTACGGATATATCGTAGGAGAAGCTAACCTTTTGATCACCGTCATGGTCCGGGCCTCCGCCTCGATCTTTCTGCTAATGTTTTACAGCTGAAGAAGATCCGCCCTCATCCATCGGTTGGGGACGAGCAGGGGGCATGGTCATTACCTCCACCTCGTCAGACGAAGAGGAATATGCCTCAACTGCAACTTTGGGGTCCTGTGCAAAGGACAAACACAAGGGTGAGAAAGCTTCTAGAGGCTTGACCAGAACGGCTACGTAGTCCAGGAAGGGATCTGCCTTCCGAATGGCAACGGCCTTCAACGCCGTCTGTCGAGAAGATCTTCTGGGAGGAGGCGACACGGCACCTACGCCCGTAACCTTCTTCCTTCGGGAAACAACCACCTTCGTCCTTTTTGGCCGTGGCACAGGCTCGTGGGAGCCTTCCTCTTATGAGGAACGGTAGGAAGAGGTTCTTCAGTGTCCTCTGTCACGACCCGCACCCACTGTGAGGGTACGAGTACGTAACAGCGCCCAGCCTACGCCGCAGTATCGGCGGTAGACCGCTGTTCTAGGTCATGAACTATAACTAATAACTAATACAATATAAAATCCTCTCCAACTGGAGGCCAAGACACAGAAGGTATAACTCAATCACAATCTAGAGGTAGAATATAGCACGACGGAATAGATAAGAAAATCCTCAAACTGAGGTACAACAAAAGTGAAATAAAACAAAGTTAACAAATACTAGTCTCAACAACTCCAATATAATACAACTCTGAAATCAAGACAACAACTAACATGAAAAGAAGAACAGTCTAGACTATCTATACTATGCATGGATATCATCCTCAGCAGCTGCCTGAACCTCCCCAGGGGTCCAGGTCGCGAGTTTCATCTAGACAAGCTCCATAGTAAGGGGTGCAGGGTTCCTCATCATCCTTTGTAAAATTTTCAACAGGTCCAGTCAGGACAGGAGTGAGCACAATACATCTCATGCAGATCATAACAGGTTAGAAAATATAAATATGCAAGAGAGTACGATACATGAAACTGAAAGAAAGTACATGATATAAATAGAGAAAGAACTGTAATGGAAATATCTACTATAAGTAGAGAGCTACCAGTGACTAGTGATTTAGAGTACAAAGTCGACATGTGAACGGCTGGATTTGCACATGAATATACTAAAGAGGCGCACATGGTTATACTACTTTAGAATTATTCACATGACTATTTATACTCCCCCATACCCCAATCAATACACAAGGATCTAGACAAGTTATGTTACGTACATAATTTTCACATGAAAGCCCATAGATGGGTGTACATGAAGTATACATGAGGGCTCAGAACTGAGTGCACATGAATTCTATATGAAGGCCCATAAAGGTTATACATGAAGTATAGGTTATACATGAAATACACGAGAAATTTGACCGAATATAAGAGCACATGAGAGTGCACGAGCGAGCATGAATGAGCATGAAGCACATGAGAAACATGAATAACATGAGAGCGAGGAATACATGATGTACATGAAATACACGACATGATGTATCCGATGCTCCCGAGGGGGATAATATCTCAATGTAGGGATCCATATAGTACCAATCCGTGATAATATCGTGACAGCATCAAATAAGGTAAACTAGAGCAGGAATATAATCCTAAGCAAGTTATGAAATGATCAGAGAATGTACTCGCCTGGTATCTGAATAGCTGTGAGAATATACTGTCCGAGATAAGGTATCTGACTCCTATTTAGAGCAACACAAGTCAAGATATATATAGAGGGGATGATAGATGAAATGTACAATGCATCTGTATGCTGTCTAGGTCAAAACTAGACTAAAGTCAACACTTGGTCAACTCTAGTCAACCACACTAGTCAAACTAGGTCAACTAGGTCATGTCCTAGCCCAAGCAAGTCTCACTTAGCCTAACCAAGCCTAGTCTAGCAATCAAGCACAATCCCAAAGTCACAGAGCAAACACATTATATATATCTATACTCATCCAAGCATTCATATAGTGTCTATACACATTACATACCTAACATGTCATAATGCAAACATAATTCATATATTGCATTTATACTTAAACTGTATGCATCACATTATATTTGCATAAATAACATGCATTCCTATTTATACCTTGCATATCTTATCATGCTTGCATCTCATTAGGTTTATATTAGTGTACTTGTATGCATTACATACATCAAAATGCATATATTACAATATTACATATTAGCATTATTACATCTAGTTGCATATACTATGGCAATCTCCTACATTACATGCACACTTTCATGCCTATATACATTACCAACAACTTGCATATTTCATCTATTCATTCATATATGTATATTACACATTAGAGAGAGGGATGTGAGGATATGTGAGAGTGTCAATACATGTTATACAGTGGAAGGGGGATAGTGAGTGTAGTTCAGTTTAGGGTCAGCAGTAAGGGGTTCAAAAATGTAGACACAACTAAATATCATAAACTCAGGTTTACATACAAAGAAAGGGGGGTTTTAAGTTCAGTGGTGTATAATGTGAAGAACATATCAAGTACATGGGTCTATCTCAGGTTTCAGGTTAGCATGGCAGTAGTTTTCAGGAATGTACACATGTGTTCAGATTAAAGAGTAACATAGTGTTCAGTCTAGGACAAGGAATGTTCAGTTTCAGTCCAAGTTAGCATGCTAACTCAACTAACTCAGTTTGAACATCCCAACCATTTCTCAGTTATTCATTCAACTTAGGTAATTTCTAGTTTACTCTGGCATTTGTTTTTAACATCTATCAAGCAATTTCCAATCCCATATTAGTTTACAATATCAATGAATGTTAGAAAGTAGGTAATCATTGGAAGAAGGAATGAACTATCACAGTAACAATCTCAGGTTCTATATATAAACCTAACTCGATTCTAAAGAAGTTCTCAGTTTTGAAAAGTTCCAGTTAAGCCAATATGAACTCAGTCCCAGGACTTCGAATGACCATTCAGTTTTGAATTCAACCAGTTAACTTATGAACTAAATCAACATATATGAGTATACCTTAGTTAACAATTTAGTATTGTATAAAATCTGAAATTTAAACTTAACATTGAAACAAGGAAGATGTTGTAAATATGAACTCAGTTTGGGAAAACTGGAAATTCGAACATCCCTACCAACCTAATCACCATAAATTAAAACTAAGCATAGCAATATGGTTAGCTAACCAACAACAAGTCAAACTTTATAAAATAACAAGAATCTACATTTAAATACATGAATCAAAGTGAGAAAAACAGAGAGTAGAAACTCTGATACAAACCATATCAGAGGAATATAGGATACTGGAAAATTAACATCAAATACCAGTTAATGTTACAATTTAAAGGTTGCTAATCATCCATGCATATGTGCACGTGTCTCACAAACCTTCACGTGTCCAAAAACCGGACACAAGCGTCCAAAAAACTCACATGAACCAACCGAACACACTGGGCCCGACAGTAATGAACCGTGCACTCCAAATATCACACTCGACACAAAACCATTGGACACGAGGCTTTGGAGGGGTGTCATGTCAGATACTGCCCCTACCTCCATGTCCAACCACACGTGTCCAAGTGTCCTAGACAAGGTACACGAACATACGAGCAGCAGGACACTGCTGACCGCACGCGCGTGGCCGTGTCCACGACCCAAAACGACACTAAAAAGGACACGAATCATGCTCAGTCAAAAGAAAGTGATAAGCCACCTTAAAACACAAATTTCCATTTAAATACTTTTGAAAATAGTGATGAAAAGCCCTCTGTGGCATTTCATCGAACACATCAAAACATAGTCAGATACGTGTCCAAAACGGACACAAAATGGACACGACTCGACACGAAACCAATACCTACAGCTAGGGGACACCTAGGGCTATCCAAATATGTAAGGAAATCAGAGATTTAATGGGTTTAGAGAGTGTTACCTATATGTTGTTCTTCCTCGAGAAAACACCCAAAATGAGGGTTCCTCCTATCAAGCCAAAAAGCCCCAAATTGCACAAAATCTGAGATTTCTCTCCATGAACAATAAATAGAGTGATATTAGGTCCTAATGTAAAAGACTAGAGTCAAAAATGAATTGAAATAATAGATTTAGGAAAGTTTGCAAAAGGGCTAAACCTTGTTCTCGCCAAAATTGAAGGAGATGTAAAAAGAGGCAAGAATGAACCAAGAGAGATTATATAGGCCTCAAATTAGGTCATAGTAGCTGCTCAATGAAAATCTAGGGTTAGGGTTTCTCCATGTTGGGCTTTGAGCCAAGATTGCTAGCCCACTAGCTCAACTACTTAGCCTTTAGTCTAAATGCAAAACCCCTTCTAAACTCTCCATGAAACTTAGCAAACTCAAGTTAACTAAGACCAACTTGAGTTAGATTAGGGTCCCACACCATGCTATCTAAGTCATCAAGTCAAGGTCAACATCTAGGTTAGTCTCTTAAGTCACAACTAGCAAAAGTCAAAATCAATAACCATCAATCCAATAATTAATCAAATAATTCTAATAAGTCAAAATGATCGAATTACCCCTAGGCTAAAAATGATAAATAGATATTCCAAATCACATGGTTAGGCTCTAGGGCAGACATTCTCTAGGGTTTCACTAGCTGCACATCAAAATCACAAGTCATAATTTTTAATAGTTTTAAAATGATTAAAAATCACAAAAAATCATATTATTATTTAAATATAATAATGAAATAAATTAAATCATAAAATTTTAAAATTACCCTCATTTAGAAAACTTGGTGTTACATCCTCCCTCCGAGGCGCTACAATGATAGGCTCTTCAACAACAACTCTCTGTTGCGGCGCTACAGCTGGTTCAGTTGTGGGCGCGACATCTTCCTTCCTGCTACTCCCTGTAGAAGCATGAAAAATTTTCAGTAAACACAGCTCCATGCGCACAAGTCAAGAGAAGCTCCATGCGCCCAGTCAGTACGACTCCATGCGCCCACTGAATGAAGCTCCATGCGCTCACTAAATGAAGCCCCATGCGCCTAGTTCAAGTGCAACTCCAGCGCCCAAGACTAGCTCCCACAAAAGGAGGGCGCATAGCTGAAACATGGCTATGCACCCAAGCCTGACTCAGTCAAAGCCACGATCAAAACGTGCCCCGAAGCGCATGGCCACGTCAGTCTCCACGAGCAGTCGTGCACCGAAGCATACAGCCACGTCAACACCACGACCAACCCACGATCTTGCAGCCTGTATGCGTCTACACCCTATGCGCCCAAACCAGGACTATGCGCCCACATAAGAACCAGCGTGTCTCTTCATGTGGGCGCATAACATCATTCCAGCTCAAGAACGACTATAAAAGGGGGGCCTCATCCCTCTTCAAAAGACAGAACAGAGAGCATTTTCAAGAGCCAAATTGCTGCACTTCTTGCCAGTAAGCCGAGAGTTAGCAATTTTCTTAGGTTTTCTTCCATTTTTGTAATCGAAGTGTCAACGAGTAAAGGAGCAACTGCCGCTCGATCTCCATCATTCCATTCTCCAGAATGCTTTTTTTTTGTACTCGGGGATCCTCAGCGCAGGATCTCTCAGGCGTAGTCAATTTGTGGTGCCTTGCTCCAATAAAAAGAAAAGACAACATTTTTTTCTTCTTTTTTTGTGTGTGTCCACAAAAATGGAGACTCTGCTGGAGACTACCTTTTGTTCTGACTGGAAGGTGGTGACGCAATCCGATACCGACAAAGTGGGGAGTACTCAGAAGATACTGATCGTAAAATTCGATCAGCAGGCGTTCGAAGAGATGCTCTCGAGGGATGGCTCTACTCCCTCAAAATCAGCGAAGCCAAACAAGTCTCGCAAGACTTGGCTTCCGAAGGCTCGCTGCACATATCCTGCTAGTATTATAGCAGATATGTAGCTGGAGGACTCTGTCACCTGGGCGCAGGACTCTGCCACAGGAGTCCCCCAAATGGAGAAGGCTCACACCGTTCCGGGCTCTACTAGCCCAGTGACTTCTTCCCTCCACAACCAACAACAGAGTGTTCAACACTCGAGACTTGGCAGAGAAAAACAATACGAAGCCAAGGATCGGGGTGTGCGGCACTCTGGCCAGACCCGGCGAGGCTCACAAATGAAGGAGACAGAACTGGAAGAAAACAACGCTGCTCCACCAAGCATGCGCCCTAAGCCATGCACCCAAAGGAGTGTTTGGGCGCATAGCCCCAACCAGGACACTTCTGTCTTCAACAGGCTGGGCACTCAGAGTCATGCGTCCAAAGCTATGCGCCCGGGCTCTCTGGATCCATACTATGCGCCCACATCATGGCGACTCAAACATGCTGTCAAGAAGCATGCGCCCAAGCCCAGTTTCTAAGGCCTATGTGCCCACAACAAAAAGACAGGTCCCAATGCGTATAGCACGGGGCTGTCTTCAAGGACATCACAGAACTTGGGTGTGGGGGTTGCCCCTGCACATGAACTAAGTCTGGATGCGCCTACTCTCCTTACGAACCCGCATGCAAAGCTCGGCGATGCATGCAACATGGGTTGTAAGACAAAACTCCCTTTCGCTGACTTGTGCGACATGATAAATCATAAGCGTAAAGCGAGGGAGAACATAACAATTCATAGTGCACTTCCGTGCGCTAATATTGTTATCAACTGTTGTTGCTCCAAAGTAACAAGAGTGCCTTAGAGAAAGTCCGTGTTTCGACAGCTGCACTTCTATGACGACGAGAGCCACTATGTGTTTCATCCAGCATGGCTTCATGGGGTCCCCCTTACGGAAGACCCAATCAGAGACGGTGGACCACCAACCCAACCTTCTCTGTCAGTTCCCCGAGAAGGAGAAGACGAAGTCTACCAACAGATGGCCAATGGGCTGTCACATCTGAAGGAGTCTATATGGGCACTCGATCAAAGGCAAGATTTTGTATGGACGACGAAGATTCCCAAGCCGGGGGTAGCATTCCCTCAGAATCTGAAGCAAATGATCCCCACACTGGGGGTAGCCCTCCAGAGGACGATGATCTCTCCGAATTCGATGGCGACTATCTACCTCCTCTACCTGAAGATGAAGGACTTATCCACTCGGAGACAGACAGTATCAGCACCAGTTGCACTGCTTCCTCTGTTCATCCTCGTATGCTATCTACATACATGACGGACGGAGAAAGACCTGAAGAAGCCAATGATCAGACTAGTAAACGGCTAGAGGGTCTCGAAACAGCATTTGCCAAGATCACTGATATGCTTACCAGTATCATGGCAGTTCAAGCTGCTCAAGCTGTTCCTCCACCTCAGCAAAATGCCTCAGCCTACGCTAGTCCGGCTCACAGCAACAACCTTCCTTCCCTATAAAAGGAGTATCATTCTATTGCGCCTTCTCTAAACCTTGTGAATACTGGGGTGGTCCTTCGTCGACAATACCTGACAACCGTTTAGTAGCTGTTTCCCAACACCTGCTCAATCAACAGAATGTAATTGATTCCCTGGTTTCTCGCTTCGACACCATCTCACACAAAGACAAGCTGCAGTAGATGGAGATATCTCAATCGTATCCTCTGAGTGGGAGAACACTACTTGCCCTCCCAACTAAAAGCCACTGACGCTGAACTCATTCGACGGCTTGACTTCTCCTCATCAGCACATGATGTACTTCAACATGTAAACTCTGCACTTGCCCCGAGACGATCCATTCCTGTCGAAGCTGTTTATTAGCACCTTGTAGGGGGTAGCCTTCGAATGGTTCTACAGTCTGTCTGACGGGTGTATCAATTCATTCAAAGACTTGGAGAGGTTGTTTCTCAACAGGTTTTATGAGAGTGGCATGCATGTTAGTATGTCCACTCTCATCGAGACCAAGCAAAAGAAGACTGAATCTGTTATTGCCTTCATCGAACGCTTCAGACGGCCAGCACTGAAGATGCCCTTCGATGTACCAGACTCAGAACTTATGGATACTTGTCAACATAACTTTTTTCCTACAGTAAAGTTTTGTCTAGGTATACATAAGTATGATACATGGCCCACTTTTATTGGGGACGCTGATGCTGCTGAAAATTATGTTCCGAACTTGGAACTACAAGGGCTGAAGACACCCAAATCTGAGGATAAAGGTAAGCATCCTCAGACTATCCCTGTTCGTGGGGGTAAAGGGAAAGAAGTCCTGAAAGTCGACACATCCAAAGGAGCTTCCAATTCTTAAGGCGCCTCCGACAAGCCTAAGGAGATCTTCTCCTTCGACGAAGACGATGTCATTACCATCTTCCACACATTGATGAAGGATAATAAGCTGAAATTGCCCCCACCACGACGTCCTGCAGAGATGAGCTAACTCAATGATCCCAAGTACTGTCTTTACTATCAGTACGTGCATCACTCCACCAAGGACTGCATCATCCTGAAGAAGAAGATACAACAGTTTATCGATGACCAAGTGATCAACCTCGAAGCTGAAGACAAGGTCGTATCTGTTAACATGATCTCTCTTCAGTTTGGCAACTTTTCTCCTACAGAAGTCCCAGACGGCGTGGTCCCGATCCCCAAGGCAATGATGGAAGTCGTCAAACTACCCCCAGCTCATAACTCAACCTTGGTCCCACTCACAACTGGATGTGGTGAGATCATGTGGGTCCACCCGGACCTTCTCCAAGAAGTGACGCAGGGGGTAGCACCTCCCAAAGCAAGAAGGGGCAAAAAATTCAAGCCATGCCACATGGCATCTTCCTCCATCAACGAGGTTCTATCTGGTGAGACGCGATCAGGGAAGACTTGTCTTCGGACGTACGATCCCGCACAAAAAAAGTACTACCTTCTCAAGCTCCTGCTGCCCCTACAAGCTCAGAAGCCGGCCCATCCAAGCCTCAAACCACATCCAAGTAGAAGAAGACGCGGTTTGACAAATCTCTAAAGGCGCCAGCTCCCGAAGGCATGGATCGACCCTACAACTTTGACATACTGGCTCAACTAGATAATACACCCGCCAAGTTGTCTCTGTTCGATCTATTACGACTCTCCAAAAAAATGCGAAAGGCCTTAAGTGAGGCATTGATACATGCCGACTCTTACCTCGCTGAAGTCAAAGCTCCTGCTGAAGACCCTGTCTCCTGTCCCACTGTCACAGTACTATGGAAGTGGTGCCCAACATCACTTTCTCACAGGAGGACATGCTACTAAAAAATAATCGTCATGATAGACCCCTGTACTATACAGGGTATATTGGGGCGATCAAGGTGGACCGCATGCAGATCGATCCAGGATCCTCCCTCAGCATTATTCCTAGAAGTTTGCTTCAAATCCTAGGAATCCCTCTGCACAAGCTATCCACAACCAACACAACTATCATGGCTTTCAATGCTGGTCGAAGCCATCCGCTGGGCAAGATCCGTCTCAAGTGCCAGATAGGTGGATCTCCGAACTGAGGTTTCCTGCTATGTGATTGACGCAAATGTATCCTACAATGTCTTATTGGAACGTCCATGGATACATGAGAACATGATCGTCCCTTTCACACTTCACTAGTGCTTCAAGTACGTCAACAGCGACGGTGTCGTGAAGACAGAGTTTGCTGACGTCGATCCTTTCAAGGGCATCGAAGCTTACTATAGAGATTCGGTTCTTTACCAATCTCAACCTCCCAAAGATGATGGCAATGAAGTTGACAATGAAGCTGAAGCACCTCCATCCCCCAACGATGGTCCCCTGATTGTCCGAGTCAAAGGACGTACTACTCCAAAAAGTACCCCGAAGCCTCTCACAATCTGGATGAAGAAGAAGAAACCCGACAAGGTCAAACCATTGACCATCACTCTCAGCAAAACACCCAGGGAAAACCGACTGATGTCCGTCCTCCCAATCCTGAAGAATTACCCTATGTGGTGAATTCGGCCAAGACTGTGGCTCCTCTTCCAGATGATGACCCTCTCATTGAGTATATCAATGCTCAGAATAATATACCTTCAGCGGATGATGTTTTCCCTGAAGAAGAACTTGCATATTTCCTTCATAAAGGATTGTCTTTGAATTACTCCGATGTCTATCAATCTGTAAACCATTACATAGATACGATATACGCCCTAGAGAACGGCATAGGACCACACCTCTGTATGCCGGTCACGATGCCTCACCTATGGGAAAATGTTTACCCAGAAGATATCCATTACTTCATCATTCCAGCCAGAAAGAAAGATGAAGAGATAATCATCTTCGATCGTATAATTGGCTAGAGAAAGTTCGTTCCAGACTCTACTTCTTCCAAGCACAACATAGAAGCTGACCATGACTCTGAGAAAATGCAAGTTTTTTGGTATAGTTGGCAGGCCAAGAATATCATTCAAAACATAGGATATGACATCAAAAGCAACGAAGGGCTAAACTACGGCCGAGGACGACGGTTGCCAATACGATACTTTGCTCCTTCCGGCAAACCCGAGAATTACTATCAACAAAGCGGTGTTGGTTTGGGCTATGTTTCTCCTCCAACAACTCCCAAAAGATCAGATGATGAAGCAGATCATTTTTCTCTTTCTTCTGACTCCTCCCTCTGGGACTCAGACTCCAACATCGATAATATGTTCAAAGCAACTTTGTCCGTCAACATGGTTTCCGCCGACTAAATTACAGACGATGTCCAATCAATCGAACTCTAATAATAGGCTCAAAAGATGGACACCAGGTGGGAGCTGCGCTTTGAACAACGGGAACCACCTACCGAAGATGAAGTCATCCAAGTCAATCTAGGAGATGAAGCATCCTTCAAACCAATCTTCATCAGCAAAAGCCTATCTGGCGATGAACGCCAATCTTTTATGCAGCTTATAAGAGAATACATCGACGTCTTCACATGGAGCTATGAAGATATGCCAGGCTTGGACCCTAAAGTCACCGTATACCACCTGAACATTTTGTCTAAAGCTAAACCAGTGAAACAGCAACAACGACGATTTCGACCAGACGTCATGAAAGCCATCGAGAATGAAGTCAAGAAGCTCATCGTCAGTTGATTCATTCACGAGGAACAACATCCAGATTGGGTTGCCAATATCGTTCCAGTCATAAAAAAGAACGGTAAAGTTCGAGTCTGTATCGACTACCATGATTTAAACTCTGCATGTCCGAAAGACGAGTTTTTCCTACCGATCACCGACGTAATGATCGATAACACTTGCAGCTTCGAACGAATATCCTTCATGGATGGGTTATCAGGCTACAACCAGATCAAGATGTTCTTCGACAACGAGAAGCACACATCATTTCGAATACCGTTGGGGGTATACTGCAATACAGTGATGCCCTTCGGATTGAAGAATGCAGGGGCGACCTACCAGCGAGCCATGAACACAATTTTTTGTGATCATTTGCGCAAAACTGTGGAGTGCTACGTAGATGATATTGAAGTCAAAAGTCGTCTCAAGGGCAACCACCTCTAAGACTTGAGAACGGTGTTCGAACTAATGCGTACACACCAACTCGAGATGAATCCAACCAAGTCTTTCCTGGGAGTCTCCAGCGGCAAGTTCTTTGGTTTCGTTATCACTTCAAAGGGTATACATCTGGACCCGAAGAAAGTGAAGGCTATTCTCAACATGCATCCTCCAAGAAACCTCAAAGAGCTACGCGGACTACAAGGAAGGCTAGCCTACATCAGACGATTCATTTCGAACCTCTCTGGAAGATGTCAACCATTCACTCAGATCATGAAGAAAGGCGTATCTTTCGTCTGTACTGAACAATGTCAACGCGCATTCGATGACATCAAGGCATATCTTACAAGCCCTCCAGTATTGGTTGCTCCAATAATAGGGAAGCCCTTCTTACTATATGTCCGTGCTATGGATCATTTCCTTTACGCCCTCTTAGCTCAGAAGAACGAAGGCGGCCATGAATATGCAATTTACTACCTCAGCCGCACAATGGTGGGTGCCGAGCACAGATACACACCGGTGGAGAAAGAATGTCTCGCACTAGTATTTGCCATCCAAAAGACACGCCACTACGTGTCTGGGCAGACTATCCACATTATACCTAAAGTAAACCCTTTCAGAATACTCATGACTAAACCGGGTTCTTTCAATTCCTGTTTAGCTACTTGGACAATGCTGTTGACCCCATATGATACGATCTTCGTTCCTCAGAAGGCAATAAAAGGTCAAGCATTAGCTGCTTTTCTAGTAGCTCATCCGGTGTTGGAGTCGTCCAAACTCTACGACGAAATCCTCGACGAAGTGGTGGAGTCTAACACTGCAACTAAAGAAATCCCTATTTGGCGAATGTTTTTTGACGGCGCATCAAGAACAGGGCACAAAGAAAACATCGTAGCTGGAGTAGGTGTCGTGCTTGTGTCACCTGATCATCTGGTCATACACCGTGCATATTCTATCATGGAACCATGCACCAACAATGTGGCTGTCACGCCCCAGAACCAGAATACTGGAGATCGGGGGCGAAACAAAGCCAGCTACGTATATCAGAGTACGCCAATACCCCGAGATACGGTCAAAGCTGTCTAGAAGACAAGTGGGTGGACTCTAGCATGCCATTGACGACTCCTAAGGTCGAACAAATCCTATCTCAATCCAATCAACATAAGAAGCAATAAAGAGTAAATTATATATGAGATGGGTAAGGCGTCCCAAACACAAATACATACATAATCATGAGAGCTGACATAATAAAAGATATATCAACTGACTATACAAAAGGTACGTAAATGTACAACTAGCAGCTGTCCAGAATATACATCCACGCCGTACTAAGACGGAAGGAACAAAACCCAAAAACAAGGACTAACATATGTCCTTGGCTAATATACCACAAAATAAAAGTGCAAGATAAAGTAGGAAATAAAGGTAACCTACTCGCTAATCCATATCGGTCCTCTGAGTGCGAACCATCCGGAGAAGAAGACGGTACATCCTCGTGATCAACTGTGGAACCTGGTCATGCAAAACCAGTGGGGTCAGACCCCAAATAGCATGTACCACAAGAAAGGCTCGAGGTGAACGACAAAGCCCAACAACAACACAACAACATAATGACAGAAATAAATAAATATGGGTCGAGACTAGTACGGTACTAATACACGTATCTCGAGAATATAAATGACTGAATGGAAATACTGAACCATATAGCAATAGAGAATAATAAGCCAATGAGCAACAAGGGACTTAGGAACTACTAGAAATCGGAGCCACAACCCTTAAACCAAACAAGGACCGAGGTTGCAGAACCTTTCCCGAGCAGAACTTAGCCTCTGGCCACTCACCGACACAAAGAGCATATAAAGTAACACACAACCAAAAGTGCACGGCCAATCATTACCTACGGCTTGCTATAATTAACTAGCTAGGGTTAACACAATCCTAATTACTAGTATGCAAGTTGAGGATTTTTGTAACTACCTGACTGCAGATACCCGGATGTCCAGGGGTACGAGTAGTACATCTATTGCCCAAGAAGACTACTGGCAGATGAAACGTGTCTTGACTTGTAACATGAACAACCATATCGTATACTTGTAAAAGAAAACATATAACTGACTGTGCCGCAACCCGACACGACAAGTGACTCGATCGTATCATATAACATATATAACTGACTGTGCCATAATTCGGCACGACATGTGAATCAATCGTATATCAATACACGCAAACTTGGTAGGTCATGGAGCCCTTGTCTAGCAGGGTTGAGCCACGACTTATGGGGCCCTTGGAGCTCGGGGTTGGTAGTACAAATTTCCTCCTACAATGATCTACTTGAATTTTACTAGTCATTTACCTTATCATATTCATGTCAAATTCTCAAGTCGTGGAAACTCAAGAATTTCCTAAGATGACGTGTGCCATATACGAGTAAATCGTAAGTTATCACTTACGAACATTCCCGTACTAACATCACGTGATACACGGAACAATACTCACACTCGATTGTCCAGTGCCAAGATGCAATAGATTAAACATTCAACAAGCTATATCCACGGTGTCAAGAAAGAACTTGTACTCATATCTCGGGTCTAGAAATCAATAAGAAAATCAAGTCATGAGTGCGCTACTATGAGCCACTATCAAGAATCTGGACATGTACGAAAATCATGAGTACGCCATGACAGGCTACTATCAATCAATGTACAGCTAGACAATAAATGTACTTGACATAAAATTAGAAAAGTCACGGCAATACATATCATGGCATGTAAGAAAAAATCAATAGAGATCAGTATATGACATAAAAAAATTCATAAAAATATATTAGTGTCAAGTGTATATAGGGTATACAATCATTCTCTAACTATACAAGGTCATCTAATCATGTTAAGAGTCCATTACAATCGAAAAAATATCAAAAAGGGGCAAAAATAGCTCAATTCAGACTAAAACGGCATAAAACGGCATACCGCGGTATACGGCGGTATACCAGCCTAAAGAAAGAAAGTTTCTGGTGCAAAAATCGGCATACCTTCGGTATACTACGACATACCGTCGGTATACCGATTTTTCAAACAGCAACAAAATTCAGATTTTTGCCAAAACTTGTTTCAGCCATAAAAACTTTATTTTAAATCAAAATTTAGATTTTCAAAATTCAAAATTGTATAGAATTGAATTTCCTACAATATGGAAGTATTAGTTTTCACAAATTAAAGCATTTGATAGATCAATACCTCAAAATACTCAAAACTCATATCTAGAAACTCAGATCTACGTAATTCTATCGATCAAAACCAAAAGTGCTATATATTAAAGATGTTAACAATTTAGAGGAGCATATTATAGAACGATAAAACTTTAATTTCTATGAAAAACAAAATTATAGCATGGTTATGTCACTTTTGAGCAAGATGTACTTGCCTAGGGTTAAGTTCCAAGCCTAATCTTCTACTCCAAGACCAAGAGGGGCACGAAACCACACTCTAGGCCTCAAGACCAAGCTCCCATGCAAACCCCAAGGGGAGAGAAGAGAAGATAAATAAAGAGAGAGGGTGGAGAGAATGAAAAGAGAGAAGAGAGAGAAAATGAGAGGGTATATATCGAAGGGGTGAATTAATCGTGACCGTTGGATCGTGATCCATGTCAAAATCTAGATCCATCCTAGCCATTGAAAGAAAACCAATTATCCATTGGATAATAGAATGCAACTACACTATTCACGAAAATATCTAAATACTATTCACGAAAATATCGGAAATACTATTCATGAAAATATATGAAATCAAAAATATCTAAAATATGAACAATCTGTATGGATGGTATGTCGTCGGTATACACAGGTATACTGGCGGTATGCCGGCCAAGGAGAAAATCTATAAGTTGGAAAAAATTTAAAGCATTCCAAAAACCAAAAAAATACGAAATACACTACAAAATACATATCCGTATATAAATACCGATACTATGAGACGAGTCTCACAACTCTCCACAACTTAGAAAAATTTTGTCCTCGGAATTTCCTAAAGCCAGTCGAGCAAAAATACACATGCTAAAATAATGTAAAATCATAACACATCAAAAGAAAACATCCCGTGTACAAGTGACATTTGAGATACAGAATTTAAATAAATACGGAAAATAATAAAAACATACATATATAATACAAGAAAATGAGGCATAAGGAATAATATACCTCTGAGTCAGTGAGTAGGAATTCGTCTTCGCTTGGCTACGTGACTCACAAAGTGGATAAGGGTCAAGTCTCGAAGTAAGTCAGTACCAATGACTCAGTTGAAGACATGGCTCTAATCCAGGACGCACTTACGTAGTCGGGATACATGATAGATATCATGTATCACGAGATACGGAGGCAGATGAGTGGTACGAGAAACTCGCATTCACTCGTCGAATATGTCGATGCGACCATTGTACTCTGAATGTAGGTGGAATACAAGACCGTCAACGGAACCCAAGAATAAGAATGACTGAAGGAACACGTCAGAAGCTTACTAACAATCTGACTTCCCCCAGCCAACATCTGCTTAATGCTAACAAACTCTCTCTGTCTGTGCATCGGTATTGCTGCTCTTACCTGCTGCTCATTTTATCTGACTTACTGGACCTGGGCAAACTGTGCTGGATGCTGACATTAAATCTGCTGAGACCGCATCAGAAGGAGGTGCTGAACATAGGATCGGGCTGACTTTATTAGCTGAACTGATTGGAGTGAAGTGAACTGAGCTGCCACCAGATGCTGAGATGGTACTGGTACCTGACTCTGTAGAGACGGGATCTGATGCCGACAAACTGCCTGAACCAAGGAGGAAGACGGAGCAATAAAATCCTCAAAAGAAAAAGATAAGAAGGTTAGGTGTCCCTGAATGATAAGGACACATGATATCAAAAGGGACAGAAATAGAGCAAAGACATATCAAGCATGTTCACAGTTCAAGGAAAACGAGATGATGCGATCAGCAAGAGGAGATCAAAAGAAGACAAATATAGGATTGAGATTCTAACAAGATGAATCCCCACAAGTCTGAAGACAGACTTGCATGGGCCATAAAAAATCCTGTCACGCCCTTGAACCAGAATACTAGAGATCGGGGGCGAAACAAAGCCAGCTACGTATATCAGAGTATGCCAATACCCCGAGATACGGTCAAAGCTGTCTAGAAGACAAGTGGGTGGACTCTAGCATGCCACTGACGACTCCTAAGGTCGAACAAATCCAATCTCAATCCAATCAACATAAGAAGCAATAAAGAGTAAATCATATATGAGATGGGTAAGGCGTCCCAAACACAAATACATACATAATCATGAGAGCTAACATAATAAAAGATATATCAACTGACTATACAAAAGGTACGTAAATGTACAACTAGCAGCTATCCAGAATATACATCGACGCCGTACTAAGACGGAGGGAACAAAACCCAGAAACAAGGACTAACATATGTCCTTGTCTAATACACCACAAAATAAAAGTACAAGATAAAGTAGGAAATAAAGGTAACCCACTCGCTAATCCATGTCAGTCCTCTGAGTGCGAACCATCCGGAGGAGAAGACGGTAGATCCTCGTGATCAACTGTGGAACCTGGCCATACAAAACCAGTGGGGTCAGACCCCAAATAGCAAGTACCACTAGAAGGGCTCGAGGTGAACGACAAAGCCCAACAACAACACAACAACATAAAGACAGAAATAAATAAATATAGGTCGAGACTAGTGCGGTACCAATGCACGTATCTCGAGAATATAAATGACTGAATGGAAATACTGAACCATATAACAATAGAGAACAATAAGCCAATGAGAACAAGGGACTTAGGAACTACTAGAAATCGGAGCCACAACCCTTAAACCAAACAAGGATCGGGGTTGCAGAACCTTTCTCGAGCAGAACTCAGCATCTGGCCACTCACCGACACAAAGAGCATATAAAGTAACACACAACCAAAAGTGCACGACCAATCATTACCTACGGCTTGCTATCATTAAATAGCTAGGGTTATCACATTCCTAATTACTAGTATGCAAGTTGAGGATTTTTGCAACTACCTGACTGCAGATACCCGGATGTCCAGGGGTACGAGTAGTACATCTATTGCCCAACAAGACTGCTGGCAGATAAAACGTGTCTTGACTTGTAACATGAACAACCATATCATATACTTGTAAAAGAAAATATATAACTGACTGTGCCACAACCCGACACGACATATGACTAGATCGTATCATATAACATATATAACTGACAGTGCCGCAACCCGGTACGACATGTGACTGAATCATATATCAATACACGCAAACTTGGTAGGTCATAGAGCCCTTGCCTAGCAGGGTTGAGCCACGCCTCATGGGGCCCTTGGAGCTCGGGGTTGGTAGTGTAAATTTCCTCCTACAATGATCTACTTGAATTTTACTAGTCATTTACCTTATCATATTCATGTCAAATTCTCAAGTCGTGGACACTCAAGAATTTCCTAAGATGACGTGTGCCATATACGAGTAAATCGTAAGTTATCACTTACGAACATTCCCATACTAACATCACGTGATACACGAACAATACTCATACTCGATTGTCCAGTACCAAGATGCAATAGATTAAACATTCAACAAGCTATATCCACGGTGTCAAGAAAGAACATGTACTCATATCTCGGGTCTAAAAATCAATAAGAAAATCAAGTCATGAGTGCGCTACTATGAGCCACTATCAAGAATCTGGACATATACGGAAATTATGAGTACGCCATGACAGGCTACTATCAATCAATGTACAGCTAGACAATAAATGTACTTGACATAAAATAGGAAAAGTCACGACAATACATATCATGGCATGTAAGAAGAAATCAAAAGAGATAAGTACATGCCATAAAAAAATTCATGAAAATATATTAGTGTCAAGTGTATATAGGGTATACAATCATTCTCTAACTATACAAGGTCATCTAATCATGTTAAGAGTCCATTACAATCGAGAAAATATCAAAAACGGACAAAAATGGGCAAAAATAGCTCAATTCAGACTAAAACGGCATAAAACGGCATACCGGCGGTAAAGGGCGGTATACCGGCGGTATATCGGCCTAAAGACAGAAAGTTTCTGGTGCAAAAATCGACATACCTTCGGTATACTATGGTATATCGTCGGTATACCGATTTTCCAAACAGCAACAAAATTCAGATTTTTGCCAAAACTTGTTTTGGCCATAAAAACTTCATTTTAAATCAAAATTCGGATTTTCAAAAGTAAAAATTGCATAGAATTGAATTTTCTACAACATGAAACTATTAGTTTTTATAAATTAAAGCATTTGATAGATCAATACCTCAAAATCTCCAAAAATTACATCTAGAAACTCAGATCTACGTAATTCTACCGATCAAAACCAAAAGTGCTATATATTAAAGATGTTAACAATTTAGAGGAGAATATTATAGAACAATAAAACTTTAATTTCTATGGAAAATAAAATTATAGCATGGTCATGTCACTTTTGAGCAAGATGTACTTGCCTAGGGTTAAGTTCCAAGCCTAATATTCTACTCCACCACCAAGAGGGGCACGAAATCACACTCTAGGCCTCAAGGCCAAGCTCCCATGCAAACCCCAAGGGGAGAGAAGAGAAGATGAATAAAGAGAGAGGGTAGAGAGAATGAAAAGAGAGAAGAGAGAGAAAATAAGAGGGTATATATAGAAGGGGTGAATTAATCGTGACCGTTGGATCGTGATCCATGTCAAAATCTAGATCAATCCTAGCCATTGAAAGAAAACCAATTATCCATTGGATAATAGAATGCATCTACACTATTCACAAAAATATCTAAATACTATTTACGAAAATATCGGAAACACTATTAATAAAAATATATGAAATCGAAAATATCTAAAATGAGAAAAATCTGTATGGACGGTATGTCGTCGGTATACACCGGTATACTGGCGGTATGCCGGCCAAGGAGAAAATCTATAAGTTAGAAATTTTTAAAGCATTCTGAAAACCAAAAAAATATGAAATACACTACAAAATACATATCCGTATATAAATACCGTTACTTTCAGACGAGTCTCACAGTGGCCGAATATAATGCCCTAATAATCGGCCTGCAACTGGCGAAGCAACTGGAGTTGACTATCTAGAGGCTTACGGCGATTCCAAGCTAATAGTTAGTCAGGTCCGAGGGGATTACGAAGTTCGCCACAAAGATCTCATCTCCTACCACAGAGCAACAATCGTGCTGGCATCTACCTTTGCTGGATTCTTTATCGAGCACGTACCTCGGCTACATAATATAGAAGCAGATGCTCTAGCCAGTCTCGCTGCCTCCTTGACCGTTCCTACTAATACTCAGCAGTCGATCACAGTGTCTGGTCGAGAATTATTCTGTGTGAAAGATGCATTGTATATTCATCACAGTTACGCAGAAGAAACAAACGTCGATGCTAAAGACTAGAGATTTTCCTTCATAGACTACGCTGTCTATAGAATCCTCCCCGAGGACCCGATGGAACCAGTATCCATCCAAAGGTGATCCCTCAGATTTTACTATGACACAGCTACCAAGATGGTGTACCGACGCTCTTACGATGGGCTACTCTTACGCGCAGCCAAGCATGCACTCCGGGAGGCTCACGATAGAGTTTGTGGTACACATCAACCAGGCCCTATATTACAAGACTGCCTCAAACGAATGGGCTATTACTGGTCTACCATGATAGCGGATGCTGTTGAATATGCAAAGAAGTATAGAGCTTGCCAGTTCTATGCTGATTTCATTCACCAACCTTCGAAGTTTCTACATCCGACGATAGCATCTTGGCCATTTGAAGCCTGGGGCATGGACGTGATAGGACCAATCAGCCCGCCATCCTCTAAAGGACATCGGTTCATCCAAGCTATAATCGATTATTTCTCCAAATGGACGGAAGCTATACCGCTCACCGAAGTGAAGACATCAAACGTTATCAGTTTTATCAAACATTACGTCATCTACCCCTTTGGCCTACCTCGCAGGATCATCCATGATAATGGTCCACAGTTCGCAAGCCATGCATTCTATCGGTTCTGCTATAAGAATCGAATCCAGAACATATCCTCTACTGCCTATAATCCAGCGGCTAACGGACTAGCAGAAGCCTTCAACAAAACTATTATAAAACTTCTCAAGAAGTTCGTGTCTTCAAACAAGCACGATTGGAACGAGAAGCTCAGTGAATGTCTATGGGCCTATCGTATAATGGTCCGGACTCCAACATGCAGTACGCCATTCTCTCTAGTTTATGGGAGCGAAGCTGTTCTTCTCCTAGAAATCCAGATTCCTTCTCTCCAGGTTGCCCTAGCCAGCGAGCTGACTACTGAAGAGAGCTACCGTTTGCGACTCCAAGAGCTCGAAGTGCTAGACGAAAAATGCCTATTAGCTCAACAGCATATTGCACTATACCAAGCACGCCTTTCCAGAGCTTTCAACAAAAAGGTGAAGGAAAGGATTGTAGAAGCATGGAAATGAACAGGAAATCCTATGCGGCTTAAGACTAGGAGAGTTTCATGCGGCTCAAAAGTTCATTAGAGTTTCATGCGGCTCAGAAGTTTCCAGCGAGCCACGCGGCTTTATGCGGTTCAAAAAGTCCTTCACAAACCGGCCGTAATTAATTTATGCAGCTGGCTCATTTAATGCCCTGATGCGAAGCGACGGCTCTGACACGAAGGTTTGACAACCCTGACATAAAAGTGAAATAATAACCCTGACATAGTGGCAGGCTCCTAGGGAAGACAAGAAAATCTTCACAGCTGGCACAGTCCACCAACCCCAAAAAGCTCCCTATGCGGCTACCATCCTTCATGCGGCTGCCACTCTCATGTGGCCGCCACCCCCATGTGGCTGCTCTTTCTATGCGACTCGAATCATGGGGCCACCCCCATGCGGCTGCTACTCCTATGCGGCTCGGATCATGGGACCACCCCCATGCGGCTGCTACTCCTATACGGCTCTAATCATGGGGCCACCCTCATGCGACTCAGACTAAAGGATTTTCATGCGGTTCAGATAAGGCCAACCTTATGCGGTTCTGACACGAGGCCACACTCATACGGCCCAACCATGACAGTCCTTCATACGGCTCGCAACAATTGGGACACGTGGCGAAAGCTGATCGAATCTCAATAATTTATATTTATTACAGTCAATGAGAAACACGTGGCGGGAGCTGATCGAATCTCAATAATTTATATTTATTACAGTAAATGAAGGACACGTGGCAGGAGTCGATCAAATCTCAATAACTCAGATTTGCTGCAATCAACATAACCATACAGATTTGGTCAAATCCCAAACAAACCAGATTTATTGCTATCATCATAATCATCCAGATTTAATACAATCATTATAATCCGGATTTATGGTGATCAACATAATTACCCAGATATATTGTAATCGTAACAAACTAGATTTATGGCAATCAACATAATGGTCCGGGGCTCAGAATCTGCCACGTGGATATACACCTCCACCCATGATGCCTATAAATAGCAAGGTTCTATTCCCTTGTAAAAAAGAGCACGGAGATATACGCACAGAGCCAGACACAGAGCGATCCACATTCAAGCAAGAGCATTTCTTCCCCGGAGTCGAAGCTGCGTCCAATCGTCCAAGGAGTAAGGCAGAGCTGTCGTCGCTTTCCCGAGCCTCTACCGTCACCTCCCAGAAAAAAATAAACAATTGTACTTAGATTGCTGTACCTAGGTTTTCGTCCCTAGGCTTTCTTTGTACAAGCGAGTTTGTGTTGTGAAGTAAAAGTTTAGTCCTCCCATAAAAACTGTTCTGTTCTTTTATAATCATTGGCAAACACGATGGTGACTCTGCTGGAGACGAACTTCTCTACGGCTGAGGAGTTGGTGACACAATCGGATGCAGCCAAACTTGGTTCCACTCAACAAATGCTGGTCGCTTGGTTCGACCAGCAGGCGTTTGAAGAAATGCTCTCCGACGGGAGTACTGGCCCGGTCCAGCGGCGAGCCCGTACGAAGAAGGCCCGCAGGAAGTGGAGGCCCAAATCATTCGCCCCTCCCCAAGCTCTCGAAGGAGTACTCTCTGTTGCCCAAGATGGCAGAGAAGACTCTCTTACGGCCCCACTTCAGACCATAGAGGATTCTGCTGTCCCCAAGTCCGACAGAGGAAAACACTACGATGCTGGACTTGCAGGGGCAAAGGGTAACTCTATACGGTCCAGGAAGAAGCCACAGAAGGACGCTAGCCGCATGAAGACTCAGGCAGCCACAAAAGCCAGCCGCAGACAGAAGGCTTATGCGGCCAGAGCTGCCAGCCGCATGGAGGATGCTCATGCGGCCACTATGACTTCCAGCCGCATAGAAGAGGCCCACGCGACTACTACAGCTCCCAACCGCATACACACTTCCAACCGCATGCGGACCGCTTATGCGGCCAAAAATACCAGCCGCATACAGGCAAGCGGTACGGCTAACAATCTCAGCCGCAGGCCATCTACTTCATGCGGCTCGAGTTCAGTCTTCGACCGCCTCTCAGGTGGTCCTGACCCCAGATGCTCTCATGTGCCAGTCTCTGCGGACTTTTCCTACTATGCACTCTCAGGTGCTAGAAAGAAGAAGTCTCGGACAGCACGGGCTCGCCAAGCTCAGTCAGTTGTCCCAACTTCCGACTATCAGGGCGTCCCGCTGACTACTACGCGGGCTCCTGGCGAAAAGTTGAACAAAACTATTCGTGTTCAACCTCCAGCGGCCAACGGACAGAATAGTTGTCAAGAATCTCCCAACAATGATCAAGGGCAAGTACTCGTACTACCCCCACATCAGGGAGCAGGCAGGGTGCCAACACACTCATGTGCTCAGGACTCCCGGGCCCATAAAACGAGTGACTTGCGCAACGTAATTCTTCACAAACGCAAGAAAAAAGACGAGGACTTGGTATGCAGAGAGTCCTTCCATGGACATCACTGCACTCAAGTCATTGTCAACTGCTGCTGCAGCAAGGCGGCCACACAAAAAGACTGACGATCCGTCTTCCAACGACAGCAACACCCAAGCTCAGAAGACGAGGCGCTTCTCGTCGCCTCCTGTAATTCTGCTATGAAGATCCCTGGCGGCGGGAGAGGGAAGAAAATAAACGTCTCCAGCCCGAAAATTTCAACCAAGAAACTTTCTTCTAAGTGGTTGTCCTCGACCATTACGGGAGGAGTTTTCTAAGTTACTCGCTCAAAGACAAAATCTACCACACTTGGAGATTCGTCGTCCACATCTCTGGGAGGCGCTGGAGCCGAGGATAGCACTCCTCTAAACATCCGCGACAATCCGGTGTTCCAAGAAGATAATCCAGGGGAAACGGTTCCCCCAACAGATACAGCAGGTTCCGACGTCTCCGAGGATGTCCACAACTCTCAAGACGAGACAAGCTCTGAAGCTGGGGGTACCACTCCTTCTGAATCCGAACCAGAGGTGAACATTCCCACATACCCTGACGACTTCTCTGTACAAGGGTATGACTCAGAGGGCGCATCCTCCACCGTTTCTTCTATCTCTCCTCATGTGAGGACGTTGTTCATGACGGACAGCAACCAAGACGGTCCCAGTGATCGCCAACGCATCGACACTCTGGAGGCCATACTGCATGCCTTGGTCAAGTCTGTGGCAAGATCAAAGCGGCCCTTCCAACTCTGCAAGGAAGGACGCCTGGCCAAACAAGCTTGGGTCCCACGGTCAATGCAGACTCAAACTCAGCTGCACCAAACCCGGGTGATAATTCTCCTGAAATATCGGCTCCCACTGCTGCAGACGAGGCCAGGGAAGCAAGACGAGAGGTCCAGGAGCTCCGGGCCATGAAACCTCCCAAGACGTCAGGATACGACAACCGTATCCTGCTGCATGGAGAGATGTCCCCTTCCCACCAAGATATAAATCATTCAACATTAATCCGTATGATGGGAAGACATCTGCAAGCATGTAGATCACCTACTTCAAAGTCACAACCGACCATCTGCCTCATGACGACGCCATCCTTACGCGGTTGTTCATTGGAGCATTGGAAGGGGTCGCCTTCGACTGGTACCGCAACTTGCCGAACAACTGCATCCATTCCTTCGTCGGCTTCAAACGTATGTTCTTGGAGAGGTTCTACGAAGTAGGACAAGACATGACAATGTCCACCCTCATGGACGTTGTTCAGGAAGAAAAGGAGCTGACAAGGAACTATATCGAGCGGTTTCGTCAAACCGCGATGAAGTTGCCTTCCGATAACCCTGATTCCTCCTTAATTGAAATTTGCCAAAAGAGACTGCTCCCCACAATCAGCCTCTGGATAGGCGAAAGTCAGTTTAAGGACTGGAAGACATTCATCATCAGTGCCACTGACGCAGAAGATAAGTTGAAAAAAGCTCGCCAGCTGGAATTGCACATCTCGGAGGAAGAGGACAAGGGTAAACGCCCTACTGCCAACAACAACAACGACGGTAATTCCTCCAACAACCGAGACAACAAGGGCAAGCAGGCTATGGTGGCCGACACCGTCCAGAAGCCTGAACCGAAGCCGGCAGAAAAGCAGTGGCCTCAGATGACTTACTCCTTCGAGGACGGCCTTGTTAAGCCCATTTTGGACATGCTCATATAAGGAGGTCGAATTCAGCTCCCTCCTCCAAGGCGTGAACCTCGTCCTGCAGAGATGGAGAGCCCCAAGTACTGCCACTACCATAGCTCTGTCCACCACGCTACACAAGACTGCTACCAACTGAAGCGATACATCCAACATCTCATCGATTCTAAGGCCTTGGCCATTGATTTCGAAGAGGTGACCGTAGCAGCCAACATGGTATTAGTACAATTTGGCAGCTTCCCTCCGACAAAGACTCAAGATAGAGTAGTGCCCGTCCCAGAGCAAGGATGGAGGTCGCTAACCTTCCACCTCCCCGAGACCAGGCTGCTGGTCTAGTGCCCCTTACTACATCACGAGGGAAGGTCAAGTGGGTCCATCCAGACCTGGTACCTGAAGTAACTCAGTCCGCACCACCCTCCACCAGCAAGAAAAAGAGTAGAAAAGTCAAATCATGTCGCACAATCTCGGCAGAGATCGAAGAAGCTACTGCTGTCGTTAACCGATCCGGCGCACAAACCCAACCTCCACCAGGGAACTGGGCTAAAGATCATTAGCCGACAGCTGCTGATGCCCCAGGACCTTCTCAGCCTTCGACGACCGACAAGCCTAGGCCGAAGGAGACTCGTTTTGATAAGCCGCTCAGGAGAGAGACGCCTCACGGGCTGGAGAGGCCCTACAACTTTGATATCTTGGAACAATTGGCCAACACACCGGCCAAATTATCGCTATACGAGCTCCTGACACTCTCCAAAGATGTTCGCGTTGCACTGAGCGAGGCACTCCAGAACGCCGACGCATATCTGGCTCAGTCCAATCTTACTGGTGAGAGCTCGCCTGTAGATCTCCAGGATAGCGCTTTCACAAGCGCAATGCCCAACATCGTCTTTACTCCGTAGGATATTCTTATCAACACTAACCTGCACGATTGCCCTCTGTATTATACTGGGTATATTGGCGATATTAAGGTGGATCGGATGCACATTGATCCCGGTTCTTCCATAAGCATCATCCCAAAGAGTCTGCTACACCATCTACGCATCCCAATGCATCGCCTGACGCTGACAAGCACCGCCATCAGCGGTTTCAATTCAGGCAGAAGCTATCCGATCGGGAAAATTCGCTTGAAGTGCCAAATCGGCGACCTTCAGTCAGAAGTGACCTGTTATGTTATAGATGCGGACACTTCCTATAATATTCTCCTGGGGCGTCCTTGGATACACGATTACATGATCGTGTCTTCCACACTGCACCAATGCTTCAAGTACGTTGATAAGTATGGCTTCGTGAGGACAGAATTTGTCGACATCGATCCCGTTAAAGGGGTCGAATCCTACTACTCAGACTCATGCGTGTACGAGAAGTCGAAAAGGCACCTTGTCGAGGGAGGTACTCAAGCTCAAACTGAGGCAGCAGCTGGATCAGAAGAACCTCTGACAATCCACCTCTAAGCCCGCAAACCTGGCAGAACTGCACCCCTTACGGCCACTCTGCGTAAGGACGCGATCAGCCTCTCTGCACAGGAGGAGCAGATGATAATCCGACTGCCAAGGTCTGGCCAAGTGCCAAGACCCACGACAGTGCCACTGACAATCAGGCTGCCTAGAGTGAGTCAGCAACAAATAGAGGAGCTCAATCCCTCTGTCAAGCCGATAATGATTCCCCGTCCAGTACTGAGCACCAAACTGGGGGTGGCTAGTACGCCAACGACTCCACGTTCTGCTCCACCGGTGGAGCCCCTGATGATTAAGCTGCCCAAATCATCCTCCCAATCTTTATTGACACAGGGGGTAGCCGTAGAAGAGTCAAAGTTGGCCAAGTATGTGGCTGCTCACACTGATGTTCCCCCCACAGATGATGTAATCACACTGGAAAAGATATCTTACTTCATCAATAAAGGGCTATCTTTGAACTACCTCGAGCTTAATAAGCTTTGTAAAATATATGCTATGGAACACGGTATAGGCACTCACCTACACACACAGGTGACAAATGTCTACACCTTAAACCAACTTACTCTAGTGGAAGATGCTTACCGCATAGTCAAGGGAGAGGATCATCCAATCATCTTCGGCCGGAAGAATGATCCACAACCTTTCAAGATAGAAGAAGTTGATCTCGAACCCGACACCGGAAGATTACCCCTCTATATGTATAGTTCCCGATCTAAGTACCTCATACAAAAATAGGGGTATAATATGGAAACTACGCCAGGCTTGAACTACGGCACTGGACGACGATTACCCTTATAATTGTCGGTCCCCGCTGGGAAACTATGAGATTACTACAACAAGACCAGAAGTGGGCTAGGTTATGTTACACCTGCAACGACCCCGGAGAGCTCCGATGAGGAGTACGAATGTCACTCTCATTCATCTGGGTCACCCATTTCTGATTCAGACGTCAGTATGGGGGACGTGTTCAGGTAAGTCTTTTCCGTCAATATGGTATTTGCCGACGCCTACGAAGAAGATGAAGACATTCCTGAACTTCTTGAGTTAGAGCCATGGGCACAACAACTAGATGCATAATGGGAGAAGTAGTTCGAACAAAGAGAGCCTCCCACCGAAGATGAGGCTGTACAAGTTGATCTCGGTGATGAGTCCTCTCCAAAGCCGATCTTCGTCAGCAAGAATCTGACAGACGAAGAACAAAAATCGCTACTGCAACTCGTCAGAGAATACATCGACGTGTTCGCCTGGAGCTACGAAGACATGCCAGGACAGAACCTCGAGGTTGCACTTCACAAACTTAACATTCGTCCAGACGCAAAGCCGGTCAAGCAACAGCAACGACGATTCCGCCCCGACATCATGAATGCTATTGAAGCTGAGGTCAACAAACTGATAGCTACCAGTTTCATCCACGTGAAACAACATCCAGACTGGGTAGCCAATATAGTACCAGTCCTAAAAAAAATGAAAAGATCCGAATCTGCAACGACTTCCGGAACCTGAATGAGGCGTATCCTAAAGATGAGTTTCCTCTCCCTATCACAGACATCATGATTGACAACATCTGCGGCTTCGGGCGTATGTCATTCATGGATGGTTTTTGGGGTACAACCAAATCAAGATGTTCCCTGATGACGAAAAGCGTACATCATTCCAAACACCAATTGGCACATACTGCTACACAGTTATGCCTTTCGATTTAAAGAATGCTGGCACCACCTATCAAAGAGCTATGAGGGTCATCTTTAGAGACCACTTGCACAAGACAGTGGAATGCTACGTCGACGACATCATCGTCAAGAGCCGCTCTAAGGAAGATCATCTGCAGGATCTGAGGACAGTGTTCGACCTGATGCGAGCGCACAATTTGAAGATGAATCCCACAAAATCCTTCTTGGGCGTATCCAGTGGAAAGTTCTTGGGTTTCATCATTACTTCCCAGGGTATCCACATAGACCCTGAGAAGACGAAGGCAATCATGGAGATGGGTCCCCCGAAAAATCTTCGTGAAATCCGAGGCCTTCAAGGGAGGCTGGCCTACATTAGCAGGTTTATCTCCAACCTCTCGGGACGATGTCAGCCATTCACCCACCTCATAAAAAAGGGCATTTCATTCGTATAGGATGAAGAATGTCAGCACGCCTTCGACAGCATCAAGGAATATCGGATGAACCATCCAGTCCTAGTGGTCCCGGTCGCTGGAAAACTATTCCTGCTCTATGTGCGAGCAATGAAACATTCTCTCGGTGCTCTACAAGCACAAAACAATGATGCAGGCCATAAGCAAGCTATATATTACCTCAGCCGAATGATGATGGGGCCGGAGCATCGATACACTATCGTGGAAAAAGAGTGTCTTGCCCTGGTTTTCGCCATTTAGAAGACGCGACACTACGTCACGCGACAAACCATCCATGTCGTATCAAGAGTCAACCCCCTCAGGGTCGTCATGACTAAGCCAGGTGCACTCAGCTCTCGCCTCGCTACATGGGCGATATTACTGTCCCCCTACCACATGATCTTCGTCCCACAGAAGGCTGTTAAAGGTCAAGCTCTGGCAGACTTTTTAGCAGTCCATCCAGGTTCGGAGTCAACCAGAATAGACGAAGAGATTCTAGATAAGGTTGCCAATTCAAATGTGGCCTCTCATGATGCCGTATGGCGAATGTTCTTGGACGGCGCTTTCAGAACTGGGCCCAAAGGCAACATCATCGCTGGAGTCGGAGTGGTGCTGATTTCTCCCTCCGGGCTGGTGATCAATCGGGCTTACTCCCTCAGGGAGCCTTGTTCAAACAATGTGGCCAAGTACAACGCTTTGGTCATTGGCCTCCGACTTACAAGGGAGCTTGGGGTAGAGTATCTTGAAGCATACGACGATTTGCAGCTAATCGTTAACCAGATCCAGGGCTCATACGAAGTTTGTCATAAAGACATGATCCCCTATCACCAAATAGCGATGGCCATCATCTCGTCCTTGGAAGGGTTCTTCATAGAACACGTTCCCAGGCTCCAGAATATTGAAGCCGATGCCTTAGCAGGCCTTGCCGCTTCCTTAGCAGTTTCGAATCATGCTCACCACTTGGTTGACATAATAGGCCGTGAATTGATCTGTCCCAAGAATAATGTTCAATTTGTGGAGAGTTACTCCGCTCTGACTGTTGACGAAGCACCAGACTGGAGACAGCCATTCATTGACTTCGTAGTCTACGACATCCTGCTAGAGAATACAAAGGAAGCCACTTCCATCAGAAGACGTTCCCTCAGATTCTTTTATGATAGGGAGACGAAAATGCTGTATCGACGATCATATGATGGATTACTGCTTCGATGTCTGTCAAAGACAGAAGCCAAAGAAGCTGTACGTGAAGCACATGACGGCGTCTGCGGGGCCCATCAGCCTGGCCCAAAGTTGCAAGACCGCCTTCGTCGAATGGGCTACTACCGGCCTATGATGGTTGCCGATGCGATAGACTATGCACGAAAGTGCACAGCCTGTCAAGTCCACGCAGATTTTATCTACCAGCCATTCGAGTTTCTACATCCGATAGTGGCATCTTGGCTATTCGAAGCATGGGGAATGGACATCATTAGTCCGATCACTCCGCCTTCGTCCCGAGGACATCGCTTCATACTCGTAATCACAGATTACTTCTCCAAATAGGAGGAGGCCATTCCACTGGCAGAAGTGAAGACTTCAAACGTGATCAGCTTCCTCAAGCAACACGTCATCTATCACTTTGGACTACCCTAAAGTATCATCCACGACAACGGTCCGCAGTTCGCAAGCCACGCCTTTTATCGGTTCTACGACAAACACCGAATCCAGAATACTGCTTCAATACCGTACAATCTGACAGCGAATGGGTTGGAAGAAGCGTTCAATAAAACTATAATCAAGCTGCTCAAGAAGTTTGTGTCTTCCAACAAACGCGACTGGAATGAGAAGCTTGGCGAATGCTTATGAGCATACCGTACTACAGTCCGGACGGCCACTGGGAACACACCATTCTCTCTGGTGTATGGGATTGAGGCAATTCTCCCATTGGAGACTCAAATCCCTTCAGTCCGTGTTGTCCTTACCTATTGATTGATAACGGATGATATTCACCATTGTCGGTTACAAGAGTTGGAGGCTCTAGATGAGAAGCGCCTGTTAGCTCAACAACGAATCGAGCTATACCAAGCATGTATCTCGGGAACTTTTAACAAGAAGGTTAAAATCAGAATATTCCAAGTAGGTGATCTCGTTCTGGCAGTTCGGAGGCCGATGGTTATGACTCATAAAACCGCCGACAAATTCCAGCCAAAGTGGGAAGGCCCATTTGTCATTGAGGCTGTATTCGCCAATGGTGCTTACCGTCTCGCAAAACAAAACGGAGACTTGCTCATGTTGCCCATCAACGACAAGTTCCTGAAGAAGTATTATGTCTAAAACGACATTCTCCAAATCCTATATTGTTGAGTTATGTACCCTCTGGTACCGCTGAACTCACATTCCGACTCCAAATTTCCAGGATGTTGAGTTATGTACCCCCTGGTACTGCTGAACTTACATTCAGACTCTAAATCTCCCTGATTATTGAGTTATGTACCCTCTGGTACCACTGAACTTACATTCGAACTCCAAAACTCCCAGAGTGTTGAGTTATGTACCTGCAAGTACTATTGAACTCACACTCTAGTCACTACAGATGAATCTATATCGCATCTTTTAGATAGTAAGTCATGTATGATCATACCTCTGAACTTTTCTCCTAAAAGTGCTCCCTTCTCATGATCCAATACCTGCACTTTCAGTACATAAATAGGGTAACAGATCCACAAATTTTCTGAAACAACCACGTCGATGTTACCTATGAGTTGTTTCCCTTCCATAAAAAATAAACCACCCCTCACGTAGAACTTCCAAGTCCTCATTACCTCTGAGTTGTTCTATGTACCCTTCATGGAGCCCACTCCTGCCACATCCTCATTACCTCTGAGTGGGAAGGCTCCATCGAAGAAACCCTCATATTTACCACGTCCTCATTACCTCTGAGTAAGTATATTAGTTTTTCTCTCGACTTATTATCCATACCCAAGACCGGAGTACGCCAAGGATAATAGGCCCACAAATGTCCTCTGTTGACCACAAATGTCCTCCGTGGACCACAAATGATGTACTAAGTTTCCTAGTACATGTGCCTCATTTCTCATCATGCCCCGGAAGCCCAGCTGCTCCATGGCATTCTTTTTCCCTATACCAGGAACTTCTATGGCCACCTTACTGTAGAATTGTTCCAAGTATCCTCATCAAACATGTTATCCGTACCTAAAACCAAGGTATACCAAGGGTAGCAAGTCAACAAACAGTCCCCCAATGGGGCAAATACCACAACACCACAAACGCAATAAGCAATACAAATGAAGGGTAAAATAAATTATACTCTTTTATTTAAAAGTCAAAGGTACTACATGTTATGGGACCATGTCCCTCTCAAGAAAGGAAAAGAACATAAACAAAAGAAGAAAAAGGCCGACTACGGTTCGGCGATACATAATTCCATGAGACGGTCCCTCAGCAAGACAGTCGACCGCTCAAACCTCTGTTTGGCCCGGCGCTCGGCCTCCTGAGTCAGCCGCTCCGCATCTTCCAGGTGCGCATGAGCCCGCCAGCCATACTCGAGCTTCTTCAGAGCACGGTCCAGGCTAGCAGAAGCTCGGGTGACCTTTTTGGCCTCCTGAACGATCAGCTCTTTATCCGCACGGGAAGCTTCAAGCTCAGATTCCAAGAAAGCCAGCTTCCTCTGGAAATCGAGGATCTGCTCCCTTGTATCAATTATTTTGTGGGAGACGGCCGCTTTCCGAGCCATGCAATCCTCGTTCCTGCGGCTCAGCTGGTCATACTAGAGAGATAGGTCACCGAGGTCCTTCATTATAACCGGCTTAGACTTATCTCGTGCAGCCCTTACCTTCTCCAAGGCTGTGGTAAGGAAGTCACGTTCTTGATCTATGGCTGCAGACAGATCAGCTTGCCGCAGTACTTGAATCTGAGCCACGAGCTGATCAGCCTCTAGCAATTTGGGCTCCAGAAGCGCAACTATCTCTGCCCCATCAGGGAGGGTTTTAAGAATTTCAATTTGGCCATGAGCGCATTGTCGGGCCAAGGCAAAGGAGGTCCCCCGCTCCATAGCAGCTTCGACCCCTCTCTTTAAGTAGCGGTAGAAACTGTCAACCACATCCTGTGATGCCTTATCCAGAACTTCTGTAGAGGACGGCATCAAAGGAAGTATAGCTGGCAGTGTCGAAGGAGACACACCAGAACTTGCCACCCCTGCCACCAGGAAAACAAATTCTGAGCGAAAAGACGCTTGGATAGCAGCTAACTCCTCCTCCGCGGCCCGAAGAACCTGGATACTCGGTAAGGCGGAAAGGTCGACCCCCGAAGCCACATGAGCAGAGGAAGACGCAGGGACCATTGCTCCCTGCCCCGGCTGTGTCGCTATCTGACCTTCCGAAATTGATCCAGCGAGGGGCCCTTCATTAAAAGTCAGAAGGGGAGGGGGCACACTCCCTTCTACCAGATCCCCGCTGGCAGAACCTACCCTGATAATATCCGCCATTGGAAGTGAAGAGGCAGGACCTGTATGTCCAGAGCAACCATCAATCAGCCTAACCCGAAGGATGTGATGATAGAGCAAATGAGACTCCTCACTAGTCAAGATTTGGCTTATCTTACCAAAGGAGGGTTGTGGAGGCTGAGGTTCGCCCACAGCCGCCGTAGTCCCCTCACCAGCGACTTACAAGCTGAATTCAGCTGGTTCCTCTGCCGCAGCCGCCCCGGAAGGAGATACGACTGGGTCAGCGTCACCCTGCCAAAATTCAGCAGTCTCGGGGATGGGTTCAGCGGAGCCCCCGCCGCCCTGAGTCGAGACCTCAGCAACGTGAGATCCCTCAGCCGCCATCGAGAGAACCCCGACAGAAATAATCTCGGCACACATGTCACTAATCAAAGTGGTCAGGGCCAGATTGACTTCAGAAACAACGACCGGTTCTCGAGAGTCCGACTCTTCTGACGCCTACAGAGAAGAGAAAAATAATTAGATCATAGTTCATAAAAAGAAAGAATTAAAGAAGGAGATGGTCGCAATTCAATTCACCTCCGAAATGGCGTCATCACCTTCGTCTCTCTCCTTAATGAACAGCCCGCAGCGTCTTACCGCAGCTCGCTTTACAGAGAAGGTTATGCCGCCAATAGACTCACGCATGCCTGGCTTGCGTGAAAGATCGGACGCAACAGGCGGCTGATTTGCCACCACCTTATCTGGCGCAACAGGCGGCTGATCTGCCACCACCTCACCTCGCACAACAGGCGGCTGATCCGCCACCACCTCTTCCGCAGGAGGGAGAGAGTTATCAGCATCATGCTCATCATCCTCTTTGTCCGCATTGGTGGACTCCGAGTCAGGCACAGGAACCCGGTTTGCCCTCTTCTTTCTCGTCTTAGACCCCTTGGGCTTCTCCGCCAAGCTAGTACCCACAATAAAGCTAGTACTCGGGTCAAAATTAACAGGAGGCTTGCTCATCGTAACATGATATAGGGCCGCTATATACAAAATCACTCCTGGTGCCTCAGCCTCAGGAACCGAAAAGCTGGTTCGGGTATGAACCGCGTCATAGTAATGCCATGCCCTGATACCGTCAAGGACGCTAACTTCAAAGCCCAAACAAGAGCTGGGACTGTCAAAGAATAGCTGGCTAAACTCGAACTGGCAGAAGAACCTACTGGGCAAGTAGGGCTCCATGTAGACATTATTGCGATTACGGTAAACTAGGTGCGCTGGACGGATATTACGCAGCCAAAGGAGCATCTCCTCAGGCAAGAGGTGAGGAGGTCCAGTACCATCAATATGTACGCTCCTCACTTCTTCAGCAGTAAAACGAGGAACAAACACAAAAAAGTCGTATCTGTCTACTCTCGCCAGCGCCCTCCGACAGGCTGGCATAGTGCTGCACTCCCAGGGCTGATGGTGGTATTAGAAAATGAAAGCATCATCAGCCGTAACGCCTTCTTCTGCTCCAGGCCTCATCAAAGACTGGCAGTACATTAACAGCCACCCCATCAAATAATGATAGGGCAGCTCTATGCGCTTAAAATCCATCGCCGTATCACGGGCGATGACCTTAGACAAGAAGGCACGAAGGTCGTGGTGTATGCTGCACACCATGGTGTATGCTGCACACCATGGCCCCAAAAACCAACTTTACGGTATGAAAGATAAAGTGGCGGCTGATCCTCTGAACAGAACCTATCCCTCCTGAGACTACGTAATTCCGTAGCCACACCATCAGGAATCCTGCCAGGAGTGCCTTTTCTGACAGCCGCTGAGTACCATGATAAAAATAACTAAAAGAGTCAGTTTGACTCCCAAAAGTGTCGCCCGTGGACCTCGATCTCTTGGCAGTCGACGCCAGTTTTTGTACCTCCTCCTGGGTTTGAGGATCTCGGGAAGAAACCCGGCCTGAGGTGCCTAGTGTAAAAAGGTAAGAGACCCAGGACGTGGTATGAGGAATGCTCCCTTCCGAGCTACCATCCTTCTTGATGGATGCCTAGTGACAGGTACTGTGGTGACATAACAATTCCCGGTATACAGCAACAAAGCCCGGGAACTGCCGATCCAAATTCTCGAACTCTTCGTTCGTAGGGGTGTACACTTCAAAGACTTCATCCTCCCAGGGCAGCTTGGAAATGACGTGCATCTCATGGAGGACGAGTCCCAGCTCCCTTCCAGGTGTGAAGAAGGTTCCCGTCCGTCGGTTGTACATCTCCAGGAGAGCCATGAACAACGACTTATTTATGGGTAGACCATGACAGGTGCCCCGAATAGAGTGGTAGAGGCCGATCTCACGCAGGGGAGTCTCATACTTTCGCAGAATCCACGTGGTCAAGTTGGCCCACGCAGGGATGGGGTTTATCCAGTTCAGCAGCGTCAACCGTCCGACGGGATAAGACCCCTTCCGAGCAAGCTGGTTCAAGAAGGTGTCAGCTTGAGAGAACGTGAAGTTGGGACCAGATACATTTATGAAGGTACCCGGGGCCAGTCCCATCACGTACCGACTAACCGGTTCCTTTTCCATATACGCTGACCCCAAATTCCTGTTATAATGGATGTTACCCACAATCATCCCCGACTTGCTTGGGGTCAAGGAGTCCACCATCTTTCTGTCCAGCGGTAACATGTTGAACCATGACAGAGGAAAATGATGCTCCATTGGAGGGATATGGATCGCCATCTCATCAAGAGTAAAGTCCCAACTCTCGGATATATCCAGCACTCGAGGGTTCTTCATAGTCAAAGCATCCCCAAAGAGGAACGCCGGCTTCAGGTATTTCCTCTCCAATTGCCCCGAGTTCATCATGGCGCAGAGAAAGTAGAAGGGCTGGTTCTTGATAGCATTCAGCCTCTCCAAAGGCTCGTCTGTGGGAAGCTGGTTCGCCACATATTGGACTAAGTGGTCGAATCGTAAACCCACAGCAGACTGGATCGAACCCACCAGGGGTTCTCCCGCTGGATTGACTGGCAGATTTACTGGAGAAAGGCAAAGAAAAACAAGATTAAAAGATGGCTAAACAAAACAACCTAATGTTTTTAGGCTTACGCGACCCAGTCCACATGAGCTTATGCGGCTCTGTTTAGCGTGAGCTTATGCGGTTCTGTTTAAAAGAGCTCATGCGGCTCTGATTGAACATGAGCTTATGCGGCACTAATTAGCGTAAGCTTATGCGGCTCTGTTTAGCGTGAGCTTATGCGGTTCTGCTTAGCGAAGCATTATGCGGCCCAGTTCAGATGAGTTTATACGGTTCTGCTTAGCAGGGCATTATGCGGCCTAGTCCAGATGAGCTTATGCGGTCCTGTTTGAGGGGGCTTCATGCGGTTTGACTCAGAGGGACTTATGTGGTTCTGATTCGACGGGTCTTTATGCGGTTCGACTCACAAAGTGCTTATGCGGCCGTAAGACGACTCTCATGCGGCTTGGACATGGGGTATACCCCCATACAGCTCGGACATGGGATATACATGCGGCACACGTAGCCTAGTATGCAGATTCATGAAGACGAAGAAGGCCCGCGCATAAAATATACGACATAGCCATGATGGTTAAAGTTCTGAGTTCGTGCAATTTCTGCCAAAACCCTTACCATCAATGGCGGGGTGAACGTCGGGATGAACTTCAGGCGCCGCAGTCGACGTAGAAGCCACTCCCTTATCCTTCGCCGCAGCCTTGGAAGTCTTGGGCGCCATCGAATGATCGAAGAAGAAGAAGAAGAAGAAAACGGCAGCCTAGGGCAAGAGAGGTTCGAATAAAAGAAGAAAGTAAAGAGTTTTTCTAAAAAGATTACTCTTATTTATAGGCGGACAGGGGCTCATAGACCGAGGGATGCTTCGATCCGTGCGCCGCCTAAAGAACAAAATCGACGCTTCGGTCATCGAGGCAAATCTGACCCTTGGGATCCTGTCCCAAAAAGCGGCTTCAAATCTGAAACAAATCAAGACAAAATTAAGGGTCATTAAGTGAGACGCAAACGTGGCAGAAAGGATAGCATGCGGCCAGAGCGGGCCATACGGCTAAGAAGTCCATGCGGCCAAGAAGTTCATGCGGCCAGGCAGTCCATGCGGCCAGAAAGGCCATGCAGCTAGGAAGTCCATGCGGCCAGAACATCTTATGCGGCCAGAAGAGCTTAGGTGGGCATAGCCATGCTTCTTATTCAAAGTATTTCAATTTTACAAATTGAAAACTTTGAAGGAGGTCATGTAGAAGCATAAAAATGAACAGGAAATCCTATGCGGCTCAAGACTAGGAGTTTCATGCGGCTCAAAAGTTCATTAGAGTTTCATGCGGCTCAGAAGTTCCCAGCGAGCCATGTGGCTTTATGCGGTTCAAAAAGTCCTTCACAAACCGGCCGTAATTAATTTATGCAGCTGGCTCATTTAATGTCCTGATGCAAAGCGACGGCTCTGACCCGAAGGTTTGACAACCCTGACATAAAAATGAAATAATGACCCTGACATAGTAGCAGGCTCCTAGGGAAGACAAGAAAATCTTTACAACTGGCACAGTCCACCAACCCCAAAAAGCTCCCTATGCGGCTACCATCCTTCATGCGGCAGCCACTCTAATGCTGCTGCCACTCTCATGCGGCCGCTACCCCCATGCGGCTGCTCCTCCTATGCAGCTCGGATCATGGGGCCACCCCCATGCGGCTGCTACTCCTATACGGCTCGAATCATGGGGCCACCCCCATGCGGCTGCTACTCCTATGCGGCTCGGATCATGGGGCCACCCTCATGCGGCTCAGACTAAAGGATTTCCATACGGTTCAGATAAGGCCACCCTTATGCGGTTCTGACACGAGGCCACACTCATGCGGCCCAACCATGACAGTCCTTCATGCGGCTCGCAGCAGTTGGGACACGTGGCGGGAGCTGATCGAATTTCAGTAATTCATATTTATTGCAGTCAATGAGGAACACGTGGCAGAAGCTGATCGAATCTCAATAATTCATATTTATTGTAGTCAATGAAGGACATGTGGCAGGAGTCGATTAAATCTCAATAACTCAGATTTGCTGCAATCAACATAACCGTCCAAATTTGGTCAAATCACAAACAAGCCAGATTTATTGCTATCATCATAATCATCCAGATTTAATACAATTATTACAATCCAAATTTATGTCGATCAACATAATTACCCAGATATATTGCAATCGTAACAAACCAGATTTATAACAATCAACATAATGGTCTGGGCTCAGAATTCGCCACGTGGATATACACCTCCACCCATGATGCCTATAAATAGCAAGGTGCCATTCCATTGTAAAAGAGAGCACGAAGATATACGCACAGAGCCAGACACAGAGTGATCCACATTCGAACAAGAGCATTTCTTCCCCGGAGCCGAAGCTGTGTCCGATCATCCAAGGAGTAAGGCAGAGCTGCCGTCGCTTTCCCGAGCCTCTACCGTCACCCCCCAGAAAAAATAAACAATTGTACTTAGATTGCTGTATCTAGGTTTTCGTCCCTAGGCTTTCTTTGTAAAAGCAAGTTTGTGTTGTGAAGTAAAAGTCCAGTCCTCCCATAAAAACTGTTTTATTCTTTTATAATCAATGGCAAACAAGGATCTTCTAAGTCGGCGATCTGGTCCTAACAGTGAGAAGACTGATGGTCATGACGCACAAAACAAAAAGGAAATTCCAGCCTAAATGGGAAGGTCCTTTCATCATAGAATCGGTGTATTCAAACAATGCGTACCGGCTGACCAAGCCTGACGATAACTTGCTCATGATGCCTATCAACGGCAAGTTCCTGAAGAAATACTATGTGTAACCTCTTTTATATAATGTTCACATATGTCCAATCATGTAAATGTGCAGTGCGATGTTTATGTGATTCAAAAAAAAAACTATCTAACTATTATCCATATTTCAAGAGTCTTGAATACGCCCTGGATAATAGGTCCTCTAAATATTTCCCCAGTAGAATCCTTTCCGTTTTTGACTCCGTCCAAACTCGGTTTGACGAAAACAAATCACGTCCCTATTACCTCTGAATTATTTTCTGATAATTATTCCCCCAGCAGAATGATCAAATATTTTGCCACGTCCACATAACCTTTGAGCGGAGCATTCATCAAAGATAGTCCTGTCCATACTACCTCTGAACTATCCACTCCTCCCTAATGCTATATATCTTTCTACGTCCATATTACCTCTGGTCAGATATAGAACATTCTATACTATTACGTCCACATTACCTCTACTAGCAGCTTCATTCAACTTATTATCTATATTTGAAATATTCGAATATAAAATGGGTAATAGTTCCACATAAAATTTCTCCAGCGGAATACCCATCAGAAATGTCCTTGCTACGTCCACATTACCTCTAGCATCGATATTTCACAAAATCACATTCAGTTCTGAAAAGATTTTTTATTCAGTACTTAAACGTCTATCGAAAGACAGAAAAAGGGTACAAGAGCCGTGACGTCCAAAAAAAGAAAATAAAAAAAAGAGAGAGAGGGTGGTCCTCCAGCGAGATACCCTTTACACAAATGCGGTATTTGGCTCTCTAAATACAAGCACCACAGATATCACAAGCAAAGAGTGGAGCGAATGTATTCTGTTTATTCAAAATCAGTTACATTCATAGGACTACATCTCATGAGCAAAATAGAAGGTTCTTCACCTTGGCAGCACTACGTTTTTATTGAAAAGTGGCTTTGTAGCCCACGAAGGAGATCATGTTTTACTGTTGAGCAAGCAAACAAGGCTGTTGAACCTTCGAAAAGCTACACAGAGGAGGGAAAATATAGCATGCTAAAACATCTACAAATGATGTTCTCCTCTCCTCCATATGGTGGATGTCGTGGGCCTACCTCTTCAAGAGACCATACCTTCAAAACAACATCCCTAGTGTTGCTTTTGCCTACTTGAAGTTCCTTGAAAGCAAAACTTTCACGGTAATGCCTGACTACCGTCCGACTCTTCGATGTATAAAGGTTCTTCCTACCATCTGAGAAAAATCTTTCCAAAACATGAAGAGTCCTGAGCTCTCTGATGTGGGTGTCAAGTGTCGCATCTTCACTATGCCCAAAATCGCCAATACCAGTCCTGGAGAAATTTACCAGCCAGATCCCTACAGAATATGAAAAGGGGGGCAGAAAGACAGTCAGACTTAGAAAAACTACAGAAAAAACTAAGCTCTGAAGAAATTCTATGCGTCCAAAAGGCTATGCGCCCGAAGGAATATGCGCCCAAAACAAAGATACGTGGGCGCATAACACACAGACGATAAATGGGCACATAATGTGCCACAGCTTAAAGGGTGCATAACATCACAACACGTGGGCGCATAACGTACCACAGTGTTGGCGTATGGCTTCTGTGAGCGCATAGTAATGCCCACAGAAGTATGTTGCCCTAGACGCAAGCGCCCGGGCAGAAGAGAAGTCCGAGCGTCGCAAATTAATGCTCGAGACTTCATTTTTTGAAGCATACCCTCACCCAAAATCGGGTCCTGGACCACCGAGGACTCTGCCGCAGGAGGAGAGCCACCCGGCGCAGCCCCCTTGCCCTTCGCAGATCTTTTGGCAGCCTTGGGAGACATGATTCTCAAAGAAAGAAGACGAAGACTTTTTCTAAAAAATTCAAAAAAAAAGAATAATGAACTTTCTCTCTCCTCCAGGGGTCTATTTATAGGCACGGGCAACTTCCTATGCGCCCACAAACTGTATGCGCCCATGGTGTATACGCCTACTGCAGCCTATGTGCCCACATGAAGGACCAGCTCTCTGCATACTATGCGACTGTCTCTTGCTGACGTGGACAACGTATAAAGGATGGACCGCTTCAAATTCTATTTCGATGAATCTGTCAGTTCGGATTTCGAAGAAAATCTCAACAGTCGTATCTTCCTGACAGGCTGGCCAAATATTATGCACCCAAGGAGAGGGCCGTGCTATGCGCCCATTGCCTCGCGAGAAGACGATCCATGTTTCTGTAAAAGTATTTCAATCTTATTCAAGTGTCAAAAACATTGAAGGGGTCCTGTAGAAGCATAAAAAAATTTTAGCAAACACAGCTCCATGCGCCCAAGTCAAGAGAAGCTCCATGCGCCCAGTCAGTACGACTCCATGCGCCCACTGAATGAAGCTCTATACACTCACTGAATGAAGCCCCATGCGCCCAGTTCAAGTGCAACTCCATGTGCCCAAGACTAGTTCCCCCAAAAGGAGGGCGCATAGCCTGAGACATGGCTATGCGTCCAAGCCTGACTCAGTCAAAGACACGATCGAAACGTACATCGAAGCGCATGGCCACGTCAGTCTCCATGAGCAGTCGTGCACCGAAGCATACGGCCACATCAACACCACGACCAACCCACGATCTCGCAGCCTGTATGCGCCTACACCCTATGTGCACAAAGCAGGACTATGCGCCCACATAAGAACCAGCATGTCTTTTCATGTGGGCGCATAACATCATTCCAGCTCGATAATGACTATAAAAGGGGGGCTCATCCCTCTTCAAAGGACAGAACGGAGAGCATTTTCAAGAGCCAAATTGCTGTACTTCTTGCCAGTGAGCCGAGAGTTAGCAATTTTCTTAGGTTTTCTCCCACTTTTGTAATCGGAGTGTCAACAGAGTAAAGGAGCAACTGCCGTTCGATCTCCATCATCCCATTCCCCAGAATTCTTTTTTTGTACCCGGGGATCCTCAGCACAGGATCTCTCAGGCGTACTCTATTTGTGGTGCCTTGCACCAATAAAAAAAAGATAGCATTTTCTTCTTCTTTTTTGTGTGTGTCCACATCCCCATTGCACGTGCTCGTCCTATATCATCAATGGTAGGGGCAAGCTTGGTCCCCGATACAAAACTATGCTTACAATCATTCCCAAAAAGAAAGGTATTGACCTGGATATAGAACTTAGCAGCAGTAAAAAGCATGTGGGTGTCGGGTTTGTCTTCGGACAGGATAAAAACTGCCCCTGTACATCCAGTATTGTAGTAGCCCATGCACGCGTCCCGTCGATCAGACTCCCTATCGACTGGAGATGAGGACTGGGATTACCCAAGAGAAGCTGGCTATAGCCGAATTATCGTATAAAACGGCTTGGCAAGTAAGGTTCCAGGAAAGAGTAGTTCATGTTCCTAAGTACCAGATGGGAAGGCCTAATGGACTGGAGCCAACGGAATGCTCCAATAGGAAGGCTAGTAATGAGTGTTGCCTCATCTACTAGGATGTCTCATGCACGGCCACTACCAGATGGAGGCGATACCCTGAAGAATTCGTAATTCTGTAGAAAACTCAAAGCCCTCCTTCAAGCAGACACCCTTGTAACGGTCCAATTAGTGTCTCTGAACCTCCGAATGAAGGCTTATCCCGCCAAAGAATCTGTCATCAGCCCGACGTTCATCAATTTGGGACAATGTAGTACTAGCCACCCCATCGGATAGTGGAAGGGTAACTCAGTCCTAGCAAAGTCCTTCTTATCTCCGGATGTTATCGTGTTCACAAAAAAATGACACAAACCCCGTTGGATGGCACAGACCATCGCAGAAAGCAGCGTAAGACGGTGTCCAAAAGCCAGCCTTACAGCCGAAAGTATCTTCCTCCAACTGATTCTCTCAACAGACCCTGAGCCGCCAGGGACTACGTAGTCACAAAGCCATATCATCAGGAAAGCAGCAAGCACCGCCTTTTCAGACATCCTGAACTCGGCTTGTCTGAAGTAATGATAGATCAGAGAATTTTCCTCAGGATCATCCCTATCTTCGGTATCCACAGCTCCATGAGCTTTCATCAGCCGATCTATCTCAGAGATTGTCAAAGGCTTAGGCGACGAGAATGAGACTGAGTCATTCCCCCCTTCTCTGGTGAAAATATAGTTGGTCCAAGACCTTGTATGCGGGATGGACCCCTCGGTCTTACCCTTCTTAGTAGTCTGGTGACAAATAAAAAAGTGATAAAGTAACTTTTTATACACATTCATCATATCAGAGCTTTCCTTCTCCAAATCCAAGATCTCTGCATCACTGGGGACATATTCTGCATATGGCTCCACCCTCCAGGGAAGTTTGGACACCGCCTGCATCTCATGGAGAGCCAAACCCATCTACCCGCCCGGAGTAAAGAAGGTGCACGTATGATGGTTGTACAGCTCTGCCAAGGAGTCGAACATCGGCCAGTTAACCTTGATGCCATACTGAGTGGCCCTGACGGCATAGAGGAGACCGGCAGCTTTCAAAGTGGCCTCATAAGTCGAGAGCACCCATCTAGTAAGGTCACTCCAGAATGAAACGGGACGTCTCCAGCCTTCCAGCCGCATCTTCCTTTCCGGATATGACTTCTTCAACAGCATCAAGTTGGAGAGAGTCTCAGCAGCATAAGGATGAAGATCAGTCGGGACATCGTTCAGCATAACGCCCGATTGTAGCCCCCTCATGGAGTAGGATGTGGAACCCTTGACACACTTGAATGTGTCCTTCTTCCGGTCACCAGAGTTGAACTAGATCCTGCCAGAAACAACCCCAGGCAATTCAAGAGTCAGGTCCCATTTTATTTGTCTCTGCACAGCTAGATCAGCAAACGCCGACAAAGGGTATTACCAGTTCTTTGATGGCATCCCTACTCTTTGGTCATTCAACGTAGTTACCAAAGACTCTTCCAGACATATCGTCGCGTCATCCACAAATCCTATACTGTCACCAAATAGGAAGTACGGCTTCTTCCAAGAGTACGACCCTCCGAGCTTCTCGTCATTCATCATCTGCTTCAAAAAGGTTTTCTTCTGTTCAATAATGGCGATCTTCCGCTCTGTAGATTGGTCATGACTGATCTTTGCTTGAACATCACTAACCATGTTGGTTATAAGGCTCGTGCCGAGAACGTGGCAAGCAAAATCGAAAGGGATACTGCCAAGCTCTAGGACAAACATGTTTACTGCAAGGGCAGTAAGACAGTCAGACTCAGAAATCCACAGGAAAAACTAAGTTCTGAAGGGCTTCTATGCGCCTAAAGGGATATGCGCCCAAAACAAGACATACGGGCGCATAACACACGAAAAGTGCGTGGGCGCATAAACATGCCACAGTCAGAGGGTGCATAACATGGCAACACGTGGGCGTATAGCACACCACAGTGTTGGCACATGACTTCTGTGGGCGCATAGTGATGCTCACAGAAGTATATTACCTTAGACGCAAGCGCCCAGGCAGAAGAGAAGTCCGAGCGTCGCAAATTAACGCTCGAGACATTGTTTTTTGAAGCATGCCCTCATCCAGAATCGGGTCCCGGACTGTCGAGGACGCTGTCGCAGGAGGATAGCCACTCGACGCAGCCCCTTTGCCCTTCGCGGATCTCTTGGCGACCTTGGGAGACATGGTTCTCAAAGAAAGAAGACGAAGAGTTTTTCTGAAAAATTCAAAGAGAAAGGAATAATGAGCTTTCTCACTCCTTCAGGGCCTATTTATAGGCATGGGCCACTTCCTATGCGCCCACTTGTTATATTCGCCCACAACGGCCTATGTGCCCACGTGAAGAATCAGCTCCTTGCACATTATGTGACTGTCCCTTGCTGATGTGGATGACGTATGAAAGATGAACCGCTTCAAATTCTGCTCCGTTGAATCTGTCAGTTCTGATTTCGAGGAAGATATCAACAGTCGTATCTCCCTGACAGGCTGGCCAAACACTATACGTCCAAAGAGAGAGCCGTGCTATGCGCCCATTGCATCACGAGAAGACGATCCATGCTTCTTTTCAAAGTATTTCAAACTTGTTCAAGTATCAAAAACTTTGAAGGGGTCTTGTAGAAGCATGAATTTTTTTAGCAAATGAAGCCCCATGCGCCCAAGCCAGTGAAGCTCCATGCACCCAGTCAGTGAAGCTCCATACGCCCAGTCAGTGAAGCTCCATGCGCCGAGTCAGTGAATCTCCATGCGCCCAGTCAGCGAAGCTCCATGTGCCCAGTCAAGGAAGCTCCATGTGCCCACTTAGTGAAGCTTCATGCGCCCAAGACTAGCTCCTCTGAAAGGAGGGCACATAGCCTGAGACATGGCTATGCGCCCAAGTATGACTCAGTCGAAGCCATGATCAAAACGTGCACCGAAGCACACGGCTATGTTAGTCTACATGAGTAGTCGTGCACCGAAGCATGTGGTCACGTCAATACCATGACCAATCCACGATCTTGCAGCCTGTATGCACCTACATCCTATGCGCCCAAAGTAGGACCATTCGTCCACATAAAGACCAGCGTGCGCATAACATCATTCCAGCTCAAGAACGACTATAAAAGGGGGACCTCATTCCCCTTCAAAACAGAGAACGAAGAGCATTTTTAAGAGCCAAATTGCTGCACTTCTTGCCATTGAGCTAGGAGTTAGCAATTTTCTTAGGTTTTCTCCCACTTTTGTAATCAGAGTGTCAACAGAGTAAAGGAGCAACTGTCGCTCGATCTCCATCATCCCATTTCCCAGAATTTATTTTTGTACTCGGGGATCCTCAGTGCAGGATCTCTCATACGTACTCGATTTGTGGTGCCTTACGCCAATAAAAGAAAAGACAGCATTTTTTTTCTTTTTTGTGTGTGTCCACACACCCACTTGGAACATTCTTTGTTTAACCTTCTTATTAAAGGCTCCAGAAATACGACCCTGATAGAGCTCGATGTGCTGTTGAGCAAAAAAATATTTTTTGTCAAGTGCCTCTAGCTTCTATGGTAGGCGACAATGATTGTCCTCATCTGTCAGCTGATTTATGATAGACACCCATAGCGAGGGAATCTGGATTTCGAGAGAAAGGACTGCTTTGTTCCCACACACCAATGAAAAAGAGGTATTACCCGTTGGAGTTCGGACTATTGTGCGGTAGGTCCAAAGGCATTCACCTAACTTCTCATCCCAGTTACATTTATTAGATGACATGACTTTACTGAGGAGTTTGACGATCGTCTTATTGAAGGCCTCGGTCAATCCGTTCACCGCTGGGTTGTAGATGGTAGATGCCACATTTTTGGATGTGATTCTTATCACAGAATCTGTTGAACGCATGACTTATAAATTATGGACCATTATCATGGATGATCCTCCGGGGTACCCCAAAACGGTAGATAACGTGATGCTTGATGATGCTAATCACCTTTGAGCTCTTTACCTGTGACAGAGGTACTACTTCTGTCCACTTAGAGAAGTAGCCGTTGATTGCCAAAGTAAATCGATGCCCTCTGGATGACGGAGGGTATCGGTCCGACTATGTCCATATCCCAGGCTTCAAACGGCCAAGAGGCGACCGTAGGGTATAGGAACTCCAAAGATCGATGGATGAAGCCAGCGTACAACTGGAATGCTCGGTATTTCTTTGTATATTCGACGGCGTCTGTCATTATGGTGGGCCAGTAATAACCTATGCATCAAAGTCGATCCTGTAGCTTAGGACCGGGTTGATGGGCTCCATAGGTACCGTTATGGGCTTCCCAGAGAGCTTTGATCGCCTCTTCGTTTGATAAACATCGAAGAAGAAGCCCGTCTTATGAACGACGATACAACATTTTAGTAGCTATATCATAGTAGAATCGAAGAAAGCATCTTTTGACAGACACCACTTCTTTTGGGTCGTTCGAAAGGATTTTGTAAACCACATAGTCGATAAACGGAAATCGCCAGTCCCTGACATTCATGTTAGTGTCTAATTGCATAACATGGTATAGGCACATGCATAAGTTATTCTTGAGACACACCAGTTCTTGGCCAATCACCATGACGAAGTGTTGGGTCCCGACGGGTGCTGCCAAGGAGGCGGTGAGGCCTGCCAGAGCATCGACCTCCAGATTTTGTTGTTGAGGCATATGTTCTATGAAGAACCTAGTGAAGGTAGAGATGATATCCAGGGCTGCTTTATGGTAGGGAAGTAGGTCTTCGTGATGGACCTCGTACTGCCCTCTAACCTGGTTGACGATGAGTTTCGAATCGTCATAGGACTCGAGGCATTCGACCCCCAATTGTCTTGCTAAATAGAGCCCGATAGTGAGGGAGTTTTACTCTCATATTATTGGAGCACGACTCTGTAAGGAAATAGACATGCTGGATGACCAGATTGTTTGGAGAGACCAAGACCACCCCCAGTACTGTGATAATCTGACCCTTAGGGCCTGTTCTCGAAGTACCATCGAAGAACATCCTCCAGACGGAGTTCTTTTCGGCGATATTGGACTCCAACACTTCATCTGGGATATCTTCATAGAGTTTTGATGTTTCTGGTATCGGGTGTGTGGCTAGAAAGTCGGCCAGTACTTGACCCTTGACAGTATTTTATGGAACAAATACCATATCATATGGTGATGGTAGTATTGTCCATGTAGCTAATCGAGAGTTTAGCACTTCTGGCTTCGTCATAAGGACCCTGAGTGGATTGACTCAAGATGTGACCTGGATCATCTGACCCGTAACATAATGGTGAGTTTTTTTGTATAACGAAGACCAAAGCTAGGCTTTTTTCTCAAAAAGGTTATACCGATGTTCAGCCCCAATAATCGTCCTACTTCGAAAGTAGATGGCTTATTCATGGCCCGTATCGTTGTTCTGAGCCAGCAAAGCGTAAAGAGAATGGTCCATTGTGCGAACATAGAACAAGAATGGTTTACCCACCATTGGCACTACCAGGACTGAAGGGTTTGTGAGGTAAGCCTTGATGTCGTCGAATGCCTTCTGACATTCTTCGGTACAGACATAGGAAACTCCCTTATTCATAAATTTGGTGAAGGGTTGGCATCGTCCAAAAAGATTTGCTTTAAATCTTCTGATATATATGAGACGTCCCTGTAGGCCTTAAAGTTCTCTCAGATTCTTCGGAGGGCGCATGTCAAGGATAGCCTTGGTCTTCTCCGAGTCAATGTGGATGTAAAGCCCCATTCCCAAAATATGTAGGACTAGGTATGTAGACATGCCAGCCATATAATAAATATACGTAAGCTGTAAAATACAGTATAACCATGACAACTAATCTCCACCATAAAATAAAGATAAATCTTTTATATATTCAAGTAAGAATTTGTCATTTGTACATGTAGCTGGACGAAGACAAATCCACTACCAAATATTTAAAAGAAAAGTAATACATAAACAAAGAAATGATTTGGCAAGAATAGCATGGACGATCCAAGGGCAATCATCTTCGAAGGAATAGAGAAGATCACCACCTTGGCTGGAACACCTGCGAAAAAATAAAAACACACACCTAGAGAATTCACTAGGTCCACAGAGGGACGTAACAAGATACAGGAAGAACATGCATAATACTGAATATAAACTGCTCAATAATAAGTCAAATCGGATAATAACATGGTCCAATATCCCACCCTTGAATTAGCGTACCATTCCTCCAACCAAACAAGGACAGGAGATGGCACCCTAATCCACGATGAAGTATCTTTCCTTGCCAAGCATCCAATATAGTATTCGAACCACAACAAGGTTCAGTACCTTCTCATCGAAGCAGTGAACCACACCTACAACCAAAAAAGGACATGGTGTGGCAAACTAGTCTACGACAAGTTATTGTTCCAAGCCGTGATCAGATATAAGTACACAAACCAAAAGTACCGATACCTAACGGATAAGGTAGTCTAACCGTTCTAAATGAATGCAGTTTAAGAACAAACCTCTAACGCATGGACTGTTTGGCTAAAATAGGATCGGCATAGTCCCCTCTCTGGGCACCAGGGGCCCAGTAATAATGTAAGAGCATAAAGCTTTGCAGAACGTCAGTGGCCATCAGTAACAATGGGTAATCACACCTGCGTCTCCGGCGGAGCTCATGGGTTACAAAGGTAATATGCATAGTAGCCCATACGATAAGGAAATGTCCGTCCCGCCCTATGCCTACTATGTTGTATCCACAACACCTATAACCTCTATTAACCGCTAAGTCAAACTAATCATGCAAAATACTATTAGCGGTTAATCCTATCGCACGACTTATACGTATAGGTGACCAACCAGCTACGTATGTCCGTATTCTATATGCGACTCGCGACTTCATGGCACAAACATATCAAGGCCAGTGAATGCAACATAACTGAGCGTGGTCTCTTAAATCTAGGGTTAATTTACATATAAATAAATAGAGAGAGAGTAAAGACAAAATTAAACAGTAACTACATCTAAACATGATTTAAAAGAATAATTTTATATTGCAGAAATTTAAATAATAGGTAAATGCATAAAATATGAGCTAAAGTAAATAGACAGTAAATGGCAAGGTATCTTCCCTGGTAGTGATGCCTGAGGTGGTGCGATAATGAAGGTAGCAAGAAATCTGACTTCAGTGTTATAACTACTCACGACGGCCTCTGATGATGGCATGGTCTGTTCCATCGGGTCCAGAATAATCAAATTAGCTAGCGTGATAGGGGGATGTACAAAATTGACGAGGGAATAGAAAAAATGGGTTTTGTCACGGACAAAAGGATAATCGGAGGAAATTGGATAAATAATATATATACAATTTTTGAAAACTATTTATAATCCTTGAAATATATTTACTAGTAAAATAATTTTTTTAGATAAATACTGAAAAATATAAAAGTAATTTTAGGAAAAAAAAACTCTAGATTTGTAAAATAGGATATTTAGATAGAAGCTATGTTTTTATTAGTAAAAAAAATTAGAATCTAGAAAAATCATTTTAGGACAAAATTATAAATTTTGGTCAGTAATATATATTTTTGGATAATACATAAAATCTAGAAAGGTTCATATTGCTGAAACTAAATTGTCAAAATAATTTTAGGTTAAAATAATATAGTAGTAACCTTAGGGTTTCTAACAAAAATTTTTGAACTATATATAGGGCCAATATTTGTTACACTAAATCGCTAGAAATATTTAGTGACCATAATAATAACAAAATATTAATATTATAATTTACAAATACTAGATAATAATATTAGTTAGAATATATATATATATGTATATTAATAATTTAATAATAATAATAAAACAAAAAAACAAAATAAATAAATAATGAAATAATCTAAACTATAACCCAGCTGTTCTCTCTCTCGAGAGAGAACAAAGTTAATAAAAAAATTAGAAGAAAAAGTAAGAAGGGGGAAAGAGTGATGGAAAGAAGAAGAGTGAGAGGGAGAGGGCAGTCAGAGCTATGGGAGAGAGGCGGAGAGATAGAGGAAGAGGGAGATGGGGACGGGGGAGAGAAGAGTGGGAGCTTACCACTGCTGTGCGGCAGAATGGCGGACACGCGCTAGAGGGGCAGATCCGGTGGAGGCCAAGTCCGTGGCGTTCGTCGGCACGAGGATGTGGGGTGCGGCCAGAGGAACTCGCCACGTGATGATGAGGCATCGTGGTAGGTAAAGACTGGACGGTGTGGCGTCCGCGCGCGGTGATCTCGCGGCGGTGGCGAAGGGTAGCTTGTGACGCCGGAGTTGCTACGTCGAGGGGGTGCAGGTCTAGGCGACGCGGTGCTGCCCAGCCGGAGGCGGCAGAAGGTCGGCGGTAGGTCAGCAGAAGGGAGGACCAGACCGGATCTGGCGACGCAGCTTACCGGAGGTCGACAACGCGGGTACGGGGACAGCGGCGGCAGATAGGTGAGGGTGGTGATAGTGGTGTTTGTTTGTTTCTTTTTCTTTGTTTGTGGGTGATGGCCGGGTTTAGGGCGCGGTGGCGCCGGTTTGATGGTGGTGATGGTTTTGTGCGGTTGGGCCGGTGGTTTGGATAGTGGGTCAGGGTCGGCCAGGCGAGTGGTGATTGTGGGTGATGGCGGACGTGCAATGGGTGGCGGTGATGGTGACTGTGCGATGGTAGGGGCTTGGATGAAGTCGGAACGATGATAGCGGCTATCTTCCTGGTCTTGGCGGAGGGATGGTATTGTTGGTGACGGTGGTGGAAGGCTGTGGCAGAGGTGTAGTCCGATGGAGATGCTGGATGGGGTATTGGAGGTTGTGGATGGGGGATCCGTTTGGGGGCTGGCCGTGGTGGCGATGTCGGGGTGGCTTAGCATTAGTGGCTGATGATAGAGAGGCTGTGGGGATGGTCGAGCCCGACGACGGTGGCGGACAGGGGACTGAGGGAGGGATCGTGTAGGATTAGGCTTTGGAATCATGTCCAAGTGTCGGACACGAGGACGAAGTTGAGGTCCGGGGTTGTCGGACAAGGAAAAATAATTGTATATGTAAAGAAATAATTTATTGTAAAGACACCCGGGGTCAGACTCGAGGCCGTCACGGCTGACACGAGGAAAGTAGACATTGACACGGTGCCTGATAGTTTTAGGTGGAGAAATTTCTGAGATTTATGGAAAAAAGAACAAGGGAGTTCTCCTTATATAGGAGGTGGACTCCTAGATGGATAGAGACTAGGAGAAATTAAATCCCACTAGATAATCCACTATTAATTTAAATCGAACATTTCAATCAGATCCAAATAAAAATTCAATTTAAATCTAAATAAATTCAATCCAACTTAAATATAAATAAATCACATATTTAAAGTAAAATATTTAAATTAAATCGATAAAACCTAATCATAATTTAAAGTACCACAAATAAATTCAAAATAACTTTTTATAAATTTAAAATAATAATTAATTTCGAAAATCATAATAAATATTTAAGTATTTGAAATAACTTTTTAATAAATTAAGATAATTAATAAAAAATAATTTTGAAAATTCAAAATATATACATGAACTGAATTTCATGTACTCGCATGAAATTATAATAATTACAACATAATTTTCTAATTTATTATCTATATTTGTACAACCATTTAAAATAATCTTTATATAATAAAAATAAATTTTGGCAAATATCGTGTTACGCATTTTATCGCAAATATTTATATTATACTATTTTTTTGAAAAGTATACTTGTTTTATAAATAAAAAAACTTAAACTAATTTTTTTATAAAAATATATATTCCTCGTTTATACGTATTCGCACTCGACGTTCCAATACTTAAAATAAAAAACACTACCAAATAAATTAATTTAAAAAATTTTATAGTAAAAATTTAGGGGTTTTACAGTAGATGCCCTTTGCGGTGATAACGAAACCCAAGAACTTGCCACTAGAAACCCCAAGGAAGGATTTAGCTGTGTTCATCTTGAGTTGATGGGACCGCATGAGATCAAAGACTGTTCTTAGATAATGTAGGTGATCACCCCGAACGCAACTTTTAACAATGATGTCATCAACATAACATTCGACTATTTTGTGAAGGCGTTTGCGAAAGATGGTGCTCATAACTTGCTGGTAGGTTGCACCTACATTCTTTAATCCGAAGGGCATCTCTATGTAACAGTAGACTCCTTTTGGGGTTTAAAATGACGTGTACTTCTCATCGTCCAAAAACATCTTGATTTGGTTATAGCCCGGATACCTATCCATGAAGGACATGCATTCAAAGCCATATGTATCGTCGATGATGTTGGGGTAGAAGCGTTGTTGTTGCTGCTTAACAGGCTTTGTAAAACCCCTATTTTTTTAAATTATTTATTATTGTTATTTTATATATTGATTTTCAGATGATCCGATTTGTCCAAACTAGTCCGAACTGGGCCTGGACCGAACCCAAGCCCAAGTGGACATGTGGTGTGACCAATGACGACAATGTAGGCATGTTTTAAGTATGTACTAATATTTCCTAAATTATTTTAAAATTTTATGTTTAATCTCTAATTATTTAATTATTGGTACAAAACTTATATTTTATTATTAAAATAAGGTTCCTAATATTTGTATAAATTTCTGGACCCGGATAAGAGGCATAATATACTTTCACCAAAAATTATCATTTGATTATTTTATTACTGCAATTTATTATTAATGTATTTTTAGAATTAATTAATTTATTTAGTTAATGGTGATCTTCTCGCCATTAAATATATGTAGATATGTAAATATATTTAAATGTATTATATATACATATATAGATATGTTTAAATCTATTAAATATCTGAATAAGATAGCGTTAAACTGATAATTTGATTTATGGAGATTTTGTTATGTATTTAAATATATATACACATCTATAGATATGTATATATATAAAAGATAAGATAAAGAGAAAAAAAAATAAGGAGACAATGGAGTGGCCGGCCAATGGGGTGGGACCGACCACCCCAAGTCTTTAAAGAATAAGCCGCTGCCTAGCAGCAGCACCCATAGGTTGCGCCCCCCCCTTTAAGCATAATATAGCAGCACAGCTAATAGAAGCCGACCACCCACACCTGAATCCGCAAGCTACGCACAGCATATATGCTGGCCGAACCCAATTATAAAAGAGGATTAGCATCAGCACCCTCTATTAAGAGGCCGACCCTCCCACACAAATATATATAAGTTATATATATATATATAAGTTTTGGAAAACCCTAATCTCCTTCTTCCTCTACCTTCCTCCTCCTCTCTCCTCCACCCTCGGCCAACTCCTCCCCTCCGCGAGCACAGCAGCACCCCGCGACAGCAGCGACGGAAATGACGACGACAACAACAACAATAAAATAACAGACTCCCACTTTAAGGTATCCCACTTCCCCGATTGATTTCTCTGTCAATTCTACTCCGATTTTCGATCCGTAAATTCGTGTAGAAAGCCCACATGACCCTCTTCGAGATCCCCAGGTGGATTTCGACATGGCAATCCAACTTGCTCGAAAAATCGAGACGAAGTTGGAGAAAAACCACTTTTCTGAAATATTAAAAACTGTTTTGAAACACCAACTTGTCGGCCACTTTTCTCGCTGTCCATTAAACTTTCGTAAAAACTAATTGAAGATAGTCAAAGACAACATAAACGAGATTGTAACGCACCTTTTGGATTCACTTTTCATCTAGTGTGTAAAAGGTTACACGTTGTTAAAGTTTTACGAAAAATTGTAAATTCTGTTTTCAAAAAGTGGAAAAACACCCGATACGGCGTGCGCCCCGACAAACCGGGCGACGTGGTCGCACACTATACGCATCGAAAGGCGCGTATGGATGTTCTCGACATGTGGGAACTGACGGAACCCGATTTCGTTGCATATGTGCGACGAAATCAGTGCGTATCCGTCGAGATACCCCGTATCGACCCTTTGCAAATTAAGTCACAAATTTGTGCACACTCGTCATATCGCGATGAAACTTGTGCCATTGGACTCGAAATATTTTTATGGTCCTGTGAGCCAAGTTTGGTCCGATTCTGAGACCGTTGATCGGGACACTATTTTGGCGGGCCCACAATCCCACTCAACGGGCGATTTTGTGCACGGCCCACCGGAATCCAAAATTGGACATACCGTTGGGTTCATCTCATCAAAACAAATTCGTAAACATATAGTTTGACGACTTTAGAGACCGTAGATATTGGCTCGTATTTTTGTGCAAAGTGGGTCCAACGGCGGACATCGTTTTGACCCAAAATTACGATTTTGCCCCTGTTCCAGAATTTGACTTTTGGATTGGCGTTTCCTAGGCATATCTTTTATTCCATACTCGTTTGTGATGTTTGTTTCAGCATCCGGAGCTTCTTGTGGATTTTGACTTTCGTGTTGACGATTCTGATTGTTGGATTTTGCTGCTTCTCGCACCACCCGCAGGCAAGATACCTTGCCTTATTTACTGTTTATAATGAGATGCATCTTTATTTATTTATTTACTGCTTATTTATTATCTGTTTCCAGTTGGATTCATTATTTTCTATTTTGTTCACTTTATTTTGTTTCGGTTATTTTTCCTTCTTGTCTTTACGCATATGGACCTAGTCTTAGTGAACTACCTTCTGTTAGGGACCTTGGGAGGGAGACGACAGTTAAATGTATGGGCTATCCAAATCCAAAAGCTGTAGTAACTACGTACTACGGTAGTCGAGTCGCGAGGGTCACTAGCCTCGAGCTATGTGGACTGATGGGTCACGTGGGCCGCTAGCCTCGAGTTATGCCGGCTGATAGTATTGGTACATGACGTGTGCGTGTTATGAGTTATCCTGGGGGAGTCATCCTTCACCTGCCCATACATCGAGATGTCTTCTAAATTGCCTACTAGAAAGGTTAGGAGAACTTAGCAAATTTCATGTTCCAATCATGGCAGAGAAAAATGTCACATCGCGGAATAGTAAGTTACCCCTTGTCCTTGTTTGGTTGTAGGGGTAGCCTACTGTTTCGATGATGGGATATTGAGCCGTGTTATGGGTTGGACACTTTTACTTTATCTTTATTTTATGGTGCATTTATATTCAGTTCATATGGCATGTTCTTCCTGTATCTTGTTACGTGCCTCTGAGGACCTGGTTATCTCTCCAGGTGTGTGTGCTTCTGTGATATTACAGGTGTTCTATTCGAGGTCGCGATCTTCTCTATTCATTCGGAGAAGACGTGTCTTGGGTCTTCTTTGCTACTCCCGCCAAATTATTTCTATTTCCATGTATATTTTTCCTTACTTGTTGGTAGTAGATTTGTCTCCGTCCAACGCACTGTACAAGACTTATTATAGTTGATTATATGATATCATTTATTTATCTAGTGGATGGGATTTAGTTATTATGGTTCTACTACATTTTACAGCTTATGTATACATACGAGTTTCCATATATTGGAGTATACTTCGTATGTATGCAGCTGGCATGGATACGTACCTAGTCGTAAGTATTTTGGGACTGGAGCGTTACATGTTTTTATGGTGGCCCATGCAGGTCGAGTTTGTCACTTCGGTTACGTTACTGTACCGATGTGAGCCTGCAACATAGGATTAGAATCTAGGAATCTCAACCATACAACTTGACCTTTTCCATTGGCTTCAAATTTTGAACTCTCGTTCGACTTCCTTGAATTGTATTTTGCTTGGTTCCTTTCTACCGTTGATTCTTATTTTCGTGCTTAGTGTCAACTAGGAAAATGACTACACTTGTATATGCTCATAGGTCAAACACATGGCTAGAATGGTTATATTGGCAATTGGAATACATTCAAGACTCTAATTGAGTTAAAAAAAAGGCTTTTTAGTGTGATTTAATGATTAGTAATTGGTAAAGTAGGATATTACCACGGAAAGCTTTAACCTGGAGATTTCTAAATAGTAAACACCAGAGGATTTATAGAATTTCATACTTGGTTTAAGAAATTGATTGGAATTTTGAGTTGTGATGTTTATGATTTATGGGATTATAGTTAAACACCTTTGAGCAGTTATAAATTTGGTTTGAAAATGATCGTAGATTTTAAATGTGGCAGTATAAATTATTTAAATTTGAGTTGTACAACTTGCGATTTTCGTGTTTAGTAAATTTTGAATTTTAAGTGGAAGTAATGACGGTGAATTTTGGTTTAAAATATTTGAAAGTTATGAAAACGATTTTTGAAATTTTTTTGTATTTTAAATGGTGTCCTATGATTGAGGATTTACAAATCTATTTAGATTTTTGGTAAAAAAAATAGATTTTGACTGATAAGATTATTTGAAAATTTAGTTTAATGAGGGATTGCTAATATTAAAATTTTTGGGAGAATTTCGAAGAATGTGATGGAAAGTTATTTTGATTGATTAAAGGAAGTTACCATTTAAAAGTTGCGATTTTGTTGGAATAACTTAGCATGAATAGAAGTTAAAATTGATGAGAGCATTGAGCTTAATTTTTTAGATTGCCTTTAATATGCTAAGAGTTTTATTATGAGTTATTGGAAAACTTTAGAGTGTTTAATTTTTGATTGATTGTGAAATTTTTATGGATTCGTAAATTATGACCTCTTGAGTTAAATAGTTGAATTTAAACGTTAACTTTGGAAAAAGGTTAGTAGTAACGTGAAAAAAAAATTTCTTTGAGATTTATGATAGTGATTTAAATTTTTATGATAAATTTGAACGGCTTGGAGTGAATACAAATTTTGGTGGTTTATTTTTGAAAGTTTAATTTTAAAACTTTTGGAGGAAACACGAGTAGAAATATTAATGGTAGGCCACAAGGGTAGTCCTAATAAGTTAGAAGTAGTCCACACTAATTGCCATGTCACTTATGACCATAATAGTAGTATATACACAAATATTGTTAGTCATCTACCCAGCTATGTGATTATATTTCCACCTCGACTTACTCGACCTTCCTTCAATTCTAGATCTTTTAATTGCGACCTTCTAACCCATTTGCAATTTGAATAATGATTTAATGGTTCCTTAACTGTATTCATCTAGGAGACTATCTTCTCTCCGAAATTGTGTTCCTAAATTATTTTTACTGGATTCTCTAATTAATTTTATTTCATGCTTTAACTTGATCTTCTTTATTTTTGTGCATTAATTATCACCTCGTGAACTCCCACTTTCTATTTTAGATCTTTTGGCGTCCCTTACCATGACTTGGATATTTGGTGCACAACACTAGACTTTTCCTTCTAACGAATTTCATATGTAAGACCTAGACGAGCCCACCTTCATGTAAACATATCATGTCCCATCAAAACCCATCTCCTTGTACTCTATTTCTTGATATGACCTTATGGTCAAAATGACCAAACTATAATCCTTACCATGATACCAATATATTTTTCAACCACGGATAGGGATTCAACCTCGACTCAATTCTTTCGACCCGATATGTGATTTTGTTCTACTTAATTCCTTAAATGCTTAAATTTGTACTTTATCTTAATTGCTTGACCCATTGTCCTATGATACTATTAGTTTAACTCTTGTAAGTTGGGTAGAATACCTCACCACTAAACAAACCTTTTTCCTTGTGAACCACATTGGTAAGTTCACTTAGACTATAAATTCAGAGGATCCTACCTTATCTAGTCTACTCAGCCATAGATGAAGAAACACTATGACAACTGTATAGGCCCAAACTTCGGAGGAGCCTTGATTTTAAAAGATCTGGGACTATTTAATTTCCTTCATCAGTACCTCCCTTGCACATATTTTGATTTTCTGAAATTGGGGATTTTTAAAAATTTATTATTTTTATTATTTATTAAGTGGTATTTTAGTCATGGTATGATTTTCTGGTGATTTTAGTTAAGTTAAACCATTTCTAAAGTCATGCTAAGTCATGACTTATGACTTTATGATTTTGGTTAGTATAACTTAGTGTAAACCCTAGTTTTCTCTAACCTAGAAGTTGCCATGACCATGAGAGCTTAGCCATAGGCTTAGAACACCAAATTAGTGATTTTTAGCCTAAAGGGTATTTTGATAATTTTCTAGAAATTATTTGGAGTTATTTAGATCCATGTGTTTTTATTATTGTTTAATTATTGTTAAGTGTCATGAGAGCCCCTAACCAAGTTTAGCCTAATCTAGAGGTTAGTTACTAACCTAGAAGCTATATGATAGATATTTGGTCATGGGTTAAAGTGAGATAAATATCTAATTTACCATTAAGGATATTTTCCTTAAACCACTCCAAATATCAAGACCCTTTACCCAAAGTCCAAGCCTTAGCCATGAAGGAAGGGCTAGGACACACCCCCCCAATGCCATGGCCGGCCAAGGGCACCCCCCTTGGCAGCCCACACTTCTATATAACCCCTTTGTATTAATTCATGAATAATTTACATGAATTTAATTCCTAGAAAATTCCAATTTCTTCAAACCTACACAACTTGAGCAATTTTGATCCAAATCACCTCTAGTTTCTTGCATTGGACTCCCCTACACTAGAGGGTACTAGTTAGGGCCTGCTATTGAGGATTTGGAAGCTTTTGGCATCACAAAGTTGAAGGATACACACCCCCCTCTTCTTTAATTTTTATTGGATTTGCACAAATAGGTAAATGCCCATAAACTTTGTTAAATTTGTATTTTCTCTTCATATTTGCATGCATCTAGGTACTAGGGTACTGTAGGTCAAGTTTGGTGAAAAATATGATTGATTTGGTGTCCGTATCGGACACGTATCCTAGGCTTTTAAACTGTGTTTGATGAAATGCCACTGAGAAATGGATTTTGTTAAAATGTAAAACAAATTACATTTTTTGTTAGCCCTAGACACCTAGGTCACAACCCTAACTGTTTGGACACATTTTTGAGTCGTGTCCGTGTCCAAAACGGACACGAATCCACTACACGAGACTCGCGTGCGTGCCCTGCTACCACGCTCCTCGTGCTCACTGCACAGTGCACTAGGACACGAGATTTTTGGCATGGATACGGGGGCAATGTCTGCGAACATGCCCCCAAAATTTGGTGTCGCTTCGTGTCGTGTCGAGTGAGAAATCTCACTCGCACTGGACACGGGCTGTCAACGCACACGCGCGCGAGGGCAACTTCGAGCGTGTCGTGTCGCGCGGATACGACACTTGGGTGCCTCGTAATGACACCATCGTGTAGCCCTTCATGTGGCATATACGAGGACACGAGCACGTGGTGCGGCGTGTCCTGTGTCGCGAACACGAGGCGTGTGACAACGTGCACGACGCTGTCGAAACACGCGTGTATCAGTCGTGTTTTCACGACTGATACGGAGTTCGTTTTGTGTCCACGAGTGTCGTGGACACGTGTCAGAGTGTCCATCGTGTAGCCCTATGTGTGGGCTACACGTGTGTGTGACCACGAGTCGTGTCGTGTCTCGTGGTGTGTCCACGAGACACGTGAACACGTGCACGACGCTGTGCACTGTGTTCGTGTATCAGTGCTTACCCGAGTGAGTTTTTACGTGTTTGGACACGCCGTGTCATGTCGTAGTGGACTGCCACTGACACACACGACACGTATATATATAGGGCATCAATTACCAACCTAGGGAATCGAGCCATAGCTTGGTTTAGTGTGGGTAATTTGAATTACCTAGTTTCGAGCAAAACAGTCTAGTTTCCTGTTTTGGGATATTTTTCCAGTTTTTGTAAAATGAATTTCAAACCTAAAATTGATATAATTTATACTTTGTATTAGTGTATTTCAGTATGTATATATGTAGTATATATGTATGTGTGAGTGTGGGTGAGATTTGGGGTTAAATGGTAGTGTGTGTGTGTGTAGTAGTGTACATGTATACATATGTATGTATATGTGGACTGTGTGTGTGCGTTGGGGTGCCAATTTGTGGTTCCAGGAACTGGAACCCAGCCCCCTCTCTCACTGTCCTGTGCTCTGTCCCCTCTTCCTGTCTCTCTCTCATTCTCACTCTCTCACTCTATGTCTCTCTCTCACTTCTCCCTCTATATATATGTATATATATAAAAGTTTTATATATATATATGTAGTTTTATATATATATATGTATATATATATATATGATATATATATATATATATATATATATATTGGTATTAGAGTACATTGTGACATTATGTATATATAAGTGAGTGTGATTGTAATATATAGGGTATACATACATATTGATACTTGGGTAGTAGATAGATAGTGTATATCTATATATATATATATAGATATATATATGTATGATTTCTAAATATAGGTTATGAGGAAACCTATAGGTTATCAAGCCTATGGCCTAGGTTACAAGCCTATGGCATTAGAGGCTAACTCAATTTGACCTAGTTAACCTAGAATTGACTAGGATTTACCTAACTTTGACTAGTTTAACTAGTCTGACCATGTTTGACCCAATTACCTCATTGACTAGTCTTTGTTGACCTAATTACCTTACTGACTAGTCTTTGTTTGACCAATACCTTAGTTGGTCTAAAGTTTGACCTAGACTTGACCCAGATTGATCATGTTGACTAGTATTTGACTTGTTTGATTAGAATGTTGACCAAGAGTTGACTTTAACCTAGATTTGACAAACCTTGACTTGTTTGACCTTGTTTGACTCTAATTGACCTAGTATGACTTCCTGTGACCTAGTTTGACTATTAGAGTTGACCAAGAGTTGACTTTTGACCAGATTAACCTAGGATCATGTAGTATGCATTGTACACTTTATTTTTACCATTGTGGATACATTGTGACTTGTATTGCTCTGATTAGGAGCCATATACCTCTCCTCAGACAGTATATCTTCTTCAGACATTCAGTTATCAGGCGAGTACATTCTCTGACCGTTTCATATTTGCCAGGATTTATATTCTTGCTCTAGATTACTTTACTTGATGCTGACACGATTGTATCACGGATTGGTACTATATGGATCTTTTCATGAGATGTTATCCCCCTCGGGAGCATCAGATACAGCATGTTTGTGCGTTTCACGAATCATCATGTATCTCTATGCTTTCATAGATTCACGAATCGCTTGTGACTCATGTACTCTCATGATTCACAGAGCCTCTCATGAATCTCCCATTTATGGGCTTATCATGAATCTTAACATAACTTGAACGGATCCTTGTGTATTGATTGGGGATGGGGGAGTGGAAATAGTCATGTGGATATTACCCCAGTAGCTATAGCCATGAATCACTCTTAGCTGTAGCCATGAATCTCCTATGCCATTTCACATGTCTATATTTTACTCTGACTCACTAGACACTGCTAGTTCTCTATTATAGTAGATATTTCAGTACAGTTATCTCTTTTGCTACATGTATCTTCCTTCAGCGTTTCCTGTATTTTACTCTATTGCATGCTTTATATTTTCTATCATACTATGCACTGCGTGAGATGTATTGTGCTCGTTCCTGTCCTGACTGGACCTGTTGAAAATATTACAGAGGATGAGGATGAGGCCCTGGTGTCTACCTATTATGGAGCAGGACTAGATGACACTTATGTTGTGGACCCTCAGCAGGATCCACCTGCAGCTGAGGATGTTGTCCCAGTAGTCTAGGCTAGTTTAGCTAGACAGTCTTTTCTGTATTATCTTTTTGTCTCACATTCTGAGTTGTATTTTGAGATGTTGAGATATGTAGACTCTTAGACTTATTGTATTATGAGTTGACATTCTGATGTTATGTTATCCTAGACACTTGGACTTATTTCATCTATTCTACTGTTCTCTTTGAGTTACTGTCTATCCATCTATCTTTCATTCTTCAGCCTAGATGTGATTGAGATTGTTTTCTGTTTGTCACCTCCATTCGGAGAGTATAAACTGTACATGTACTTTATATTGTTAGATGATTGACCTAGGACAGCGTTCTACCGCCGACACTGCGGCGTAGGCTGGACGTACCCACTTCTCGTGCCCTTACTCTAGGGTGCGGGTCGTGACACGTTTTTAGTGGTGGCCCATGCAGGTCCTGTTTATGTAGTGGTATTCGAACTAGAGTATCACTACAGCCTGCGATAGGGTTTGAGGAATAGGCTTAGAAGAGTGGATACTCAATCACAATTAGGAAATTTCCATAGATTTGAATCTACTGACCATTGTTCAAATCTGTATAATCTATTTCATATTGTCCTTTGATACTATCATCCTTGTACCGTTATTGACTTCCTTATTGATCTGTCTTCAGGATGGTGGAGACACGATCACAGCGTCTCGATCCAGGTGACACCACTGTGAGGTCTGTCACCTCTCGTCCAGTTCACCAGGACCCGGGGACCACAGCTCCTCTTACTCCAGCTCATGTGGGAGCTTCTGCCACATTTGGGGGTGTACCTCTACTTATTCGAGGGACCATCCCAGCTACCCCAGACATGCCTCCCCCACAGTTTCGTCAGCCACAGTTTCAGCAGCACCAGCAGCACCAGCAGCACCAGCAGCAGTTCCAGCCGCCGATGCCATCTGGATTAGTGGATGCTGCATAGATGTTTTCATACTTCCAGTATTTCCTAGAGATGCAGCAGGCCCAGCAGCAGCGTCATACGACGAAGTTTACCAGGGGCATAGATGAGGTCCATCAGCTGGCTAGAGCGACGGTGGAGAGGTTGGCTGTCCAGCCACAGGAAGGATTGGGACAGCCGCGACAGCAGAGGATTCCGGGCATTCAGGACTTCAAGAAGATGAACCCCAGGGACTTCTTAGGGACAGAGGGGATTCTTTATGCTGATGACTGGATTGAGCACATTGAGGAGATTTTTCGACTGGCGGAGATACCAGCCGGACTACGGATAGAGGCAGCAGCCAGCCAGATGCGGGATCTTGCCCGTACCTGGTATCAGACGGACCCGAGAGTGGGCACTCCAGGGCAGACATGGGGAGCTTTCAAGGAGCTCTTCAAGGGGAAGTTTTTCCCGGATCAGGCAGTCGGTGCTTTGGAGACCCAGTTCGAGAACCTAGTTCAGGGGAACCAGACTGTAGAGGAGTATTCCGGTGAGTTTTGCCGGTTGAGCAGATTCGTGGAGGGCCTTAGCGAGACAGCAAAGGCGAGGAGGTTCAGGAAGGGCTTGGTCAAGGAAGTAAAGTCCTTGACCAAGAGTGACAGGAATGCCACCTTTGAGGAGGTCCTAGCAGGAGCGATGGCAGCTGAGGATGATCTTGAGCTGAAGCTCAAGAGGGGCCGTGATACACAGGGAGCAGGCAGCAGTGGAGGTCAGGCCAAGAGGCCTCACTATCAGCATCAGCAGAGGCAGCCACAGCAGTATCAGCAGCCGAGGCAGCAGCAACAGGCCCCGAGACAGCAGACTACCAGTTGTTCCTACTGTAAGAAATTGGGACATGGATGGGGAGAGTGCAGGAAGAGGTTGGGCTGGTGCCTACTATGTGGGGCAGCGGACCACCAGCTCAGGGAGTGTTCCCAGTTCACAGGCAGAGTAGCACAGGGAGCAGCACCAGGAGCAGGAGCCAAGGCTCCAGTAGGACAGCAGCAGAGAGAACCGTTACAGCCACAGTAGCAGAGATTTTTGCAGTTTCAGCAGCAGGCTGGAAGAGGTCAGCAGGGGCGAGCCTACGCCATGACAGTTGAGGATGCTCAGGCAGTTAGCGATGTGCTTGCAGGTTCTGTTCTTCTAAATTCCATTCCCACCTTGCTTCATTTTATCTATCTTAAAATCCAATTCCATCTGCTCCTACCTGTTCTTTATTAGTGATCAGTTTGACCTGGTAGTTCTTTGTTTTGTCGATTGTTTGTTTGTTTCTTCATCTCTTACTTAGGAGTAGGAGTAGGAGTAGCTTTAGTTATTAATATAATTCCTTGAATAACTTCTTTTCTCAAGGATCTTCTCTTAAATAAATTAGTGTATATGCTATACCTTTTTGATAGAGTAGCTCTGACCATAGAATGGTAACCCTTTTAGCCCTGTGATTTATTGTTTCCTTATCTTCCTAGTCTATACCTATAAACATGACTGTCCCACCTAACCTGTCCTTTATACTACTATTTCATCACGATTTTTGGTTCAATTTAGGCCATAGACCTTTCCCACTCTAAATTATGGTCACCGTAGGCACGTTACCGTGACTTTTAAATTTGGAGCACAAGACTAGTTGTTTTCTCAAAACAAATTCCACATACATGACCTAGACATGACATAATACACCCATGACCTTAGTGTCCCACTTAGACATACCATTGTGTGCCTCATTTGCTTAGTACGATTTTTCTGACCCGAGACTCCATCCTGATTTACCCCATGGAGTTACTTTTGGCTTCGATTTAAATTGAGGACACCTTATGACCTAAAACTGCCAGCCAATTTTTGGACATGACCCAGTATAGGTCTACTACCCATATTTTGCTTATTTGACCTTGTATGTTGCCTAGGTAGTGGCTTCGTCCCTGATTGTTGGAGGTTTGACTTAGGAGGAGTACGACCATCTAAATTTCGAGGACGAAATTATTTTAAGGTGGGTAGACTTGTAACACCCTGTTTTCTGAAATTGGGGATTTTTGAAAATTTATTATTTTTATTATTTATTAAGTGGTATTTTAGTCATGGTATGATTTTCTGGTGATTTTAGTTAAGTTAAACCATTTCTAAAGTCATGCTAAGTCATGACTTATGACTTTGTGATTTTGGTTAGTATAACTTAGTGTAAACCCTAGTTTTCTCTAACCTAGAAGTTGCCATGACCATGAGAGCTTAGCCATAGGCTTAGAACACCAAATTAGTGATTTTTAGCCTAAAGGGTATTTTGGTAATTTTCTAGAAATTATTTGGAATTATTTAGATCCATGTGTTTTTATTATTGTTTAATTATTGTTAAGTGTCATGAGAGCCCCTAACCAAGTTTAGCCTAATCTAGAGGTTAGTTACTAACCTAGAAGCTATAGGATAGATATTTGGTCATGGGTTAAAGTGAGATAAATATCTAATTTACCTTTAAGGATATTTTCCTTAAACCACTCCAAATATCAAGACCCTTTACCCAAAGTCCAAGCCTTAGCCATGAAGGAAGGGCTAGGACACCCCCCCAATGCCATGGCCGGCCAAGGGCACCCCCTTGGCAGCCCACACTTCTATATAACCCCTTTGTATTAATTCATGAATAATTTACATGAATTTAATTCCTAGAAAATTCTAATTTCTTTAAACCTACACAACTTGAGCAATTTTGATCCAAATCACCTCTAGTTTCTTGCATTGGACTCCCCTACACTAGAGGGTACTAGTTAGGGCCTGCTATTGAGGATTTGGAAGCTTTTGGCATCACAAAGTTGAAGGATACACCCTCCCTCTTTTTTAATTTTCATTGGATTTGCACAAATAGGTAAATGCCCATAAACTTTGTTAAATTTGTATTTTCTCTTCATATTTTCATGCATCTAGGTACTAGGGTACTGTAGGTCAAGTTTGGTGAAAAATAGGATTGATTTGGTGTCCGTATCGGACACGTATCCTAGGCTTTTAAACTGTGTTTGATGAAATGCCACTGAGAAATGGATTTTGTTAAAATGTAAAACAAATTACATTTTCTGTTAGCCCTAGACACCTAGGTCACAACCCTAACTGTTTGGACACATTTTTGAGTCGTGTCCGTGTCCAAAACGGACACGAACCCACTGCACGAGACTCGCGTGCGTGCCCTGCTACCACGCTCCTCGTGCTCACTACACAATGCACTAGGACACGATATTTTTGGCATGGACACGGGGGCAATGTCTGCGAACATGCCCCCAAAATTTGGTGTCGCTTCGTGTCGTGTCGAGTGAGAAATCTCACTCGCACTGGACACGGGCTGTCAACGCACACGCGCGCGAGGGCAACTTCGAGCGTGTCGTGTCGCGCGGACACGACACTTGGGTGCCTCGTAATGACACCATCGTGTAGCCCTTCATGTGGCGTACACGAGGACACGAGCACATGGTGCGGCGTGTCCTGTGTCACGAATACGAGGCGTGTGACAACGTGCACGACGCTGTCGAAACACGCGTGTATCAGACGTGTTTTTATGACTGATACGGAGTTTGTTTTGTGTCCACGAGTGTCGTAGACACGTGTCAGAGTGTCCATCGTATAGCCCTATGTGTGGGCTACACGTGTGTGTGACCACGAGTCGTGTCGTGTCTCGTGGTGTGTCCACGAGACACGTGAACACGTGCACGATGCTGTGCACTGTGTTCGTATATCAGTGCTTACCCGAGTGAGTTTTTACGTGTTTGGACACACCGTGTCGTGTCGTGGTGGACTGCCACTGTCACACACGACACGTATATGTATGGGGCATCAATTACCAACCTAGGGAATCGAGCCATAGCTTGGTTTAGTGTGGGTAATTTGAATTACCTAGTTTCGAGCAAAACAGTCCAGTTTCCTATTTTGGGATATTTTTCCAGTTTTTGTAAAATGAATTTCAAACCTAAAATTGATATAATTTATACTTTGTATTAGTGTATTTCAGTATGTATATATGTAGTATATATGTATGTGTGAGTGTGGGTGAGATTTGGGGTTAAATGGTAGTGTGTGTGTGTAGTAGTGTACATGTATACATATGTATGTATATGTGGACTGTGTGTGTGTGTTGGGGTGCCAATTTGTGGTTCCAGGAACTAGAACCCAGCCCCCTCTCGCACTGTCCTGTGCTCTGTCCCCTCTTCCTGTCTCTCTCTCATTCTCACTCTCTCACTCTATGTCTCTCTCCCACTTCTCCCTCTATATATATGTATATATATAAAAGTTTTATATATATGTATATATATATATATATATATATATGATATATATATATATATATATTGGTATTAGACTACATTATGATAGATAGTGTATATCTATATAGGGTATACATACATATTGATACTTGGGTAGTAGATAGATAGTGTATATCTATATATATATAGATATATAAATGTATGATTTCTAAATATAGGTTATGAGGAAACCTATAGGTTATCAAGCCTATGGCCTAGGTTACAAGCCTATGGCATTAGAGGCTAACTCAATTTGACCTAGTTAACCTAGAATTGACTAGGATTTACCTAACTTTGACTAGTTTAACTAGTCTGACCATGTTTGACCCAATTACCTCATTGACTAGTCTTTGTTGACCTAATTACCTTACTGACTAGTCTTTGTTTGACCAATACCTTAGTTGGTCTAAAGTTTGACCTAGACTTGACCCAGATTGATCATGTTGACTAGTATTTGACTAGTTTGATTAGAATGTTGACCAAGAGTTGACTTTAACCTAGATTTGACTAACTTTGACTTGTTTGACCTTGTTTGACTCTAATTGACCTAGTATGACTTCCTGTGACCTAGTTTGACTATTAGAGTTGACCAAGAGTTGACTTTTGACCAGATTAACCTAGGATCATGTAGTATACATTGTACACTTTATTTTTACCATTGTGGATACATTGTGACTTGTATTGCTCTGATTAGGAGCCATACACCTCTCCTCAGACAGTATATCTTCTTTAGACATTCAGTTATCAGGCGAGTACATTCTCTGACCGTTTCATATTTGCCAGAATTTATATTCTTGCTCTAGATTACTTTACTTGATGCTGACACGATTGTATCACGGATTGGTACTATATGGATTTTTCATGAGATGTTATCCCCCTCGAAAGCATCAGATACAACATGTTTGTGCGTTTCACGAATCATCATGTATCTCTATGCTTTCATAGATTTACGAATCGCTTGTGACTCATGTACTCTCATGATTCACAGAGCCTCTCATGAATCTCCCATTTATGGGCTTATCATGAATCTTAACATAACTTGAACGGATCCTTGTGTATTGATTGGGGATGGGGGAGTGGAAATAGTCATGTGGATATTACCCCAGTAGCTATAGCCATGAATCACTTTTAGCTGTAGCCATGAATCTCCTATGCCATTTCATATGTCTATATTTTACTCTGACTCACTAGACACTGCTAGTTCTCTATTATAGTAGATATTTCAGTACAGTTATCTCTTTTGCTACATGTATCTTCCTTCAGCGTTTCCTGTATTTTACTCTATTGCATGCTTTATATTTCCTATCATACTATGCACTGCGTGAGATGTATTATGCTCGTTCCTGTCCTGACTGGACCTGTTGAAAATATTACAGAGGATGAGGATGAGGCCCTGGTGTCTACCTATTATGGAGCAGGACTAGATGACACTTATGTTGTGGACCCTCAGCAGGATCCACCTGCAGCTGAGGTTGTTGTCCCAGTAGTCTAGGCTAGTTTAGCTAGACAGTCTTTTCTGTATTATCTTTTTGTCTCACATTCTGAGTTGTATTTTGAGATATGTAGACTCTTAGACTTATTGTATTATGAGTTGACATTCTGATGTTATGTTATCCTAGACACTTGGACTTATTTCATCTATTCTACTGTTCTCTTTGAGTTACTGTCCATCCATCTATCTTTCATTCTTCAGCCTAGATGTGATTGAGATTGTTTTCTGTTTGTCACCTTCATTCGGAGAGTATAAACTGTACAGGTACTTTATATTGTTAGATGATTGACCTAGGACAGCGTTCTACTGCCGACACTGCGGCGTAGGCTGGACGTACCCACTTCTCGTGCCCTTACTCTAGGGTGCGGGTCGTGACACCATGATACCAATATATTTTTCAACCACGGATTGGGATTCAACCTCGACTCAATTCTTTCGACCCGATATGTGATTTTGTTCTACTTATTTCCTTAAATGCTTAAATTTGTACTTTATCTTAATTGCTTGACCCATTGTCCTATGATACTATTAGTTTAACTCTTGTAAGTTGGGTAGAATACCTCACCACTTAACAAACCTTTTTCCTTGTGAACCACATTGGTAAGTTCACTTAGACTATAAATTCAGAGGATCCTACCTTATCTAGTCTACTCAGCCATAGATGAAGAAACACTAGGACAACTGTATAGGCCCAAACTTCGGAGGTGCCTTGATTTTAAAAGATCTGGGACTATTTAATTTCCTTCATCAGTACCTCCCTTGCACATATTTTGACTATCTCGTGCTGCTAATATTGCTTCAGTTTTGCAAGCTTATTTCATTATCAAGCTTGATCATGACATATTTTATTGGGTGCACCCACTAACATATTGTCTAATCAGAATCGGTGCATGATGGTCTAATCAACCTATTGCACTTTGGTTCGCTTATCACATATTATTCTACGTGGATGGAGACATAGTAAACTTGCCTTAGAGTCTCATCTGCGACAACCTTGGCAATTCTCTTTTGAAATTATTTTTGCCGCCTATGAACCCCGTAATTCGTACTCAATATATAACACCGTCTTTGAAACCTTTATTGTTCTTGTCTTTTACTTATTTTGGAAAGACAAGGCACTGTACTTGCTAAGATAGACTCAAGGTATCATCTTTGGTTGCCCAATCGATTATTTATACACAAGTGTAGATAGCCACCGACCGACTCATGTGGCTATATCCTCGCCCTTAACTACTCCTTATTTTCTCCACCCTAGAATTATTATCGTGTCCTTCCAATTATTCTTGAGCACTCGAGAATGATTCTAATCGTTCACTTAAATCTAACTCTCAACCTAGATGATTAGTATCCAGTTTTCTCTCAAGGAACCATATCTCCCAAATGTCTTTGTTATTCTCTTTGGCCTACTCAATTCCTTACTGCTCTCTAAAAATTGGATTATCGAAATTTTGCTACCTTCACTGGCAACCCTTATTCAATTGCATAACCATGATATATTTTTGTATATATCAACTCCACAATTATCTATTGCATGGTGGTATTGAACGCCGTTTTATCGCCTCCTCCAAAATTTAATTTTATTTTGGTATTGACGAACTCTTCCTATCCCCCCAACCCTATCTATCCTATTATTCCTAAATTTCGAGGACGAAATTCTTGTAAGTTGGGTAGGATGTAAAACCCCTATTTTTTTTAAATTATTTATTATTGTTATTTTATATATTGATTTTTAGATGATCCGATTTGTCCAAACTAGTCCGAACTGGGCCTGGACCGAATCCAAGCCCAAGTAGACATGTGGTGTGACCAATGACGACAATGTAGGCATGTTTTAAGTATGTACTAATATTTCCTAAATTATTTTAAAATTTTATGTTTAATCTCTAATTATTTAATTAATGGTACAAAACTTATATTTTATTATTAAAATAAGGTTCCCAATATTTGTATAAATTTCTGGACCCGGATAAGAGGCATAATATACGTTCACCAAAAATTATCATTTGATTATTTTATTACTACAATTTATTATTAATGTATTTTTAGAATTAATTAATTTATTTAGTTAATGGTGATCTTCTCGCCATTAAATATATGTAGATATGTAAATATATTTAAATGTATTATATATACATATATAGATATGTTTAAATCTATTAAATATTTGAATAAGATAACATTAAACTGATAATTTGATTTATGGAGATTTTGTTATGTATTTAAATATATATACACATCTATAGATATGTATATATATAAAAGATAAGATAAAGAGAAAAAAATAATAAATAAATAAGGAGACAATGGAGTGGCCGGCCAATGGGGTGGGACCGACCACCCCAAGTCTTTAAAGAATAAGCCGCTGCCTAGCAGCAGCACCCATAGGTTGCGCCCCCCTTTAAGCATAATATAGCAGCACAGCTAAAAGAAGCCGACGACCCACACCTGAATCCGCAAGCTACGCACAGCATATATGCTGGCCGACCCCAATTATAAAAGAGGATTAGCATCAGCACCCTCTATTAAGAGGCCGACCCTCCCACACAAATATATATATATATAAGTTATATATATAAGTTTTGGAAAACCCTAATCTCCTTCTTCCTCCACCTTCCTTCTCCTCTCTCCTCCACCCTCGGCTAACTCCTCCCCTCCGTGAGCACAGCAGCACCCCACGACAGCAGTGACGGAAACGACGACGACAACAACAATAATAAAATAACAGACTCCCACTTTAAGGTATCCCACTTCCCCGATCGATTTCTCTGTCAATTCTACTCCGATTTTCGATCCGTAAATTCGTGTAGAAAGCCCACATGACCCTCTTCGAGATCACCAGGTGGATTTTGACATGGCCATCCAACTTGCTCGGAAAATTGAGACAAAGTTGGAGAAAAACTACTTTTCTGAAATATTAAAAACTGTTTTGAAACACCAACTTGTCGGCCAATTTTCTCGCTGTCCATTAAACTTTCGTAAAAACTAATTGAAGGTAGTCAAAGACAACATAACCGAGATTGTAACGCACCTTTTGGATTCACTTTTCATCTAGTGTGTAAAAGGTTACACGTTGTTAAAGTTTCACGAAAAATTGTAAATTCTGTTTTCAAAAAGTGGAAAAACACCCGATACGGCGTGCGCCCCGACAAATCGGGCGACGTGGTCACGCATTATACGCATCGAAAGGCGCGTATAGATGTTGTCGACGTATGGTAACTGACGGAACCCGATTTCGTTGCATATGCGCGACGAAATCAGTGCGTATCCGTCGAGATACCCCGTATCGACCCTTTGTAAATTAAGTCACAACTTTGTGCACACTCGTCATATTGCGATGAAACTTGCGCCATTGGACTCGAAATATTTTTATGGTCCTGTGAGACAAGTTTGGTCCGATTCTGAGACCGTTGATCGGGACGCTGTTTTGGCGGTCCCACAATCCCACTTAACGGGCGATTTTGTGCACGGCCCACCGGAATCCAAATTGGACATACCGTTGGGTTCGTCTTATCAAAATAAATTCGTAGACATGTAGTTTGACAACTTTAGAGACCGTAGATATTGGCACACATTTCGATGCAAAGCGGGTCCAACGGCGGATATCGTTTTAACCCAAAATTACGATTTTGCCCCTGTTCCAGAATTTAACTTTTGGACAGGCATTTCCTAGGTATATCTTTTATTCCAAACTCGTTCGTGATGTTTGTTTCAGCATCCGGAGCTTCTTGTGGATTTTGACTTTCGTGTTGACGATTCTGATTGTTGGATTTTGCTGCTTCTCGCACCACCCGCAGGCAAGATACCTTGTCTTATTTACTGTTTATAATTAGATGCATCTTTATTTATTTATTTACTGCTTATTTATTATCTGTTTCCAGTTGGATCCATTATTTGCTATTTTGTTCACTTTATTTTGTTTCGGTTATTTTTCCTTCTTGTCTTTTGTATGCATATGGACCTAGTCTTAGTGAACTACCTTCTGTTAGGGACCTTGGGAGGGAGAAGACAGTTAAATGTATGGGCTATCCAAATCCAAAAGCTGTAGTAACTGCGTACTACGGTAGTCGAGTCACGAGGGTCACTAGCCTCGAGCTATGTGGACTGATGGGTCAGTGGGCCGCTAGCCTCGAGTTATGCCGGCTGATAGTATTGGTACATGACGTGTGCGTGTTATGAGTTGTCCTGGGGGAGTCATCCTTCACCTGCCCATACATCGAGATGTCTTCTAAATTGCCTACTAGAAAGGTTATGAGAACTTAGCAAATTTCATGTTCCAATCATGGCAGGGAAAAATGCCACATCGCAGAATAGTAAGTTACCCCTTGTCCTTGTTTGGTTGTAGGGGTAGCCTACTGTTTCGATGATGGGATACTGAGCCGTGTTATGGGTTGGACACTTTTACTTTATCTTTATTTTATGGTGCATTTATATTCAGTTCATATGGCATGTTCTTCCTGTATCTTGTTACGTCCCTCTGAGGACCTGGTTATCTCTCCAGGTGCGTGTGCTTCTGTGATATTGCAGGTGTTCTATTCGAGGTCACGATCTTCTCTATTCATTAGGAGATGACGTGTCTTGGGTCTTCTTTGCTACTCACGCCAAATCATTTCCATTTCCATGTATATTTTTCCTTACTTATTGGTAGTGAATTTGTCTCCGCCCAACGCACTGTACAAGACTTATTACAGTTGATTATATGATATCATTTATTTATCTAGTGGATGAGATTTAGTTATTATGGTTCTACTATATTTTACAGCTTATGTATACATACGAGTTTCCATATATTGGAGTATACTTCGTATGTATGCAGCTGGCATGGATACGTACCTAGTCCAAAGTATTTTGGGATTGGGGCGTTACAGGCTTAGCATTAGATATGATGTTAAGACTATACATTGCTACCAGTGGGTCCAACCCCCGCATGTCTTCATAGCTCCAGACGAAGACATTGATGTATTCCTTGATAAGGTGTACCAAGGATTCTCGATCTTTTCCTGACAAGTTTTTGCTGATGAAGATGGGTTTGGGTGAGGATTCGTCCCCCAAGTCGATTTGTTCGACTTCATCTTCGGTTGGAGGTTCCCGTTGTTCGAAGCAAGATTCCCATTGGGATCCTAGGCATTGTACCAAAGGTTCTTCCTCGAAGAATTCTAATGTTTGATCGCCGTCTTCTTCTAGAGGATTTGTGAATGTCATGTTAGCTGACAACACTTTCCTGAAGATTGGGCCGATGCTAGTATTTGAGTCCCAAGTAGAAGCTTCAGATGAATGAGAGTGCATCTCAGCCTCAGTTTTCGAACTTTCTGGGGTTGTCGGAGGCGTAACATAGCCCACACCCCATTGAGTGCGGTGGTAGTAGTCTTGAGGCTTCCCCTTTAGAATGGAAAGTCGTAAGGGAAGGCGACGACCTTTGTGGTAGTTCAAGCCTTTACCGCTATGCAAGTCGTACCCCATCTTTTAGATGAGATACTTTACTTGATTAATATAACGGTATATTTGCATTCTATTGTTATCGGGCTCTGGTTCAGCTAGAGGGAGGTCCTGATGACATTCTACTATGTCGAAGATAATATGTTTTTCATCTTTTTTCCTGGACGGAACCACATAACAGACTCCTCGTTATGGGATGACCCGATTTGTAATATTGATAGTCGTTACTTGTGTTTGTAACACTCTTAAGGCATTATCTAGAGCATATATACATTGCATTCTAATGTGGAAGATTAGAGTAGTTCAAAGATAGCCTTTTATTGATAAAATAAGAAATTTTATCACGTGGAATTATATCATCTACTGAAGGTGCCTCAATATATGCAGATATGTAATCCCCTAGTTCTTCATCAGTGAGAACTGGAACAGCCTTCGAAGGAGGTGCAGGAGCCTTTCGTCGTATCTTGGCCACCAGTGGAGCTGACGTCCTAATATGAGAAGTTTTTGGGGACCTTCTTGGCAATCTGACTCTGATAGTCTCTTGATCCCTACCTGGGAGTTTGACGACCAGGGGAGCCGGAGCCTTCCCGTGCAACTTAGCCATGAGAGGAGCTGACACCTGGAAAGGTTTCTCCTTGAGCCGTGCTCTCAATGGCTCTTCAGACACTGCTTCAGCCTCTACTTTGGCTTCTACTTCGTCATCATCATTGTTGGCATCGTCGTCCAGGTGGAGCTTCTTGCATAAATCAGTTTCTGTGATGTATGTCTCGATTCCTTTGTAGGGATCGACATCCGCGAACTCGGTTCTGATGATGCCATTGCCAGCTACATATTTTATGCACTAATGGAGGGTGGATAGCACGACCATGTACTCTTGTATCCACAAACGTTCCAGCAAGACATTATAAGATATGGTTGAAGTAACATGTAGGAAACTCTAGATGGGGGATGAATAAAGTTTGTGTTAATAATGACCAATAAAAAATTAACTCTATGCTAAGTCCAGAAGTAACTATATAATCAAAGAGTAATAATGTATAAGAGTTTAGAAGAGCACACGCAAACACAACGATATAACCTGGTTTCCCTCGTGGAGGACTAGTCCAGGCTTGAGAACTCTAGCCCAGGATTGAGATTGGTACACATGTACCTTTACTCAGAAGAGCACAACAACTTCTTGAAACTTCGTAGAGGCAAAACTTGGAACTTTCCATGTGACTTCTTTTCAACTCTTACACAGAACTTCTAGCGGAATCGCACTCAGCACCTTGGGGCTTAGGAAGTTTTGTGGCTAATAGATTGGAAGAGTAAGACTTAGAATGTATAAGGCTTAGAAGATTGAGAGTGAGAGATGATTTGAAATGAGAGAAATCAATCCCTATTTATACTAGTCAGGGGAGGCATAGGTCGGCCATAATTTTGTCCTAAATATTCAAAAATTCGAACGTTGGACAGCTCGTAGCAAGGTGTTCCTAAAAATCAAGTTGCTAATTTTTAAGGGGCAGAGTTCGGCCCGAGTTCTGCCTTAGGCATAGTTCGGGCTGAACTTTGTCTTCCTCAGACCAGAAGTTCTAAATGGGCCAGAGTGGTTTGGTTTGGTTCAGGGATTGTTTTGTTTTCTATGGAGGAGCTTGGAGAAGTATGTCTAGGGGTTGAGATGACTCAGTGCGACTCAACATACATTTTTCTAGACTCAATAATTAAAAAATTACAGATTGAGAACAAATACATTTGCAATGTAACAGCTTTGTTGACGATGTCTGTCTTGAACTTGATACGTTGTATTGGATCGTAGATGATGTCCTATCTTGAACTTGATGTATCGTATTCGATCATATCAGTTATCATTTTGTTAATTCTCTAAATTAGGTTGATTATAATCCAGTTTGGGTCAACAATGTTGACATCGATGACATAGCAGGTCACCTATGTCTAGAGATCATCTATATGGCACTTCAGACGGATCTTGCCTAAAGGATTACTTTTCTCGGCATTGAAGCCGCTAATGTAGTATTGGAAGCCATTAATCAATACATTGGTATCCTAGAGTTTGAAGTAGACTCCGAGGGATGATGGTGAGAGAAGAACCCTGGTCAATTTGTTTCCGGTCTACTTTGATGGCGCCAACATACCCTGTGTAATACAGCGGCCTGTTGTGCTTGCTATTCTTGAGTAGCATGTCCTACTGAGAGAACGTGATGTTGGGGATGATTTTCTCCACACCGTAAAAGTGTGAATATGCGGCTGGGTCCACATCAGGCTGTTGGACCTGACTGATGAAGAACTCAGTGTCTTTCAGCACTTTATATAGAGCCTCCTGAGTATCTTTAGAGAGTCGAAGAAGCTCAAATAGAGACAGCCGAGCTGGAGTATTGGCTAGCTATGCCAATATATCAAAGTTATGGGGTTTAACCAACCCCGAGGTGCCATCTTTTCTTAGAGGCTTGTTAAAACGAGCCTATTTTTGTTTCTATTTATCTATTGCTGTAGGTTAGGATGAACCCTCCCCTGGAGCAGCAATAGTGGTGACGGAATATGCCTCCGCAGTCGGAGCCTCATCCTGCTGAGTGTTCTATTTTGACATTGTCACCACCGGTAAGGCTTCTTTCAGAGAGACGGTGACCATTCTGCAGGACTTGGACTACTTGCCTTTACTCTTGGTGGTAGGGCATACCACCGATTGGGTCAGCTCAGGGGCTAGATCTGGGTGAATCCACATGATCTCGCCCCCGGATGTAGTGAGTGGCACCAGCCCGCTCACGTTGTCACGAGTTAGAAGAAGATTGGTTACCTCCATTGTCGCCTTTGGGATGGGGACGACGCCATCTTGAGCCTCAGTTAGTGGCAGGGTACCAAACTAAATAGACACCATATTCGTCGAGACTGTCTTATCCTCATAATCGAGAGTGAGGACATTCGCATTGATTATGCGTTGGATGTAGCTTTTCAATATATAACAATCTCGGGTTGGATGCCTGACGAACCGATGGTAGTGACAATACTTTGGATCGCCTACTCTGTCAATCTTATCTGGGCACTTAGGATCAGGTAACTTGATCTTATCGTCTTGTATAAGCACCTTGAAGAACTGCGAGGTATCTTCATCATTGAAGGACTAGACCTCTTTCTGTCGTCGTATGACTGGTAGCTTTTGAACAGGAGCTGACGCACCCTTGGAGGTATTGACAGTCAACGCTTGTCCCCTTGGATTTATGCCTACTGTTATTGCTGTTGGAAGTGCATTTTCTTTTGTCGTCAAACGCAGGGAAGCTGAGTTCCAGGAGACGAGCATCCCGAGCCTTCATTTTGGCACTTTCAGCACCTATAATGAACTCAGTCCAATTTTTGTACTGGATGGAATCCATCCAGAGCTTGACTTCTGGCGTCATGTTCTTTCGGCAAGAGTCCTTTAGCACGGGCTTTGGGATACCAGGAGGTAACCTCAGTGCTGCTTGCCGGAAGCGCTCAATATAGGCTCGGACCGTCTCTTTCTTCTTTTGTGTGAGGTCCATTAGGGAAGACATTGTCATATCCATTCCACCCTCATTGAACCGGAAGAGGAAAAGGTGCTTCAGATCCTTGAAGGAGGATATGTAGTTATCATGGAGGTTGCATAACCATTCGTAGGCTACCCCCTTCAATGCGCTGATGAACAGACTTGTGAGCAAGGCATCATCTTTCGACAAGTGCCCCATCATGGAGGCTAAGTATGTCATATATCGATGGGAAGATTCTTTTTCGTCGAATGGTGTCAACAATTGTGGTTTATACTTGGGGGGAAAAACTACGTTGTTTCACTCAGGAGGATAGGGTTACCGGATCCCAAGCTTCTGACGCTCTTCTTGTTTGTCCTTAGCCTCTACGCAGGTGCGTAGATCCCTCACGAGCTCGGTTGCGGTAGAAGCTGACGACCGAGGTAGGGTATGTTGATCGGTCCCCAAGGGAGCAGACAACTGATGAAGGGTATAATGATTCATTCCCGAGATTAAATATTGGGGTGGAAAATTTGATTCCCTATTGGTACCTGGGTCAGGAATTACGGATGCCGAAGCCCTTGTCGGAGGGTTTACAGCTAAGCTCGTCCTGATGTTGAGCACCACCTGTGTCAATGCCTTTATGGAGGTAGAAAGAGTTTTAAGACCCGTCTCTAGGATATCAATATGATGTAGGCGATCTAGGGCCGAAGCTTCTCCCTCTTCTTTGTTTTCACCCCCGTTATGTAAACAGGTATAATGTAGGTTGAAGTAGACGGGACGGTAGACCCTTCTCTTTTAGCCGTGCTTTCTTACGGGAAGGTTGACATCAAGGATTCCTCTGAATCCCAGAGTTGGCTACCCCCAGCCACATCGATGTCAGTTCCCTGACAGATGTTCTCATCTTCGAATGATGGATTATCGTGGATGATCAGGATCTGGCTACCACCGGCCTGTACTGTCGATACAGTCTTTACTTTTAATCGGGTATTCTGGAATATCCCGACAGCATAGATTATTGCTTTATTCCCTCGCGGCTGGCTCTTTGATGCACTAGCCGAGGCTGGAGGGTTATTAATTTTTATATTTCTTCTGGAAGCAGGAGAATTAGAGATGATATGGCACGAGGCAACCAAGAGTTCTTCATCGTCTTCGAATGGCACCCTCTTTCTGAGACGATGTCGAATGGGTACAGCAGGTTGCAGTTGCCGGAACATAGACTGCCTTGGTGGTGGGGCTACTGTGTTACAATAGCAGAAGTTGATAGTGACTATAGCACAAGTATTCCTTGCGAGGGGTGCGTTGTGCATAGTAGTCATCTCTTCTGCTATACATTTATGAGTAATCGTGCTACATAGATCATGCGAGGAAAGATTCACATTTGTACCCACTTCAGGCACATGGCAAGGCCAAGCGTCAGGGTGTGTATGTGAGTGATACGCCCCTGACTTGGTTCCAGCACATGAGATACGCCCAAGTGGTTGGTGGGGGAACAATATGTATTGTGAGTCGAACCCACTTCATACGCATAGCCCACGTGGGCATATAGATTCGACACCATAAGATTTGCCCCCTGACTCGGTTCCAGCGCATGAGATACGCCCAAGTGGAAGGGGACTTTAAGAATTGACCCATTTCGGACGCGAGATCGTCTGAGTCAACTTTGTATAGCTTGCCATCAGCCGTACGCATGACTTTCAGCATATATTTCTGGCTTGCTCCTGTCATAGCACATTGAGGGCGCATGGCCCGTGCCGTCTTGGATTTCTTTGTACTAGCTTGCGAAGGTGCATAGTACTCAGAATTCAACTTTTCTTTGCCTTGGTCGTAAGTGATTCTGTTAAAGACAGAGGGTTTTCCCTGCACAGCTGAGCTAATGCACGGGAGTGTGGCTACGTCTTTGTTCTTTCGGCATATCCTCTACAACTGGAATAAAGTAGGTAGGGAGTTGAAGTTAGTACTGCGCTTCCCTGGCAGATGTGCTACCCCAGAAGCAGCGTCTTGCTTGTTGATGATGTCAACTACAGGGGTTGGCTGCGGCAGCACAGTCCCTACAGTGCTGGTGCTCGGCGCATCGACTTTGGGCACCCAAACTCGGAGAGACTTCTTTGGCTTTGGTAGCCGGTTCGAAGGACTCGCACTGCCTTCAGAAAGTCGTCTCCAGCATAGCTAGCATCTTCTGGAAGGAGCCGAGCTTGTTATCGTCGGATTATGATATAACTTTTTCGTTGGAAGAGAAAGTCGTCTCCAGCAAAGTCGCCACCTTGTTTGCCAATGAAAACTATTAAGAAACATTTATATTGAACAAACGAAAAATGTACAACTTGGATCATCGACAGGATCTTTCGAGTACAATTTATTTTTTCTAGGGACGAGTGGCGATGGAGGGTTGATTCTTTACTCTATTGATGATTTGACGACGATCTCAAACTCTCTGAATGTTCGAGCGACTGTCTCTCTGGTTGTGACTGTGTTCATGTAGGTTCTGATGAATGAAGGAATGATCCTTCTATTTATAGGGATTGGAATGATCCATTTATACGTGCATATGTGATGCATGCATGGAAATTTTGCACGTAGGAATGCTACGCACACGACTTTTTTGGGTGCATGGACGCTGTGCTTGGATCGCTTAAACTAAATTTGATGCAACTGTACTGTAGGGCTGCGGATAAGCTGACATGTGGCAGTTGTTGGGATTCGTTTGTTGCTGAGATCTTGGATGGTTGGCACCCGTTTATGAGCATGACTGAGTCAATGACACATGGCGCGTGTACATATCTTAAAGATCTCGATCTATTGAAGGATAATAGATTTGATGTGCTGGAAAGATCTGGTGTATGAAAAGACTTGGCGTATGGCTTCTGAAGGCACATAGCAGGTATGAGCGGACGACTTTAAAGGCGCATACAAAGTTTGGGGGCATGGCTTTAAGGGCATATACGAAGTTTGTTTGGGTCAACCACGTGGCAGAGCACGGTTGTAAACGAAAAAATGAGTAACGATTACACCAACGTGTGCTGACATCGGCGCCTCTTTGTTTTCTGTCAAAACTGTCGACTGTTCAGTTTTTGAAACACATGTTGCTGACATCTGACTTTAACATTAAATGCTTGATGAGCGAGGAGCTTATGTAGGCGCATCGTTATGTTGGGCACATGTACCGCGGAGTGCATCAGTTTGTGGGGGCACATCCTCCATGGAGCGCATTTGTTAGTCGGGCACATTAATTTCGCTCAACCTCGTTGAGAATTTTGGGGATTGAATTTAATAACTTTTACTTGGTTGAAATCGAAATGGCAAATTTATTGCCATTAATGCTAGGTTTATCGCATTAATTTTCACGGGACGACCACTTGGCACATGGTCTTATCCATACTTTGGCCTATAAATAGATGTGTTTGTAGAGAAGAGAGTTTGCTCGTTCTCATTTCATACGACTTTATGTCAAGAATGAACTCAACCGATCCTCCTCTTTGGTGATTCAGTCAGCCGTGGGTTGTAGATCTCCTCGTTCAAATAATCTATGATTTTGATAAAGCACTCCATCAGAGAACTGAGATGCACCAAGTTGGCTATGGACAGAGCAATTTATGCTTATATACCTTATTGGCAGCATTCTTCCCTAAGACAACATCAAGTGCCAAGATGTTGATTACCGAGTTATTTTCAACCCACATTCTGCTCAATAACTACTTCAGTGGGGATGCTTTGTGCTGAGACAAGAAAGTGATGCACCCCTGACGAGGAAGTGATTCGTTCGTGACGAGGAAGTGATTCGCTCATGACAAGGAAGTAATGCACCTCTGACGAGGAAGTGATTCGCTCGTGAGGAGGAAGTAATATGCCTGTGCTGAGACATCAAAGTAATGCGCCTATCCTTAGATTTTAGAGTAGGTTGTAGTAGATTTTCCATGTAATGAAAAAGATGTGTAATAGACATTCTTTGTTGTGATCAATAAAATCTCCTTTTCATGCGCTTTATCTACTGTCTTTTTGTTGATGGAACTGGAGATTCCCAGAACCCTAGTTTGGTGTACGTATTGATTGATAGAAAGTTAAACAGATATAAAGGTGTTCTAACCCTGGATAGGCGGAAACTAGGGCTCACGAATTATACCTGCGACGGGAAGAAGACAACAGTTCCTAGTATAATCTCAAGCAGTCACGACCCCAAGATCTTCTGCACGTATTCCTTCCTCGGTTTGGACGTTGTGTGGGCGACGATCTCCCAACCTTTTCTTCTCCTTCGCATCCCCTTCTTTCTTTCCTTACGTGGATCATGAATTTAGAGAAAGCTTCTCAGTTCTAATCCTCATTTGGCGGCCAAAGAATAGAGGATATATATAAGGCTACGGCAGGGACCATGAGGAGAAATTAGGGTTAGGTCTCCTAACGGATCTGGGTGTCCTGTGTTCAGCCCGAATACATAACCCAAGACTATTAACAATAGCTCGGTCCACTAATGAGCTATTGTTGCACTACCTTCTTAATCCCAAATTATGATTGTGGGCTCCTTCTATTATATGCTCGTTTGGATCCCCATATTAAGATATCGTATGTCCGTCGATCAGATTAAGTTACTGACAATTATATTAATCGGCATCTTTTATCCCTAAGTAGTACCACTCAACTTTATTTGTCATGTCGGATATAATCTACCTGCAGGATTTACATGACAATCCTTATGAGCTCCTTAAGGAGACGTCATCAACCCGACGTATCGGGACATGGATTCTTTTTATAATCAACAGTCCATCATACATAAAATGTTATTACCCAATTCATAGAGGTTGTTGAATCATAATGAATCTCACTCTTTTATGAGCAAAGTAATTCACACTGCATATATATGTCTGTTATTATATCCGGATTAAGAGCACAAGCATCCATAATAACAGAAGTGTCTGTTCTCTTATTTAGTCTGTACAAAGAGAACAACCTCAAGTGGTCCTATTCAATACACACAAAGTGTACTAGTGTAAATCTATAGTCAAGAAAAACTAATACTAGATTACACTACAACCTTTCTAATAGATTGTCCAAGTCCCTTTAGGCTGTGAACCATTTATATATTCAATAGGGAACTGATAATATGATCTTCTGTGTGACACCACACACCATATTATCTACAATATAGAGTATCAGACACTTGCATCAACACTTGTAACAAAAACAATATGCAAACATTATCCTTATGATTCTCATTCAAAATTAAGGAAATAAAGTTAATACAAAAGTGATGCTTTTATTATATAACCCTAACATTTATTATGTGCCAACTTTGCTCTGTGTCTCTGGCGCATGTCTTTTGCAGCTCGTAAGAGTGCGCCTTCTTGAACGTGGTTTTTTGGGCGCATGAATTACATGTTCTACAGAGAGTGAGTTGGGTCAGCTAAGTCCTTGTTCACAAAAGCTCAGGATTCGGCTCGGGACTCGGGCTACACCGCACCCAAGTGGCTTTGCCACTAACAACTGGGCTCCAGTGTTGCAGCTTTATGGCTGACAAACAGGCTTAGTTTGCTGAGTGGACTGCTGACTTAAATAATTTTTGTTCATAAATGATAATAACATGTTATGCCAAAAATGTATTGTACAAAAAATAGTATACTTCTAATATTTGGGTTATATTTTTTTTTTGGCATAAGGTAATTATGTTACAGACTCTTTGACCGAAGGCCACACTCCCAGCATGAAGGCCCGCACCTGAAACACACTTGCATCATACTGCACCCGCACCTCACCGCACTTATATATATATATATATATATATATATATATATATATATATATATATATATATATATATATTACTATCAAGGTATTATTGGTAGCTTGTTATATTTAACTGCTAGTTGTCCAGATATTATGTTTTCAGTCTGTCTATGTGCTAGATTTCAGGCCAATCCTAAGGTATCACATATGTGCTCAGTTAAGCGTATCCTCAGATACCTTAAAGGCACTTTGACAATTAGGTTATTCGTTTAACCTCATCGGTTATTCGGATGATGGTTTTGCTGGATACAAGGTCAATCATAAAAGTACTAACAAAATTTGTCATTTTCTGGGAAAGTTCTTAGTCGTCTAGTTTTCTAAAAAGCAAAATTCAGTTACATTATAAACTACTGCGGCTGAGTATATAGCCGCACGACGTTGTTGTTCACAAATTTTATGGATGAAATAAACCCTTGAAGACTATTGTAGTGCTCCGTCCCTACATCGTGTCCCGTTTTCCATCCACGGGGTGCGCAAGAAAGGAATATTGTCGCTATTGATTTAGTCGGGACCGATTGATCAGGATCGATTGAATTGATTGAACGGGACCGATTGAATTAAGATCCTTTCCTCGTTATGGAATGGCTTCTTCGGAATCAAGTTCCATATTCAGCGGGTTGTGCCTTGAAGATGGACTCTGCAGCTAAGTCGGAACTCCCGTTGCTCTGCTTTTCATGCCACACTTGCTTCTTTGGCTTCGGTTTTCTTGAATGCGTTTTCGTGAATGTTTTTGATAGTTTTTATGGCTTGCGTTTTTGAACTTCGCATTCATATCGAACTCATTGAATGAGACAGTATTCTAATAAGTTGCTTATGTTATTTCAGGTGATCGCGTAGGGGCCATTTAGCACAGCCAACGGGTCTCTCGCCTCAATCAAACAATCAAGGTGAGTGGCTGACCCTTATTTCCTTCGACCCTATTGTTCTCCAATCAATCGCTAAAAATGTTAGACAAAATGCTTACATTCAATGAACTATTGCACGATTCCTCACGTACACTCGCTATAGAACTAATATGCCATAAAACTTTTATATGCCTATTATGTTAAACAAAAGATAGACTCATTGATCAAATGATGCAACGACAAGGTGGGACACGATAAAAATGATTTAAGTTCTCATAATGTCGACCATGCTTGAGTAACTAAGTTTAGTCTAGCACGGTCATGGACAAATTGTGCACATGGTAAAAGTTTCCTCGAACGGCACCCCGGGGCCACGGGACCGATTCGACCTAGGGGAAAATAGGGTATAGCTATGCAGAATGTTAGCACGGGTTATGCAGGAACTTTTAGCGGGGCTCGCTACTTGCGTTGAAAGGGTCTCGTCTAACAAAGCTATAAGTCCAAGATGGCTTGTGGTGTCAGTGACCATCACCTATGAAATTGCACACGATGTACTAGTAAATGATAACAATTGACAGAAAACAACATGGTAAGTTTCATATTGCACGGCATTCTCTGTCGTGGGTAAGTTCTAGCGCAATTTATATGCTATCATATGCTTATCTGAAATTCATTAGGATGGCTAGAAAGATCACAAATTAAGTCATATATTTTTTCAACCAAATGAGAGTGTGGAACTTAATTTGCCATGCACCAGTATAAGTGTAATGTGCTGATCCTCTCTCTCCACATGTACCCTGAACCAAGAAGGGCGTGCCACTTAACTCAAGGCAACGCAATTCATTTTGAAGCCTCGTCCGTGTGCTAAAGGCTTATTTTGATCCTTTGAAGACTCCACATTCAGTCCAAAAGAAAGATATCTCGGCACCCCATGATAGCAGGTATTTTGAATGTTTTGTTTGTAAATAGGGATGTAGTGTATGGAACAACTATGTCATCAGCATCATTTTGTAATCGAGTCATGTTGTAAGCCCGCACGACAAGGATTGTAATAGGGTCTTGTAAATGATGTCTATTAGGGTCTTGTAAATGATGTCTATTATCAATAAAAAGAAAGTTCCTTCTTTCTTAAATGTGTTATTCAATTTCTCTGCGTACTCTACTAGATGTATTTCATATAACCTTATGACTATGCCTTGTGCGATCGTAATTTAGGTTCGCACAACGCACACCCAGGGGACGACAATCGATTCTACAGAATTGGAGCATAACATAATGGTATCAGAGCACAGCTTTACATCCTTTGGCTTCCCATTTAGAGTCTCAATTAACCTCGGGTCGATGAGATAAGTTGTTCCATACAGTGAGTCTGTAATATTTTGAGACGAACGTGTGTTATCTTCGTATAACAGAAGTTACGAAACTCGTAGAGCCTACGGTCAAGAACGAACAGAGTGCTTCGAGTGTGTCACGACCCGCACCCCCTGCGAGGGTACGAGACGTGGGTACGTCCAGCCTACGCTGCAGTGTCGGCGGTAGAACGCTGTCCTAGGTCTCATGCATCTAACAGTATAAGGCTAAGCAGTTTATATTCCCCGAATGGGGGTGACATAACAGAATGTAAACTCAATCACATCTAAGGTAGAGCATAATGGAAGATAGATAAAACATGAAATCCAAAGAGATACAGCAGATAGAAGTCTAAGTGTCTAAGATACACCAACCCAGAAATACATCTCAAAGCTCAAATACAGTAATCCATAAAATAAATACAACTCAAGACAACTGAAAATAAGCTATAAGCAAATCCTAGCTATCTATACAACCTCTACTGTGTCTTCTCTAGGCTAGCAGGCAACCTCCAGGCTATCTGTAAAATTTATCAAAAGGTCCAGTCAGGATAGGAACGAGTACAACTCATCAAGAAATCCCAAGTAAATGACAGAGAACTATAAAGCAGTTATAGACAGTTTTATTGATGAATATGGCAGTTTATATACAGGTGATGGTATGGAGAACAGATAAGATACAAGGAAAGTAAGTAACTAAAACAAGAGAAGAATGATGGCAATAAAGATTGTAAAATAAATCTAGCTGAACTAAGGTAACAGAATAAGTCCAGAAAGCAATGTAGACAAGTGTAACTCCAAGTAAGTCCAGTACAAGATGAATATAATACAAGATGAATCCAGTAAGGGACGATTCCAGTTATAGTGATCAATGATTCCAGGGTGAGTCCAGCCTATATTCTAACAGTGTGTTTTAAAATACCGAGATCGACATGTAAACGGCTGTAGGTAATACGGCACATCACACACCTGGCCGGGTGTGAGATGGCTATCATTCCAGTAGATTCCAGTTGGAAGATTCCAGATTGGGGTATGTCTACATGTCTCACTCAAGTATTTTCCCTCCAAGCAATTGAATCCAGAAATTTGACACAATGATTCAAGATGAGTCCAGCCAAAATATAATAATACCAGTAAATGATTCCAGTAAATAATTCCAGTAGGTGATTCCAGTAATAGAAGCCAGAATGATGATACCAGTAATAGAGGCCAGAAAATAAATGTGTGTCGTATACATGAATCCAGAATATCCATACGTGTTATATTAGAGAATCACATAAAACTAAATAGAACTGAAGTACAGTAACTGGCAAATAAATGAGAGAACTATCAGAGAATGTACTCGCCTGTAATTGATGAATCTGAGAGAATATATATTGTCCGAGGAGTGGTGTCTGCCTCCTATCAGAACATTACAAGTCACTATATGTCTAAAAATGATAATAAGATACATTACAATGCATTCTATATGAATCTAGGTCAATCTAGGTCAAACTGAGTCATACTAGGTCATTGGCAGTCAATCCAAGTCAAAATAGGTCAAACGGGGTCAAATGTTGACTTACAGTTGACTTTTGGTCAAAAAGTCAACTCTGGTCAACTCTGGTCAACACTGAGTCAACCCTGGGTCAACCCTAGGTCAAACAAGTCAAATGTTGACTAACAGTAGTCAACTGGTCAACTCTGGTTTGATTTTGGTCAACTCTAAGTCAAGTGTTGACTTGAAGTTGACTTTCGGTCAAAAAGTCAACTCTTGGTCAACGGGGGTCAAGACTAGCCTAATCTACCCTCATCTAGTCATTACCTACCTAGACAACCTATTTCTAATCCCATCTTAACAATCAAAACCATTTCTTAGACTTTATCCCAAAAATCCTACTTTTACCCTCTAAGATACTGATTTGTATCTTAGGATACTCACTCATCTATATCCTAACTTATACCTCTAATATAAGATACTAACCAACTCTAACATATAACTTCTAACCATCTATTCTAACTTATAAACCTAACACAACTAACATCCACTAACTAATATCTAACCATAACATATATGTATATATATCTGTCTCTAACTCTAACCAACTAATATATGTCATCTCTAACTAACAATAACATAGATTAACACAACTAATTATCTAACTTATACAAGATATCACTATCTAACTTCTAAGATATCTCTAACCTCTAAATAGATTCTAACATAACCACTAACATACTAACATATTCATACATACAATATTTAAATTTCTCTCCACTCCAATACTAACACACACCAAACACATATACCAAATCCACCACCCTTCTCTTCTAACACACCTACATACATCTATATACAAACACACTACCACTCAACCAAAACACAAATCACTCAACAAACTACACTAGCCTCAAGTCAAATAGGATGGCATGATCCTTCCAACTCTCTCACCTTCACAACCCACACACACTACACTACCATCTATACAACATCAAACACACACTAGCACATATCCTCTATCAATCTCACTTCTCTCCACTAACCACACACATCCTTATCTCATTCAAACACACACACTATACTGACATATATTACATAACAATAATATATATATACATATATACATATATGTACTATATCATATATATTCTTGACTATCTATGATACCTACATTCACATGATATCTATACTAGGCTCATAGGTTACACAAAATGTGAAGAACAGATGGCAACTCTAGAGGGGGGTGAATAGAGTATATAAAGATAATATCCACTTAAAAAATTAACTCTATCACAAATAAAACTAATCAGAGTAAATGCGGAATTTAAAGTGAGAATCAAGAGAGCATACGCAAACACAGCCGATTTTAACCTGGTTTCCCTCGTGGATGACTAGTCCAGACCTGAGAACTCTAGCTCAGGATTAAATCTACTATTTATGAAATAGTAGTTTACAACCCGTGCCTTTTCTTCAGAAGAGCACGTCAACTTCTTACAGAGGATCGCAGTGGCGATTTGCTTAGAATTTTCCAAGCGACTTCTTCAACTCTTGTACAAGACTCCTAACTGAGAGATGCTGAGCACTCGAGACTTAGGAAGCTTGTGGCTAGTAGATGGGAAGGGTATGGCTTATTGAGCTTAAGAGAGAAGAGAAGAGAAGATTGGATGATTTGAAATGAGAGAATTCTAGGCCTATTTATAGGATTTTTGTAGACAGAATTCGGCCAGAATTCGGGTAGAAAATTTCAAATATTTGGCCGTTGGACAACTAGCAACCAGCTAACCCTAAAATTAAGGTTGCTGATTTTTAGGGGACAGAGTTCGGCCCGAACTCTGTGTGGAGGCAGAGTTCGGCCCGAACTCTGTCTCCAGAGCACAGAACTGGTTCTTGGGGACCAATGGACATTTTCTGGATGGTGAAGTTTAGGGATTATTGGGTAGGCTATAGTTCAAGTCTCAAGAGCTCAGCATGACACAGTTTACATCAATCTAGACTGAATAAAAGTATAAAATACAGACTCATATATAACTGAATTGCAAAGACTGAGCTGTCTTCTGACTTGAGCTTGATGTAGACGTCGTGTGTCGTATTGAATTATTACAAGTATTATTTAGTCAATGTTATCAATATTTGGTTGACTGTGACTTTGTGTCAACAATCTCCCCCATATTGATAATTGACAAAATAATAAATGTATATTCAATATTCATACCTGGACACAGCATAGCTCCCCCATAATCAGTGCCGAGCTAAACAAGATAGCTCCCCCGTAAACAATATGTTGAACCTGTTGGCCTGATAAGGAATATCTTCCAAAAGCACCAAAAAAGCACATATACCAAAAAGAATATACACAGAATATACATATATCTCCCCCTTTGGCATTTAGCAATATAATAAGAATGAAGTGATAATGGGCAAACACACCAAAAGAGAAGAAACAACATAGGAACTAACAGAACAAGCAAATGTCATAGAATAATAGAACTACCAGAAACATAAGAGTCACAACTCATAACTAGAGTCACTAAATCATAAAGAGAGTACCAAGTATATAAATCCAACTAAACAACTGAAAATACTAGAAAGCATAAAACATAAACTACGATCAGCAGCAGCATCATCAAGTAGAAGCCATCTCCATCATGGAGCACGAGAAGGCCCAGCGGTGTCGGAAGGAAGAGAGCGGCTGGGGTCCATAATAGCAGCATCCAGATCCAGGTAACGCATGACCCAAGGATCGTCAATGCGATGTCCCTCACGACCGGGATCCCGCTCCATGGGAATGGCCATAGAAGGATGACGGGACATGGAATACCGAATATCATACATCGAGTTGCTGAGTGCACTCATCTGCAGGGTAGTACGGTAGTCCATCTGAGTCCAGCGATCGTCCTCTAAGGCGAAACGATCTCGGAGCATGGTCTGGATGGACTCAAGGGTAGCAGGAGGAGGAGGTGCATCCTGTCCAAGTGGAGGGGCGTCGGGCTCCTCATCATCGGAATGCTCAGAAGTGGCAGGAGAGGCTACGACTGCCTGAAGTCGTCGTGCCTTAGATAAGAAGGCAGAAGCAGGCAAGAAAGGGCAATCATGAAGTGGTACAATAAATGCACGAAGGACCATAGAAAGATATAAGGGATAAACCAAGGCTCGTGGTTTCTTCCTACAGTTAATCATCCAGTCCATCATGGTACGTGGAAGATTAAAAGGAATGCGATAGTGAAGATGATATAAAGCTGATATTTCAAAATAAGTAACTTCATCGGTGGAGCCGGCTTTGGGTAAGATTGTGTTAAAAACAATCCGATGAAGTTCATAGTAGTAAGGGTTGAGATGTTTGGCCATAAGCTTACGAGGGCAAATGTTTGGGGCACATAAATCTGCCTTAAAGCTCTCAAGGGAAGTTCCATCTAGAAATTGGAACGATCGAGCTTCAACAAGCTTATCCCAAGTATCGAGATCTTGAAGTTCAAGATACTCGGCCAAATCAGAATCAGCAAAGGCGATATTAATGCCCGCAACTCGTAAATAAATGTGAGTGTCATCATGAGTCAAGTTGCAGTAGAACATTTGTATAGCACTACGATAGATGACGAAATTCGTAGCAACTAGCTCATCAATGCAAAGATCACAAAAAATGGATTCATATTGTAAAAAGATTGTGAAGTTTATGGGGTGTCCCGCAAACACCGGACGGGTCCGAAAGTCACTAAACCAATCGTTGGACGCGTCTAGTGACATAAAGATTCGGTCGTCATAGGTGTTAGGGTCACGAGGACGTGAAGGGTTGAACAATAGATGAGGTGGTTGATGTTGTTCAACGGGTTGCTTAACGGGAGGAGGAGGATTCGACGAGGACGCTCCCTCGGTCCGAATTCTTTTCCCACGGTTGAGGAAGCGAGGAGCCATAGCACAAAGTAGAGAAAATTGAAATAGAGAAAAAGAGTAAGTTATACCTCATATAAATGATGAACAGTGAAAGAGAATTGGAAAATAGCCCTTCTTCTTGAATTTGGGAAAGAATGGAGCACAACAGAGAAGAAATTAGGGTTAGGGTTTTGAGAAAATAGTGGAGGAGAAGAAGAAAAGGTGGTAAGAAAGAGGGAGGAGGAAGAGAAACCGAATATAAGGGAAGGGTTTCTCTTGGTCGGAGTGAATCAGAACCATTGGATCAAGTTTTGATCAACGGCTGGAACCTGTCCCCGATTCTGGAACAGGGAGGCCGAACTCGGCCCGAACTCTGGTAAGGACAGAGTTCGGCCCGAATTCTGGGTCCTTGTCCCAGAAATAAAATCAGGCTAGAAGGATAAAAAATTGGTTAAGAATGGGATATCAAGATAAGTTATAAAGATAAATGATTAAGAATATCAATAAACCAGATAGTAGAAGTAGAAAGATAGCAATATGAAAAAATAGCATATCAGCAAGTGATAAATCAAAATGTACCGTATAATAAACAAGGAGTTATATTATAATTCAGTATTTTGAATTTGCCATGAGTTAGCTGCAGGGGCCGGATCCCAGCTAGCGGTAGTCCTGAAGACTAGTGTGCTGTGTCGCTTAGGCTTTTACGCCTTGTTGTCAGAAGGGCCCTTTCGGCTTGTACTCATAGCAAGTTCATCATAAGAGAATCACAATATAATCGATATTTACGCAGGTGTATTTTAATTTATGACGGCTTCATCTAAAATTCTAAGTTCACGACAAAGAAAATTGAAGCGCTCTTCGGATAATGGCTTTATGAAGAAATCAGCTAACTGATGATCAGTGTCAATAAATTCTAAGTTAATCGTGCCATTTTGCTGATGATCACGCAAAAAGTGGTGTCGTATCTCAATGTGCTTCGTGCGTGAGTGACAAATGGGGTTCTTAGTAAGATTTATTGCACTAGTGTTGTCACAAAAGATAGGAATATGCATGAAAGATAAATTATAGTCTTCAAGGGTTTGCTTCATCTACAGAATTTGTGCACAACAATGCCCAGCTGCTATGTATTCAGCTTCTGTTGTGGATAGTGCGACAGAATTCTGCTTCTTGCTAAACCAAGAGACTAAAGCCTTTCCTAATAAATGGCACGTACCGCTCGTACTTTTACGGTCGACCTTGTATCCGGCGAAGTCAGCATCAGAGTAACCAATAAGGTCAAAGGATGTTGACTTGGGATACCATAGGCCCACTGTAACCGTACCCTTAAGGTATCTAAAGATACGCTTAACTGCGGTCATGTGCGATTCCTTAGGATTTGCTTGATATCTAGCACACAGGCAAACGCTAAACATTATATCAGGGCGACTAGTAGTAAGATAAAGTAGACTGCCTATCATACCTCGATACTTACGTTGATCTACGGGTTTGCCGCTCTCATCTGGTTCCAGTTTGGTTGAAGTAGCCATAGGAGTGCTGATTGGTTTAACATTATCAAGTTCGAATTTCTTCAGCATGTCCTTTGTATACTTCGACTGACAGATGAAGGTTCCATTTGACAATTGTTTGACTTGCAGCCCAAGAAAATAGTTGAGCTCCCCCATCATGCTCATCTCAAACTCGGTCTGCATACACTTGGCAAAATCTTGACAAAGGGTTTCATCAGTAGAACCAAAAATAATATCATCTACATATATCTGTACTAAAAGAATAGTGTCCTTCAAAGACTTTATGAAAAGTGTAGTGTCAATTTTCCCTTTTGAAAAACCTTTCTCAAGCAAGAAGTTGCTTAGCCGTTCATACCAAGCTCTAGGGGCTTGTTTGAGGCGGTACAGCGCTTTCTTTAGCTTGAACACGTGGTCGAGAAATTTGTGATTTTCAAAGCCAGGGGATTGTTTAACATAAACTTCCTCCTTAATAAAACTATTCAAGAAAGCACTTTTAACATCCATTTGAAATAATTTGAAATTTTGAAAATTTGCAAATGCACAAAGCATCCGAATGGATTCTAATCTAGCAACAGGAGCATACGTCTCATCGTAGTCGATACCTTCCTCTTGATTGTATCCTTGAGCTACTAGACGAGCTTTCTTGCGTGTGACTGAACCATCTTTATTTACTTTGTTTCTAAAAACCCATTTAGTACCAATAATCGAGTGATTAGCCGATCTAGGAACGAGTTCCCATACTTGGCTCCTCTCGAATTGGTTGAGTTCTTCTTGTATAGCAGAAATCCAAAATTCATCATTGAAAGCTTCAGAAATGTTTTTAGGCTCAATTTGTGAAATAAAGGCAGTGCTAGCAATAGAGTCTCTTAATGATGATCTAGTAGTTACTTCTCGTGAAACCTCACCAATTACCAAATTTTCTGGATGTGATGGCTTGAAAGAGAATTTCTTAGGCAAGCTTTCCAGAGAATTTGTTTTGGTTGTGGTGTTCATTGGAGTAGACGTTGATGGCTCAACATCATCATCAAGAGTAGCTGCTGCACTGTTATCTTCATCAAAAGTCATATTTGTAGACTCTTCCACAATTAAAGAGCGTTTGTTAAAAACTCTATATCCCTTACTCTTGGCAGCATAGCCAAGGAAAATACCATCGTCAGCTTTGGCATCAAATTTGCCTAAGTTGTCTTTGGTGTTAAGGATAAAGCATCTACATCCAAAAACTCTAAAATAAGAAACATTTGGGGTTCTCCCAAACCAAAGCTCATAGGGTGTTTTCTTCGTAATAGGACGAATAAGCACCCTATTTAAAATATGGCATGCTGTACTGACAGCTTCAGCCCAAAAATATTTCGGAAGTGAAAACTTGTTCAACATAACTCTGGCCATATCGCCAAGAGTCCTATTCTTCCGCTCCACAAAACCATTTTGTTGAGGAGTTCTTAGACAAGAAAATTCATGATCAAAACCATTAAAATCACAAAATCTTTCAAAATCAGAATTTTCGAATTCGCCTTCATGATCACTTCGGATTCGAGTAATCATGTAGCCTTTTTCGTTTTGAACTTTCTTAACAAAAATCTTGAAAATCGAAATAGCATCACTTTTATTTGCAAGAAAGAAAACCCAAGTAAATCTTGAAAAATCATCAACAATAACAAAGGCATAGAGTTTTCCGCCAAGACTGGCTACTCTACTAGGCCCAAATAAATCCATATGGAGTAGTTGCAAGGGTCTAGAAGTGCTTACAGAGTTTATGGAATGAAAAGATGACTTGGTTGCCTTGTTCAACTCACATTCGGCACATACGGTGTCCTTTTTGAATGTGATGTCGGGCAAGCCTCTAACTAGCTTCTTGGTCGATAGCCTGGATATATTATCCATATTGGCATGACCAAGACGCTGGTGCCATAGTAGCCGTTCATCTTTATGAGCATATAGGCATCTACCTGCATTGTTAGTATTTCCAGACAAATAGAAAGTATAAATATTATCCTCTCTTACCCCTTCAAAAGCGATGTCTCCCGTTGACCTATCATAAATAAGGCATTTGTTTTGTCCAAAGTTAATGTCATATCCATGGTCAGCAAGATGACTAATGCTGAGCAGGTTATGCTTTAACTCGGTCACTAGGCAGACATCCTTTATTACGGGAGAGGGAGGATAACCAATATTACCATTACCTATAATATAACCTTTGAGGTTGTTGCCGAAGGATACATATCCTTCTCTCTTCATCGATAGTGATGCGAAAAGATTTGCGTCTCCTGTCATATGCCGCGAGCATCCACTATCGAGAATCCACTTACTCTTAGTTGAGGAGGGAAGGTCCACCTACATCAAGAGTAGATGTGACCTTTGGTACCCAATTTCTTGAGGGTCCTGAAAAGTTAGTTTTTGGAAACCATGCATATATTTTTCTATCAACTAATCTTCTAATTCCACATTGTAGTGATATGTGTCCATGTAAACCACAATATGTACATGGAGCATTCCTATTTATATTAGGAGCATGCTGATGATGTCTATAAGCAGTGTAATGAGCAGAAGTATGATGATTAGCATGTTGATGATGATTATGCATAGAGTGTTGTGGAGTGGCATGGTGATATTGTCTATATGGAGCATGATGATGTTGTCTATATGGAGCATAATGATGTTGTCTATATGGTATGACATGGTGATGTTGTCTATAAGTAGAGTGATGTTGATTGTATCTATGTGTAACATGATAATTTTGTGACATATGATAATTATTTCTACATGCATGTGGTTTGTGTCCTTTGTGAAATTGTGTGTATATGAAAGCATGATTATGTGTTGTAGATGGATGATGCGGATGATTAGCATGAGGAGTGTGATGCTTTGTGGGTGTCTAATGAGATTGGGTTTGAGGTTGAACAACCTGTTTTCCCAATCTAGTCTCTAATCTCTTAGAGACAGCCTGCAGTTCAGTAACCTTAGCATTTAAGCTATATATCTTAGTCATAGAAATCTTGTGTCTACTCTTTTCTTCAGCAAGCATCGTGTTGAGTGTTGTGATTTCTTGTGTTTGTTGCTCAATACGTGTTTCAACATCATGAAGGCTTAGTTTAAGCTTCGATACCTCATCTGTGACTTCCGTGGGTGAAGTGTCTCTAATGTTATCAAGCAATAGAGAAAGTCTTTGAATTTCAACTTCATGACTTTTGATTTTGTCCTTGGCGTGTTTGTATTTACCAATGATCTTTTTGTGATCATCGAGTAAATCGGTGAAAGCATCGCCAAGTTCATCAAAAGAGAAGTCGTCAAGAGTTTCGTTTGATACCTTATCGGATGTTGCCATTAAGCACACATTAGCCGTATCTTGAGGAGAGTCCTTTTCTTCTTCGGAGTCACTAGCTTCGCTTTCATGCCAAATGCTTGCATTGGCATATTTCTTTGATGAAGTCTTCTTGTATGGCTTCTCATAGCGGTTGCTCTTATTCAAGAATGGACAATCTTTTCGGACGTGTCCAGTCTTCTTGCAACCATAGCAAGTTGGCTCTTCTTCACCATATTCTTGTGGTTCCTTCTTCCATCTATTGAAGCGAAGGAATTTCTTGAAATTGTGGACCATAAGGGCTTGATCATCTTCCGAGTCATCATCATCTGTCTCTTCGAGTTTAGCCCTTCGCCGGTGAGCTTTGAGTGCGATCTCCTTAGCCTTAGGAGCAGGCTCTTCGAAGTCCTTGAGGTCAAGCTCATGAGTCATTAGATTTCCCATCAAGGTCTCCATGGACATGGTTGTGAGATCATTTCCTTCTATGATAGTTGTCACCTTAGGGTTCCAAATCTTTGGTAGCCCCCTAAGTAGCTTGCGAATCTTCTCGTGATTTGAGTATTGCTTGCCGAGCGAAGACAGAGGGTTGATGATGTCGAGGAATCTTGTGAACATTTGCGTGATTGTCTCATTTGGTTTCATCTTGAAAGCCTCGTATTCTTGCGTGAGGCGGCTTATCTTTGATTCCTTGACTTGGGTAGTTCCTTCATGCGTCACTTCTAGAAGTCTCCATACTTCATGAGATATGGTGCATGTAGATACCCTATTGAACTCATTCCTGTTTATAGCACAGAATAAAGCATTAATAGCTCTCGCATCTAGACTTGTCTGTTTCTTCTCCTCGTCAGAATATTTGTCATGTGATTTCTCAACGAGATCACCATTGACAACTATCCTGGCGGGCTTTTTGTAACCGTCAGTGACGATAGTCCACAGGTCAAAGTCTAGAGACTTGAGATAAAAACTCATCCTTGTTTTCCAATATGTGTAGTTAGTTCCATCAAATAGGAGAGGCCTATGAGTGGACTGTCCTTCACCGTGATTGGAAATCAAGGATTGTGTGGTTGCCATGGATCAGCTCTAGGATGTAAGTCCTTGTAAAGAGAACAGAGCTCTGATATCAATTGAAGAACAGATGGCAACTCTAGAGGGGGGTAAATAGAGTATATAAAGATAATATCCACTTAAAAAATTAACTCTATCACAAATAAAACTAATCAGAGTAAATGCGGAATTTAAAGTAAGAATCAAGAGAGCATACGCAAACACAGCCGATTTTAACCTGGTTTCCCTCGTGGAGGACTAGTCCAGGCCTGAGAACTCTAGCTCAGGATTAAATCCACTATTTGTGAAATAGTAGTTTACAACCCGTGTCTTTTCTTCAGAAGAGCACGTCAACTTCTTACAGAGGATCGCAGTGGCGATTTGCTTAGAATTTTCCAAGCGACTTCTTCAACTCTTGCACAAGACTCCTAACTGAGAGATGCTGAGCACTCGAGACTTAGGAAGCTTGTGGCTAGTAGATGGGAAGGGTATGGCTTATTGAGCTTAAGAGAGAAGAGAAGAGAAGATTGGATGATTTGAAATGAGAGAATTATAGGCCTATTTATAGGATTTTTGTAGACAGAATTCGGCCAGAATTCGGGTAGAAAATTTCAAATATTTGGCCGTTGGACAACTAGCAACCAGCTAACCCTAAAATTAAGGTTGCTGATTTTTAGGGGACATAGTTCGGCCCGAACTCTGTGTGGAGGCAGAGTTCGGCCCGAACTCTATCTCCAGAGCACAGAACTGGTTCTTGGGGACCAATGGACATTTTCTGGATGGTGAAGTTTAGGGATTATTGGGTAGGCTACAGGTCAAGTCTCAAGAGCTCAGCATGACACAGTTTACATCAATCTAGACTGAATAAAAGTATAAAATACAGACTCATATATAACTGAATTGCAAAGACTGAGCTGTCTTCTGACTTGAGCTTGATGTAGACGTCGTATGTCGTATTGAATTATTACAAGTATTATTTAGTCAATGTTATCAATATTTGGTTGACTGTGACTTTGTGTCAACAAAATGCCTACGTCGCATAGTCACTCTTCTACTTAAAACCAATATTGTACCAATTGGGCCTTCACTAAATTCTAAGATTAAAGTATGTTGTATCTCTTCGTGTTTGCTTTCCGAAACTTTAAACGGATCGCATTTTTGTGTCCGGAAGCTCCCGGAATCGCGAAAACACCGAAACGCGTTCGTCTTTCGTACAGATGACACTCAAACAATTCTACAGAAAGTTTTATAAAGAATTTGGCTTATTAAAATATATATATTTGGAAAGCTAACTTCGATACGCTTCTTTTAAAAAAACGGAAGGTTAATTGGAATTATGAGCTAAAAGTTATGGCATTTCTAAGTTGCTCTAGCTACTAAAAACGTGGATAAAAATTATGATGAATTTGGGTTGTTTGGACAAAAAACACATATAGGTCAAAATACTTGGATACCAACATAGCTATCTAAATAAAACTTATTCTAACCATCCTAAATAAGATCAATCCACTCTCTAACCATCTAACCACACACTCAAATAAATATATATATATATGCACACAAGTGTCCAAAATAGGGGTTTTTTTTTTCTACTAGGACACAATCACAACACAAATGACACTCCTATGACCCCCAAATGGACACAAAATGGACACAAATGGAGATACAACCATGGGGGTCATTCCTATGGGTTCAAAATAGACCTATATGCATGAGAAAATAAAAAGGAGAAGGGATTTATACCTCCCGGTAGATCGAATCGAAGAAAAGCCTTCCCGGAGCGACACCGACACGTAGAGATTCCAAAAGGACACGAACGAGCTCCGAATCCTCCCAAACTTGGGTAGCTTCCTCCTTGGCTAGAATGGAGAAGGAAAGAAGAAGATTTGGTGGCGAAATGGAAGGATTTGGTGGAGAAATTGCTAGGAATTGCTCTCTAGAAATTTGGGGAAGAACAAGAGAGAGATTGTGGATGAGAATAATGAAATGAACTTGAGCCTATCCTCTCCCAAAGTGGCTGGCCATATGGGGCTATTTGTCCTATTATGGTAAGGTCCAAAATGCCCCCACTAACCTATTCTATTAGTATTAAGAAAGGGCTAATTGGTTGGGGCTAAATTAGTCATTCTAAAGTTTCTAATCACACTAACCTTATCCATAATAATTAGTCTAACCTCTAACTAAAATATTTCTATCATGTGGGCCATGGCTAACTAATGTGTGGGTCCACTAAAGTCAACACTACCCCCGGGTCCCCGTTTCAAGTCGGATTTAGCTGAAATTCGAACCCGATTCAAATAACCCCAAAACAATATCATAAATAATAAAATAAATTTCAAAAATATTTCAAAAATACAAAATGACAAAAATACTCCTGTTCCTGAAAATTGGGGGTGCCAAATTCATCGAAATTAAAACCAAACAATAGTAAAATGTCAAAATCATAAGTTATAATTTTAAATAGTTTAAAAATGATTAAAAATCACCAAAAATCATAATATGAAATAATTATCAATAAATAATAATTATAATTACAAAATTTTAAAATTACCCTCATCTGGAAAACTGGGTGTTACAATCCTACCAACCTTATAAAAATTTCGTCCTCGAAATTAAGATGATCGCACCCCCTTCTAGGTCAAACATAGTCAAGGGTCAATCACTAGTCAATTTCTCAACATCCAAGTACTTGGTCATCAACTGGTCAACTTCTTAGGGTTTTACCTGTGCTAGCAATCTAGGTGTTGGCAACTAGAATTTAGCAAAAGAGAAACTCTATAATAGACTAGCTCTTAACTTTCCAATCATATCAAGTCACCTATAACTAAATACCTACAAGCTAAGCACATGAATACCAAATACCACATATATATATATATATATATATATATATATATATGCTCAAGAACAACAACCCATCACAAAAAAAAAAATATATGCTCAAGAACAACAGCCCATCACATATATCCTAAGTATATCATCTATATATATATATATATATATATATATATACATGACTGATCAACCAAGGGTTAAGGCAGACTAAACTTATAAGGGTCTGAAACAATGCTTAGAACTAGGCTAAGGATGAATGGTCTGAATCAAGGGGACATGGTATCTAGTGAAGGGTCTGCACACTGCCTATAAAGGTGATCAACACAAGGAACTCAACACGAAGAGAACTTAACTAAAATGGAAAACTGAACCAAGTATAGGCTAAACAACATGTTTATAACCCTATACAACAGTGGCCTATAGATACCAACTAACCTATATCCCATATGCCAATATCATCTGCAATCTATCTATGCAAATAGACCTCTCGGTCTTAGGTGAAACTACAACTATACTCAAAGGCAGGCTCTGGTCATGGGTGCCTCACTGGAAAAGGTAAGGGAAAGTAGTAATAATCATCAAGGCTGTAAGGCATACTAACATCCTATGTGTAACTGGTTGGTATTATAGATAACATGAGAATTATCTGCATTGGGTTACTATTCTAACACCAATGCTAACTATCACCTCTACGGTACAGACACTCTACAAGTCATCATACCATTATACTATGAAGGAACTACCTATGAATAAGCTCTACAAAACTAAATATCCCTACTCCTAAGTCATTTATAAAAATCAAAAGAGTATGATGTTTAAACCTTCTCAAGATACAATCTGTTAATCATATGCGTCTGTCCAAAATCATGTTGTCCAGAGTCTTCATTATGCTAGTGAGCAAGGCTACGATAATCACAGAGTCCTTGACTAAGGCGCGTACCTCTAGGTTCATGTTATTTAAAATTTTTGCACTGTCGCATGCGACGGCGAAAACCTTAAATTCCCATACCCGAGAATACATCCAAAATTTGACTACATGTCCTCACTGTGCCAACTAACACGACTATCGAGGATTCTAGATCCCATAATTTAGGCGACCTAGCCCATATGATTTTCTCAGAAGAAAAACAAACACAACAAAAGAGTAACATGACAAAATTAATCAATCAACAAGGAACAGATGGAATCGGATTTCAAGGTAATTATAAAAGACAATTACGGGAATGGAATTGAGAAGAACGGAACTTGCAGCAAGATCTCCAACGGTCTGTGCATCCTCGACTGTCCTGACGATAGCTCGCCCTGCTGGTTTCCTCCAGCCTGCTGCTGATACTGCACAAATCTCTGCTGCTGATGCTGCATGAATCGCTGCTGCTGAGAGAAACCAAAAATAAAGGGAAAAGTCTTTGTACAGACGGAGGTGCACCTCCAATGTAGCAGAAATGCCAACCTGAGTCGGCACAACAGAAGCTGCAATCTCGAAGCCCTGATGAACAGGATGAGAGGTGGCCAGCCTCTCGATAGTATCCTCCGAACCGAAGCGATGAGATCGTATCTTCATAACCATCATGAAGATAGATCAAAACAAGAAGCAATTTTTGAGAATGAAGCAAAAATTCAAAGGAGAATAGTTTATATTCAAGGGAAGTCAATAAGTAATAATTTTAGACAAAAGGAATCGGATTAAGAGTTTTTCCTAATGTGATTGAGTACCTCCAAAAATAACCTAATCCTACTGCAGGCTGTAGTGATACTCTAGTTCGAATACTACTACATAAACTCGACCTGCATGGGCCACCCTAAAAACGTGTCACGACCCGCACCCCCTGCGAGGGTACGAGACGTGGGTACGTCCAGCCTACGCCGCAGTGTCAGCGGTAGAACGCTGTCCTAGGTCTCATGCATCTAGCAGTATAAGGCTAAGCAGTTTATATTCCCCGAATGGGGGTGACATAGCAGAATGTAAACTCAATCACATCTATGGTAGAGCATAATGGAAGATAGATAAAACATAAAATCCAAATAGATACAGCAGATAGAAGTCTAAGTGTCTAAGATACACCAACCCAGAAATACATCTCAAAGCTCAAATACAGTAATCCATAAAATAAATACAACTCAAGACAACTGAAAATAAGCTATAAGCAAATCCTAGCTATCTATACAACCTCTACTGTGTCTCCTCAAGGCTAGCAGGCAACCTCCAGGCTATCTGTAAAATTTATCAAAAGGTCCAGTCAGGACAGGAACGAGTACAACTCATCAAGAAATCCTAAGTAAATGACAGAGAACTATAAAGCAGTTATAGACAGTTTTATTGATGAATATGGCAGTTTATATACAGGTGATGGTATGGAGAACAGATAAGATATAAGGAAAGTAAGTAACTAAAACAAGAGAAGAATGATGGCAATGAAGATTGTAAAATAAATCTAGCTGAACTAAGGTAACAGAATAAGTCCAGAAAGCAATGTAGACAAGTGTAACTCCAAGTAAGTCCAGTACAAGATGAATATAATACAAGATGAATCCAGTAAGGGACGATTCCAGTTATAGTGATCAATAATTCCAGGGTGAGTCCAGCCTATATTCTAACAGTGTGTTTTAAAATACCGAGATCGACATGTAAACGGCTGTAGGTAATACGGCACATCACACACCTGGCCGAGTGTGAGATGGCTATCATTCCAGTAGATTCCAGTAGATTCCAGTTGAAAGATTCCAGATTGGGGTATGTCTATATGTCTCACTCAAGTATTTCCCCTCCAAGCAAGTGAATCCAGAAATCCGACACAATGATTCAAGATGAGTCCAGCCAAAATATAATGATACCAGTAAATGATTCCAGTAAATAATTCCAGTAGGTGATTCCAGTAATAGAAGCCAGAATGATAATACTAGTAACAGAGGCCAGAAAATAAATTTGTGTCGTATACATGAATCCAGAATATCCATACGTATTGTATCAGAGAATCACATAAAACTAAATAGAACTGAAGTACAGTAACTAGCAAATAAATAAGAGAACTATCAAAGAATGTACTTGCCTGTAACCGATGAATCTGAAAGAATAAATATTGTCCGAGGAGTGGTGTCTGCCTCCTATCAGAACAGTACAAGTCACTACATGTCTAAAAATGATAATAAGTTGTATTACAATGCATTCTATATGAATCTAGGTCAATCTAGGTCAAACTGAGTCATACTAGGTCATTGGGAGTCAATCCAAGTCAAACTAGGTCAAACGGGATCAAATGTTGACTTACAGTTAACTTTTTGTTAAAAAGTCAACTCTGATCAACTCTAGTCAACATTGAGTCAACCCTAGGTCAACCCTAGGTCAAACAAGTCAAATGTTGACTAACAGTTGATTTTCAGTCAACTGGTCAACTCTGGTTTGGTTTTGGTCAATTCTAAGTCAAGTGTTGACTTGAAGTTGACTTTCGGTCAAAAAGTCAACTCTTGGTCAACGGGGGTCAAGACTAGCCTAAACTACCCTCATCTAGTCATTACCTACCAAGACAACCTATTTCTAAACCCATCTTAACAATTAAAACCCTTTCTTAGACTTTATCCCAAAAATCCTACTTTTACCCTCTAAGATACTGATTTGTATCTTAGGATACTCACTCATCTATATCCTAACTTATACCTCTAATATAAGATACTAACCAACTATAACATATAACTTCTAACCATCTATTCTAACTTATAAACCTAACACAACTAACATCTACTAACTAATATCTAACCATAACATATATGTATATATATCCGTCTCTAACTCTAACCAACTAATATATGTCATCTCCAACTAACAATAACATAGACTAACACAACTAATTATCTAACTTATACAAGATATCACTATCTAACTTCTAAGATATCTCTAACCTCTACATAGATTCTAACATAACCACTAACATACTAACATATCCATAGATACAACATTTAAATTTCTCTCCACTCCAATACTAACACACACCAAACACATATACCAAATCCACCACCCTTCTCTTCTAACACACCTACATACATCTATATACAAACACACTACCACTCAACCAAAACACAAATTACTCAACAAACTACACTAGCCTCAAGTCAAATAGGATGGCATGATCCTTCCAACTCTCTCACCTTCACAACCCACACACACTACACTACCATCTATACAACATCAAACACACACTAGCACATATCCTCTTTCAATCTCACTTCTCTCCACTAACCACACACATCCTTATCTCATTCAAACACACACACTATACTAACATATATTACGTAACAATAATATATATATATATATATATATATATATATGTACTATATCATACATATTCTTGACAATCTATGATACCTATATTCACATGATATCTATACTAGGCTCATAGGTTACACAAAATGCCTACGTCGCATAGTCACTCTTCTACTTAAAACCAATACTGTACCAATTGGGCATTCACTAAATTCTAGGATTAAAGTATGTTGTAGCTCTTCGTGTTAGCTTTCCGAAACTTTAAACGGATCGCATTTTCGTGTCCGAAAGCTCCCGGAATCGTGAAAACACCGAAACGCGTTTGTCTTTCGTACAGCTGACACTCAAACAATTCTACAGAAAGTTTTAGAAAGAATTTGGCTTATTAAAAAATATATTTGGAAAGCTAACTTCGATACGCTTCTTTTAAAAAAACAGAAGGGTAATAGGAATTATGAGCTAAAAGTTATGGCATTTCTAAGTTGCTCTAGCTACTAAAAACGTGGATAAAAATTATGACAAATTTGGGTTGTTTGGACAAAAAACACATATAGGCCAAAATACTTGGATACCAACATAGCTATCTAAATAAAACTTATTCTAACCATCCTAAATAAGATCAATCCACTCTCTAACCATCTAACCACACACTCAAATAAATATATATATATATGCACACAAGTGTCCAAAATAGGGTTTTTTTTTCTACTATGACACAATCACAACACAAATGACACTCCTATGACCTCTAAATGGACACAAAATGGACACAAATGGAGATACAACCATGGGGGTCATTCCTATGGGTTCAAAATAGACCTATATGCATGAGAAAATAAAAAGGAGAAAGGATTTATACCTCCTGGTAGATCGAATCGAAAAAAAGCCTTTCCAGAACGACACCGACACGTAGAGATTCCAAAAGGACACGAACGAGCTCCGAATCCTCCCAAACTTGGGTAGCTTCCTGCTGGGCTAGAATGGAGAAGGAAAGAAGAAGATTTGGTGGCAAAATAGAAGGATTTGGTAGAGAAATTGCTAGGGATTGCTCTCTAGAAATTTGGGGAAGAACAAGAGAGAGAGTGTGGATGAGAATAATGAAATGAACTTGAGCCTATCCTCTCCCAAAGTGGCTGGCCATATGGGGCTATTTGTCCTATTATGGAAAGGTCCAAAATGCTCCTACTAACCTATTCTATTAGTATTAGGAAAGGGCTAATTTGTTGGGGCTAAATTAGTCATTCTAAAGTCTCTAATCACACTAACCTTATCCATAATAATTAGTCTAATCTCTAACTAAAATATTTCTATCATGTGGGCCATGGCTAACTAATATGTGGGTCCACTAAAGTCAATACTACCCCCGGGTCCCCGTTTCAAGTCGGATTGAGCTGAAATTCGAACCCGACTCAAATAACCCCAAAACAATATCATAAATAATAAAATAAATTTCAAAAATATTTCAAAAATACAAAATGACAAAAATACTCCTATTCCTGAAAACTGTGGATGATAAATTCCTCGAAATTAAAACCAAACAATAGTAAAATGTCAAAATCACAAGTTATTATTTTAAATTGTTTAAAAATGATTAAAAATCACCAAAAATCATAATATGAAATAATTATCAATAAATAATAATTGTAATTACAAAATTTCAAAATTACCCTCATCTGGAAAGCTGGGTGTTACAGAGTGGCTCGAGCAACTCGCGGGCAGAACCTTCTAACGATGCTATAGAGAGGATGTTGTGCACTATAGAGGCGTAACAAAAACAATCTGAAAATCGGCATCGGAAAACGTAGGCACGATTGGCCCAATTCAAATTTCGCTTCTGTAGAAGCATAAAAATGTGCAGACATATCAAAAGCGTAGGTAGTGTTCTCGCTACATAAAGCTTCATAAAAGCGCAGGTACCCGAAAGAGCTGACAGAAGATCAGAAATCACAGTTCAAAAAAAGCTCTTTATTAAATCATGCCTACAAATATCTATTACAGATTCATCATGATTACAAGAAAAGAGCTTTGCCTACAAGGATCTATTATAGATTCATCATGAAAAGAACTAAGGCATCTAAAGATCTATAAGAGGGTTAATCTTCACAGGCGCCATATAAGGGGGTTAATCTTCACAGACGTGCAACCCCCAGACGTGCAGCGCTGTCAGAGCGAGCCACTTTCTGAAGCAGCTATTGGCCTGAGCAAGAACTCATTCCACAGCCCAGGCTGTGCTACCGCCATTAAGCAGGGCAGAGCACAACCTGTAACTCTTCGGATTGGCAACCAATTCAAATCCGAAGGCTTGGATCTTGAAGACCTCCAAGACGTTGTTCAGGTTTGAACTCTTCACGTTGAACGCTCAAGTGCAACTCGAAACTCAGCAACAGTTTTTCTACAAAGGCATAACTTCTTTGAACGAAGGGATCCACAACCAACAGCAGACTTGTACAAGGCCAATGGCCGTTCGAAGCTAAGTCAGGATCGAGCATAGCATTTGGAATGCTAAGGAAGAAAGATGACTCTTCAGAAAAACTCCCCTTTATATAGAGTGAGTGTGGTCCAACCAATATGCCATGTGGCCGTCGGTCAAATATACCCAAATTAATGGGATGAACCTAGAACTCAGTAAAATAAACCTGATTTAATAGGTTCATTTTACTGATTCCTAGGCTACAAACTTCTTGAATTTCCTAAAAGATGGTGACAATTAAAGAAGAGGACGATCGACTCATCCATCGAGAAGAGCAGTCATTAATCCCTCTTAAAGACTTTGACAGAAACTAGCTCCTTCGATTCAGAAGTGCAGCCTCCCCACTGTGCTCTCACGTCGACTCAGAAGTGTAGCCTCTTCACTGCACACTCGCTTCGACTCAGAGGCACAGCAAGCTCACTTCCTCATATAGCGCCCTCGCTTCAACTAAGACGTGCAATGGCTCTTTCGTCTTCAAGACCTAGTCTACTCGTCGCCTAAAAGCACAGTGACTCCGTCACCTGAAGTGAAGTACGTATAAGAAACTCTAGAGGGAGAGGGGTGAATAGAGTATGTGTCGATAATACTCAAATTAAAAAATAACTCTATTCAAGTCTAACCAACAGAAAGTATAATCAGAGTATAAATGAGGAATATAAACAGAGATCAGAAAAGCATACGCATGTTTGCCATTGATTATAAAAGAACATAACAATTATATCGAAGGACTGGACTTTTACTTCACAATACAAACTCGCTCATACAAAGAAAGCCTAGGTACGAAAACCTAGGTACAACAATCTAAGTACAATTGTTTATTTTTGATTCTGGGGGGTGACGGTAGAGGCTCGGGAAAGCGACGGCAGCTCTTCCTTACTCCTTGGACGATCGAACATAGCCTTGGCTCTAGTGAAGAAATGCCCTTGGACGTGAGGGGAGACTCTCTTGCGCCTTCATTTGCTAGATCTCTGGATGTCTCTGTTGTGCTCTCTCTCTTTTTTTGCCCTCTTGCAAGGGAATGGCACCTTGCTATTTTATAAAAGTGGGATACGATCATTAGGGTTTGCAAATGATTGCCTCCTTGAGAAGTCAGCGGTTTCAGAGTTATCAATCTGGACCGCTCATCTTGAATATAATGAATTTGAGCAATTAATGTAATTGCATCAAATTTCTGTGGGCAATAAATATTGATTGCCATGAATATTCATGATTTATGATAGCCTGCCACGTGTCCAATTTGCTTGATTTGATTTGATCTGGACAATTATGACGATCACAACAAATCTGATTTTGTTAGAGTTTATTAGCACCCATAATTCCAGGGAAGATAAGACTGCCACGTGTCTCAATTGTTACGAAGAGCGCCACGTGTATCAACTGGACCGCCCTGGCAAAGCTGTATATAGGTGGTCTTCTCAACCGCATGAAGCATGCAGCCGCATGAGGATGGGAAGCCGCATGGGGATGGGCAGCCGCATGAGGATGGACAACCGCATGGGGATAGGCAGCCGTATGAAGTGGGCGGCCGCATAAATGCAGCAGCCGCATGGAGTAGCCTCGGAACTTGTTGGATTTTGCCAGCTGTAAAAAAAATTTCTCCTCTTTCCTAGGAATATGCCTTCATGTCAGTCATTATTACATCTTTATGTCAGAGCTGTCGTAGCTGTCATCTGTCAGAGCAGCCGTCAAGGCATTAAATGCAGTCGAATGTAGAGAAGAACTGTTGAAGGCCACGTGGCTTCTTTTTGGGCCGCATGGAACTATTCGAGCCGCATGGACCCTTGAGCCGCATGGACTTCTGAGCCGCATGGGTGTCTTTCTGTTAGAGCCGCATAGGCCTTTCTTTATTCTTTTCCATGCTTCTACAAGACCCCCTTCAAAGTTTTCAATTTGCAAAATTGAAATACTTTGAATAAGAAGCATGGCCATGTAAAAACTCTTCGGGCCGCATAGGATGTTCTGGCCGCATGGATGTCTCAGCCGCATGGCCTCCTCAGCCACATGGCCATCTGAGCCGCATGGGCTTTCCAACCACATGGGCTACCTGGCCGCATAGGCTGTTTGGCCGCATAGGCTCCTTGCCACGTCTTTATGCCACGTGTGCAAATCTTTGCATTGATTGCCTTTGATTTGCTGTCAGATTTAAAGCCACTTTTTGGGGCAGGATCCCAAGAGTTTAGCCTTGAATAGTCGGATCGCCTTTATAATCGAAGAGTCGGTTACACTGCACATGGATCGATGCGTCAGTCTATGGTCTCTGCCTATAAATAGCAGCGTGTTTTTAGAAAAAAGACTACTTTACTCTCTGCTCTTGCCCTAGCTTTCTTGTCTTCGTCTTCCTTATCTGATTATCAGCAATGGCTTCCAAGTCCTCTAAGGTTGCGGCGAAGGGTAAGGGCGTGGCCTCGACGTTGGCTGCGGCACCCAAAGCTCATTCCGACGTTCATCCTGCCGTTAAGGGTAAGGATTTGGGAAAGTCATATGCTTCAAAACCCTAACAAAGTCGGCTCTGTTGCATGCTTTATGCACAAGCCTTTAATACGAACTGTTCGAATTGTATGGGCCGCAGGCATGTCCCATAACCTAGCCACATGAGGGTATACCCCATGTCTGAGCCGCATGGGAGTTGTCTTAGTGGGCCGCATGAACACTTCACAAACTGAACCGCATAATGACCAGTCGAACAGAACCGCATAAGTCTCTCTGAATTGAACCGCATGAAGCCCCCTCACACAGGACCGCATAAGCTCATCTGGACTGGGCCGCATAAGGCTCTGACCATCTTCTAACTTTGTTTCTTTCTATCTTTGATTCTTACAGCATCTCTGCCGAAGGCTGAGATCATTATGAAAGAAGAGTTGTTACATCCCTTCAAACAAGAGTCATCGCTCGTTAAGGAGGAGGTAATACCAAAAACGGAGGTACAGGAAGGAGAGCTGGCGCCTATTGAAGTTGCTGTAAAGGAGGACCCCAGTCTGATGGCGGTAGTATTGGGAATTCTGACCCTCCTGTTCTAGATGAGGACTTTGCTCAAGTAGATCCTTCATATAAAAAATGGTTGAGAGATTGGTATATGCGCCCCCGTAACTAGGATTCGTAGGCCCTCATAAATGTCCGTCTTTTGTCTTGATATTTTTGTCCGTCTTTAGCTGTAGTTCGTGTTTTGCTTCTTTTGGACATCAATGTAATCTTCTTCCTTCTTGTCTGAATGAAATGATAGAGAACTTTTCTGGCTTGCTCATGAGATGTAGTCATGTGAATATAACTGATTTTGAATGACCGGAATACATTCGCTCTATTCTTTGCTTTGTAGTAGTTGCCCCAATGGGAGATTTTTTGTGGACCCATTATCCTTGGCGTACCCTGGTTCTGGATACGGATAATAAGTTGGAAGAGAACCAACATACTTACTCAGAGGTAATGAGGATATGGTAAATATGAGGGTTTCTTTGATGGAGCCTTCCCACTTAGATGTAATGAGGACATGGCAGGAGTGGACTCAGAGGAGGATATTTGTGGTCAATAGAGGACATTTGTGGACCTATTATCCTTGGCGTACTCCAATTTTGGGTACGGATAATAAGTCGAAAGGGAACCAGCATACTTACTCAGAGGTAATGAGGACATGGCAAGCATGAGGGTTTCTTCGATGGAGCCTTCCTACTCAGAGGTAATAGGGACGTGGTAGGAGTGGGCTCCATGAAGGGGTACATAGAATGACTCAGAGGTAATGAGGACATGGAAGTTCTATGTAGAGGGGTAATTTATTTTTGGCGGAAGTGAGACGACTCAGAGGTAACACCGACGTGGTCGTTTTGGGAATTTTGTGGATCTATTACCCTTTTTGTGCACTAAGAGTACGGGTAGTGGATCATGAGAGAGGAGCTCTTTCAGAAAAATAAGTTTAGAGGTATGGTCATACATGACTTACTACCTAAAAGAGTGACCGGAATGTAAGTTCAGAGGCACCTACGGGTACATAACTCAACAATCTGGGATATTTGGGGAAAGAATGTGAGTTCAGCGGTACTGAAGGGTACATAACTCAATAATCTAGGATTTTGTGAATGTGAGTTCAGCGGTACCGGCGGGTACATAACTCAACAATCTAGGATTTGGAGAATGTAAGTTCAGCGGTACCGACGGGTACATAACTCAATAATCTGGGATTTGGAGAATGTTGTTTAGACATAATATTTCTTTAGGAACTTGCCGTTGACGGGCAACATGAGCAAATCTTTGTTTTGTTTTGCGAGGCGGTAAATACCGTTGGAGAATACAGCCTCAATGATAAATAGACCTTCCCACTTTGGCTGGAATTTGCCGACAGTTTTGTGAGTCATAACCATCGGCCTTCGAACTGCCAGAACGAGATCGCCCACTTGGAATGTTCTGATTTTAACCTTCTTGTTGAAGGCTTCGGAGATGCGTACTTAGTATAGCTCGATTCGTTGCTGAGCCAATAGGCGCTTTTCATCTAAGGCCTCCAACCCTTATAGCCGGCGACGGTAGTTATCGTCCGTCGCCAATTGGTAAGTGAGAGCAACGCAGAGCGATGGTATTTGAGTCTCCAATGGGAGAACTGCCTCACTCCCGTACACCAGGGAGAATGGTGTGTTCCCAGTGGCCGTTCGGATTGTAGTACGGTACGCCCATAAGCATTCACCAAGCTTCTCGTTCCAGTCGCGTTTGTTGGATGATATGAACTTTTTGAGCAACTTGATGATGGTTTTGTTGAATGCTTCTGCCAGCCCATTCGCTGCCGAATTGTATGGCATCGAAGCCACATTCTGAATTCGGTATTTGTCGCAGAATCGATAGAAGGCGTGGCTTACAAACTGCGGACCATTATCGTGGATGATCCTTCGGGGCAGTCCAAAGCGATATATGACGTGATGCTTGAGGAAACTGAGCACGTTTGAAGTCTTTACTTCTGCAAGCGGAACAGCTTCCGCCCATTTGGAGAAGTAATCCGTGATTGCGAGTATGAAGCGATGTCCTCGGAAAGAATGTGGAGTGATCGGACCGATGATATCCATTCCCCATGCTTCGAATGGCTAGGATGCCATTGTCGGATGTAGAAATTCGGATGGCAGTGGATGAAGTCCGCGTGGACTTGGCAGGCTTTGTACTTTCTTTCATAGCCTATCGCATCTGCTACCATCGTGGGCCAGTAGTAGCCCATTCGGCGAAGACGGCCTTGTAATTTTGGGCCAGGCTGATGGGCCCTACAGACACCGTCATGAGCTTCGCGTATGGCTTCTTTAGCTTCTGCGTTTGATAGACATCGAAGCAATAATCTATCATAGGATCGGCGATACAGCATTTTTGTCTTTGTATCGTAGAAGAATCTGAGAGAACGCCTTCTGATAGAGGTGGCTTCCTTTGGATTCTTGGGCAGAATGTCGTAGAATACAAAGTCTATGAATGGTTGTCTCCAGTCTGGTACTTTGTCGATAGTTTGAGCGGAATAACTTGCCACGAATTGAACGTTGTTCTTGGGACATACCAGTTCATGGCCTATCACGTCCACCAAATGATGAATATGGTTTGGCACTGCTAGGGAAGCGGCAAGGCCTGCTAGGGAATCAGCTTCGATATTTTGGAGTCTGGGACGTGTTCGATGAAGAACCCTTCAAATGACGAGATGATGTTAATCGCTATTTGGTGATAGGGGATCATGTCTTCATGGCGAACTTCATATGAACCCCGGATCTGATTGACGATTAACTGTGAATTGCTGTACGCTTCAAGATATTCTACCCCCAGCTCTCTTGCAAGTTGGAGGCCAATGACTAAAGTGTTGTACTCGGCCACATTGTTAGAGCAAGGTTTCGTGAGGGAGTAGGTGCGATTGATCACCAGTCCGGAAGGAGAAATCAGCACCACCCCGACTCCGACGATGATGTTGCCCTTGGGTCCGGTCCTTGAAGCACCGTCGAAGAACATTTGCCATATATCATCGTGAGAGGTCGCATGCGAGTCGGCGATCTCATCTGGGATTTCTTCGTATATTCTGGCCGACTCCGAGCCTGGGTGGGCTGCTAAAAAGTCTGCCAGAGCTTGACCTTTAACAGCCTTTTGCGGGACGAAGATCATATGGTAGGGGGACAGTAATATTGCCCATGTTGCGAGGCGAGAGCCGAGTGCCCCTGGTTTAGTCATGAGGACCCTGAGGGGGTTGACTCGTGATATCACATGTATGGTTTGCCCCGTGACATAGTATCGTGCCTTTTGGATAGTGAACACCAGGACGAGGCATTCCTTCTCTACGGCGGTATATCGGTGCTCTGGCCCGATCATCATTCGACTGAGGTAATATATAGCTTGCTCATGGCCTGCATCATTGTTTTGTGCTAGCAGAGCGCCGAGGGAATGCTCCATTGCTCGTACATAGAGCAGGAATAGTTTTTCGACAACCGGGGCTACCAGGACTGGAGGGTTCGTTAGATATTCTTTGATGCTTTCGAAGACGCGTTGGCATTCTTCATTCTATACGAATGAAACGCCCTTCTTCATGAGGTGGGTGAATTGTTGACATCGTCCGGAGAGGTTAGAGATAAACCTCCTGATGTAGGCCAGTCTCCTTTGAAGGCCTCGGAGTTCACGGAGATTTCTTGGGGGACCCATTTTCTTGATTGCCTTCGTCTTCTCAGGGTCTATATGGATACCTTGGGAAGTAATGATGAAACCCAAGAACTTCCCGCTAGATACACCCAAGAAGGATTTCGTGGGATTTATTTTCAAATTGTGCGCTCGCATCAGGTCGAACACTGTCCTCAGATCATGCAGATGATCTTCTTTAGAGCAGCTTTTGACGGCGATGTCGTCGACGTAGCATTCCACTGTCTTGCGCAGGTGGTCTCTAAAGATGATGCTCATAGCTCTTTGATAGGTGGCGCCAGCGTTCCTTAAACCGAAAGGCATGACTGTGTAGCAATATGTGCCAATTGGTGTTCGAAATGATGTATGCTTTTCGTCATCAGGGAATATTTTGATTTGGTTGTACTCCAAGAAACCATCCATGAATGACATACGCTCGAAGTCGCAGGTGTTGTCAATCATGATATCGGTGATAGGGAGGGAGAACTTATCCTTATGACATGCCTCGTTCAGATTGCGAAAGTCGATGCAGATTCGAATCTTTCTATTCTTCTTTAGGACGGGTACTATGTTGGCGTCCCAGTCTGGATGCTGTTCCTCGTGGATGAAGCCGCTGGCTATCAGTTTATTGACCTCAGCTTCAATGGCATTCATGATGTCGGGACGGAACCGTCGTTGCTGTTGCTTGACCATTTTTACGTCCGGACGGATGTTGAGTTTGTGAAGTGCAACCTCGGGATTCAGTCCTGGCATGTCTTCATAGCTCCAGACAAACACGTCGATGTATTCTCTGACGAGTTGTAGTAGCGATTCCCGCTCTTCGTTTGTCAGACTTTTGCTGACGAAGATGGGCTTTGGAGAGGACTCATCACCGAGATCAATTTGCACAACCTCATCCTTAGTGGGAGGCTCTCTTTGTTCGAACCGCTTCTCCCATTGCGCATCTAGTTGTTGTGCCCACGGCTCTAACTAAAGAAGTTCAGGAATGTCTTCATCTTCTTCGTAGGCGTCGGCAAATGCCATATTGACGGATAAGACTTGCCTGAATACGTCCTCGATACTGACATCCGAATCGGAAGTTGGTGATCCGGTTGAGTATAAATGCCAGTCGCATTCCTCGTCTGAGCTTTTCGGGGTCATTGCAGGAGTAATATATCCCAGTCTGCATCGGGTCTTGTTATAGTAGTCCTGTGGTTTGCCAGCCGGGACCGGCGACTTTAAAGGTAATCGTCGACCAGTGTCATAGTTCAAACCTGGCGTAGACTCCATATCATACCCCTGTTTCTGCATGAGGTACTTAGATTGGGGGCTATATAGATAGAGAGGCAGTCTCCCGGAGTCCGATTTGAGATCGACTTCTTCTATGGTGAAGGGCTGTGGATCATTCTTCCGACCGAAGATGATTGGATGGTCCCCTCCCTCGATTATGCGGTAAGCGTCTTCCATGGGAGTAAGTTGATTTGCGGTGTAAACATTTGTCACCTGTGTGTGTAGGTGAGTGCCTATACCGTGTTCCATAGCATACATTGTACAAAGCTTATTAAGCTCAATGTAGTTCAAGGATAGCCCTTTATTGATGAAGTAAGGTATCTTTTCTAACGGTATTACATCATCTGCGGATGGAACATCAGTGTAAGCAGCCACATACTTGGCCAATTCTGGTTCCTCTTTGGCCACCCCCTGTATAAATAAAGACTGAGAGGATGACTTAGGCAACTTAATCATCAGGGGTTCCGCTGGTGGAGCAGAACGTGGAGTTGTTGGCATACTAGCTACCCCCAGTTTGGTGCTCGATGCTGGACGGGGAGTGGTTGGCTTGCTAGAAGCACCAGACTTTGTATCGGGCTGACGATTCTTTTTGGGAAGACGTATCGTCATTGGCTTGTCAGAGGGATTGAGCTTCTCCATTTTTGGCTGGCCGACTCTAGGCAGTCTGATTGTCAGTGGCTCCGTTGTGGGTCTTGGCGCTTGGCCGGACCTTGGCAGCCGGATCATCATTTGCCCCTGTTGTGCTGAGAGACTGATCGCGTCCTTACGCAGAGCGGCCGTAAGGGGTGCGAACTTGCCAGGTTTATGAGCTTGGAGGTGGATCGTCATAGGTTCTTCTGATCTTGTGGCCGTCTCAGTTCGAGCTTGCACATCTCCTTCACTAAGGTGCCTCCTCGACTTTTCGTATAAGCAGGAGTCTGAGTAGTAGGATTCGACCCCCTTTGAAGGGATCAATGTCGGCAAATTCCGTCCTTACGAAGCCGTGTTTGTCAACATACTTGAAGAACTGGTGCAGTATGGAAGGCACGATCATGTAATCGTGTATCCAAGGGCACCCTAGGAGGATATTATAGGAAGTGTCCGCATCAATGACGTAACAGGTCACTTCTAACTGCAGATCGCCAATTTGGCACTTCAAGCGAATCTTTCCAATCGGGTAGCTCCTACCCGAATTAAAACCGCTGATGGCGATGCTTGTTGGCGTCAAGCGATGCATAGGAATGTGGAGATGATATAACAGACCCTTCGGAATGATACTTATGGAAGAACCAGGATCAATGTGCATCCGATCCACCTTTACGTCACCGATGTATCCAGTGTAGTATAACAGGCGATCATGTAGATTGGTTTTGATGAGCATATCCTGTGACGTGAAGACAATGTTAGGCATCGCTCTTGTGCAAGTGCTGTCTTGGAGATTTGCAGGCGGGCTCTCTCCTGTGAGGTTGACCTGAGCCAGATATGTGTCGGTATTCTGGAGTGCATCGTTCAAAGCCGCACGAACATCCTTGGAGAGTCTCAGGAGCTCGTATAATAATAATTTGACCGATGTATTGGCCAATTGTGCCAAGATGTCAAAGTTGTAGGGCCTCTCTAGTCCATGAGATGCCTCTTTTCGGAGGGTTTTGTCAAAGCGAGTCTCCTTCGGCATAGGCTTGTCGGTCGTCTGAGGTTGAGAAGGTCCCAGAGCGTCAGCAGTAGTCGGCTGATGTTCTTCAGTCGAGTTATCTGGCGTAGGTTGGGATTGAGCACCAGACCGAGTGACGACAGCTATGGCATCTTCGACATCTGTCGAAATTGTGCGACAGGATCTGACCTTTCCACTCTCCTTCTTGCCAATGAGGAGTGGTGCAGGCTGAGTCACTTCAGGTACCAAGTCAGGATGGACCCACATGACCTTCCCCCGTGATGTGGTGAGGGGTACCAGACCAGTAGCCTGATCTCGAGGAGGTGGAAGATTAGCAATCTCCATTATCGCCCGAGGGATAGGTACCACGCCGTCATGAGTCTCTGTCGGAGGGAAGCTGCCAAACTGTACGGACACCATATTGGCTGCCACGGTTACCTCCTCAAAATCAATGGCCAGAGCCTTCGAATCGATGAGATGTTGGATGTATCGCTTCAGTTGGTAGCAGTCGTGTGTAGCATGGTGGACATAGCGGTGGTAATGGCAGTACTTTGGGCTCTCCATTTCTGTCAGCCGAGGTTCCCGTCTTGGTGGAGGGAGCTGAATTCTATCTCCTTGTATGAGCATATCCAAGATGGGTTTGACATGGCCATCTTCGAAGGAGTAGGTCATTTGTGGCCATTGTTTGTCTCCCGATTTTGACTCAGGTTTCTGGGCTGTGTCGGCCACCATAGCCTGCTTGCCCTTGTTGTCTCGATTGTTGGATGAGTTACCACCATTGTTGTTGTTGCTATTAGGGCGCTTGCCCTTGTCCTCTCCCTCCAAGATGTACAATCCCAGTTGGCGAGCCTTCTTCAACCTGTCTTCGGCGCTTGTGGCACTAATGATGAACGTCTTACAGTCCTTGAATTGACTTTCACACATCCAGAGGCTGATTGTTGGGAGCAGTCTCTTTTGGCAAATTTCAATCAAGGAGGAATCAGGGTTGCCTGAAGGCAGCTTTATTGCGGTTTGGCGAAACCGCTCGATATAATTTTTTGTTAGCTCTTTCTCCCCTTGAACGACGTCCATAAGGGTGGATATTGTGACGTCCTGTCCTACCTCGTAGAATCTCTCCAAGAACATGCGCTTGAAGCTGGTGAAGGAGTGGATGCAGTTGTCTGGCAGGTTGCGGTACCAGTCGAAGGCGACCCCTTCCAATGCCCCGATGAATAATCGTGTAAGGATGGCATCGTCATAGGGCAGGTGGTCGGTGGTGTCCTCGAAGTAAGTGATGTATCGGCTTGCAGATGTCTTCCCATCATATGGATTAATGTGGAATGGTTTATATTTTGGTGGAAAGGGAACATCTCTCCACGCAGCGGGATACGGTTGTCGTATCCTGAGGTCTTGGCAATTTTCTCGGGCATAGAACATGGCCCGGAGCTCCTCGACCGCTCTTCTTGCCTCCCTGGCCTCGTCTACAGCAGTAGGAGCCGATATTTCAGGAGGACCATCACCCGAGTTTGGTGCAACTGAGTTCGAGTCCGCATTGACCTCGGGACCCAAGCTTATTTGGCCAGGCGTTCTTCCTTGCAGAATTGGAAGGGCTGCTTTGATCTCGTCCATAGACTTGACCAAAGCATGTAGTATGGCCTCCAGAGTGTCGATGCGTTGGCGATCACTGGAACCTTCTTGGTTGCTGTCTGTCATGAACACCGTCCTCACATGAGGAGAGATGGAAGGAATGGTAGAGGACGTACCCTCTGAGTCATACCCTTGTACAGAGAAGTCGTCCGGGTATGTGGAAATGTTCTCCTCTGGTTCGGATTCAGAAGGGATAGTACCCCCAGCTTCAGAGCTTGCTTCATCTTGAGAGTCATGGACGTCCTCGGAGACGTCGGCACCTGCTGTATCTGATGGAAGAGTTGTTTCCCCGGGCTCGTCTCCTTGGAACATCGGATTGTCGTGGATGTTCGGAGGAGTGCTACCCCCAGTTCTAGCGACCCCCAGTGATGTAGATGATGGATCTCCTACTGTAGCAGATTTCGTCTTTGAACGGGTACCTTGGAAAACTCCGGTGGTGGACAACCGTTTAGACGACAGTTTCTTAGTCATAGTGGTTGAAATCTTCGGGCTGGAAACGTTTATCTTCTTTCCTCTCCCATCGACGAGAATTTTCTGAGTAGAGTTGCAGAAGACAACGGGAGGCGCCTCATCCCCTGAGCTCGGCTGTTGTAATCTTTGGAAGACGGACTGCCGGTCTTCTCGTACCGTCACGTTGTTGCAACAGCAGTTGATAATGACTTGGGTGCAGTGACGTCCGTAGGTGGATTCTTTGCACACCGAGGCCTCTTCTCTTTCCTTGCGCTTGTGGAGGATAACCTCATGCAAGTCAGATGGGTCTGGAACGACCATGTTTGCTCCCTAGATTTTGGGAGACTTTTGGGAACCACTTTGTCCGTTTGCCGCCGGGGGCTGGACTCGAGTGGTTCTGTACAACTTTCCATCAGAGGCCCGCATAACAGTATGTGGAACGCTCGGATGGACAGAGGTCGGGACAGCGGACTGAGCTCGCCAAGCTCGTGCTGCCCTAGACTTCTTCACTCTAGTGCGTGAGGGCACATAGTAGGAAGAGTCTAAATGGTGCTGTAGAGAGTCAGATATATTTTCTCGGGAGTATGAGAGATCAGGACCATAGGAGAGGCGATCGAAGACTGAGCCTAAGCCGCGTGGAGCAGACAGCGTGCGATTGGAATCAACAGTCTTCATGCGGCTGGCAATCGTAGCCGATGGGCTTTCTTCATGCGGCTGGAAGTCTCGGCCGCATAAGTCTTCTCTATGCGGCTGGAAATCTTGGCCGCATGGGTATTCTGCATCCGGCTGGCAGTTTCGGCCCTATGGACATCATGCATGCGGCTGGCAATCTTGGCCGCATGAGTGTTCAGCCTGCGGCTAGTGCCTTTGTTCGGCTTCTTCCTGGAGCACATAGAATCACTCTTTGCCCCTGCAAGTCCAGCATCGTAGTGCTTTCCTCTGCCAGACTTGGGGACAACAGAGTCCTCTATGGCTTGAAGTGGGGCCGCATGAGAGTTGCCTTCACCGTCTTGGGCAGCAGAGAGTACTCCATCCAGAGCTTGGGGAGGAGCAAATGATTTTGGCCTCCACTTCCTGCGAGCTTTCTTTGTGCGGGTTTGCTTCTGGACCGGGCCAGCGCTCCCATCGGAGAGCATTTCTTTAAACGCCTGTTGGTCGAAGCGGACGACCATCTTCTGTTATGTGGAGCCAAGTTTGGCTGCATCCGATTGTGTCACCAACTTCTCAGCCGTGGAGAAGTTTGTCCCCAGCAGAGTCGCCATCGTGTCTGCCATTGATTATAAAAGAATAGAACAATTATATCGGAGGACTGAACTTTTACTTCACAATACAAACTCGTTCGTACAAAGAAAGCCTAGGGACGAAAACCTAGGTACAGCAATCTAAGTACAATTGTTTATTTTTGATTCTGGAGGGTGACGGTAAAGGCTCGGGAAAGCGACGACAGCTCTGCCTTACTCCTTGGACGATCGGACGTAGCCTTGGCTCTGGTGAAGAAATGCTCTTGGACGTATGGGGAGACTCCCTTGCGCCTTCGGTTGCTAGATCTCTGGATGTCTCTATAGTGCTCTCTCTCTTTTTTCTGCCCTCTTGCAAGGGAATGGCACCTTGCTATTTTATAGGAGTAGGATGCGATCATTAGGGTTTGTAAATGATTGTCTCCTTGAGAAGTTGGCAGTTTGAGAGTTATCAATCTGGACCGCTCATCTTGAATATAATGAATTTAAGCAATTAATGTGATTGTATCAAATCTCTGTGGGCAATAAATGTTGATTGCCATGAATATTCATGATTTATGATAGCCTGCCACGTGTCCAATTTGCTTGATTTGATTTGATCTGGGCAATTATGATGATCGCAACAAATCTAATTTTTTTAGGGTTTATTAGCACCCATAATTCCAGGGAATATAAGACTGCCATGTGTCTCAATTATTGCGAAGAGTGCCACGTGTATCAACTGGACCGCCCTGACAAAGCCGTATATAGGTGGTCTTCTCAACCGTATGAAGCATGCAGCCGCATGAGGATGGGCAACCGCATGGGGATGGGCAGCCGCATGGGGATGGGCAGCCGCATGAGGAAGGGCAACCGCATGGGGATAGGCAGCCGCATGAAGTAGGCGGCCGCATAAATGCAGCAGCCGCATGGAGTGGCCTCGGAACTTGTTAGATTTTGCCAGCTGTAAGGAGATTTTCTCCTCTTTTCTAGAAACACACCATCATGTCAGTCATTATTACATCTTTATGTCAGAGCTGTCGTAGCTGTCATTTGTCAGAGCAGCCGTCAAGGCATTAAATGCAGCCGAATGTAGAGAAGAACTGTTGAAGGCCACGTGCCTTCTTTCTGGGCCGCATGGAACTATTCGAGCCGCATGGACCCTTGAGCCGCATGGACTTCTGAGCCGCATGGGGATCCTGAGCCGCATGGGGGTCTTTCTGTCAGAGCCGTATAGGCCTTTCTTTATTCTTTTCTATGCTTCTACAACGCAGACACATCAGTTTTAACTTGGTTTCCCTCGTAGAGGATCAGTCAAGGCCTGAGAACTCTAGCTCAGGATTGAAATCTACTATTTGTGAAATAGCATAAAACTACGTGCCTTTACTCAGAAGAGCACGTCAACTTCTTACAGATTTGCAGATGGCGAAACTTAGAATTGTCCAGGTGACTTCTTTTAAACTCTTGCACACAAACTTCTAGCTGACTCGCACTGAGCACCTTTGGAGCTTGGGAAGTTTTGTGGCTAGTAGATAAGAAGAGTAAGCTCTAGAATGTATAGGCTATAGAAGAAAAGAAGAGAAGAATTATTTTGATGATTTGATGAATGAAAAAGAGTGAAGTCATGCCCTATTTATACTAATCAGGAGATGCAAAATTCGACCAAAATTCTGTCTCCAAATTTAAAATTTTTGACCGTTGAACAGCTAGCATCCTGGAAACCCTAAAATTAAGGTCCTGGATTCTAGGGGGCAGAGTTCGGCCCGAACTCTGTGTGGGGCAGAGTTCGGCCCGGATTCCGTTTCTTAGAGGCCAGAATGTTAATATCGGCTAGATGGGCTTAGTATGTCTTGGAGTTTGTTTGGTGGAGCTTTGGGTATTAAGTCTAGGGTTGAGATACTCAGTACGACTCAACTTACAATAGCCTAAACTCAATAAAATATAAAGGTACAGACTCAGAGTACATGAAACAGCAGCTCTGTCGTAGCAATTGTCGATGATGTCTGTCTTGAGCTGATATGTGATGGTGTTCTGTTGTAGGGCTTGATGGAGCTTGATGTGTTAAGTTACATCATAGCAGATATTATCTTGTTAATTATCAAGATCAGGTTGATTGTGATCCAGTTTGGGTCAACAATCTCCTCCATTTTAATAATTGACAAAAATACGATATTTGTATGTCACAACATTCATACCTGGACACACGTTGTATGGAATAATAACAATAGCTCCCCCGTAGATGAACATGTCGGCTCCCCCGTAAATATATATGTCCTAAGACAAGTTCTAATCCGAGCAAACATAATACATATAAAAGCTCAAAGCACATATCAAGTATTTCCAAAGCAAATATCAAGTATTCTCCCCCTTTGTAATTTAGCAAAAACGATATAATGGCTCCCTAGAAAAATAGACAAAGTGAATACATGCAATCACACAACTTGAACCATAACCGTAGTAAATAGGGGAAAGAGGCAACTAGCAGTTTATAACTCAAAATGAACCAAAGTGCATGGTTGTGACAATCAAAATAGAAATACTACAACTCAAAGTTTTGAAGAACTATTATGTAAAGCATAATGAAACTAAAGCCTAACATTAGCAGCAGCATCAGATAATAAAACACGACCGTCATGGAGCATGGGATGGACCAGCAGAGTCGGAACGGTTGGCAGAGCGACGAGGATCAACAAATGCCGCATCCGAATCCAGATACCGCCTGACCCATGTGTCGTCAATACGGTAACCTTCACGAGAAGGGTCCCTTATCATAGGGAACGACATAGTAGGGTGGGTGGCCAGGGTGTACTGAATGTTGTGCACTGTGTTGTTGATAGCACTCATCTGAAGGATGGTACGGAAGTCCATCTGGGTCCAGCGGTCGTCTTCCAAGTGGAAGCGATCGTGCAACATCGCCTGATGGAGTTAAGAGTATAAGAAGGCTGAGGCTCAGCAGCATCCGAGTCAGAAGACTCAGTCTCAGCAGAAGGAGCAACAGCAGCAATAGTCCTACATGCCTTGGACAGATAGACAGAAGCAGGTAGGAATTGACAGTCGTCAAGAGGGATGTTGAAGGCATAAAAAATCATTCGTAGATATATGGCTTAAACCAAGGATTTTGGTTTCTTTCTCGCACAAATCATCCAGTCCATCATCGTGCGAGGAAAGTTGAAGGGAATACAAAAGTGAAGGTGATAAAGAGCCGAGATCTCGTGATAGAAAACTTCATCGGTGGATTATGCTTTGGGCAAGATTATAGAGAAGATAATCTGATGGAGTGCATAAAAATGATTATTGAAATATTTGGCTCGAAGTTTACAAGGACGTGTGTTAGGAGTACACATTGCGTCCTTAAAGCCCTCAAGAGTGGAATCACCGGAGAATTGAAAATATCGGGTATCAACAAGTCTTTCCCAAGAGTTGGGTTCCGGGAGTTCAAGGTATTCGGCAAGTTCAAAATCGTCAAAAGATATATCAATATCGGTGACATGGGAATAAATTCTCGTGGCGTCATGTATCATATTATAGTAAAACATCTGGATGGCATTGAGACAAATAAGAGATGAAGTAGTCAAGAGTTCATCAAGGCATAAATCGTGAAAGTGGGAATCATATGCCAAGAAATGGTGAAATTAATCGAATGGCCCGGGAACACACTACGTGAGCGGAAGTCCGAGTACCACTCATTGGATGCATCAAATGAGGCAAAAATTTACTCATTGTAGGTGTTGGGATTTGGTGGAGGTGGTGGGTTGAACAAAGGATGAATGTGAGGAGGAGGGAGAGGAGAAGGTTTAGATGAAGATGCCTCCTCACTTCTCATCCTCTTGCCTCTACCAAATAATCTTGGAGCCATAGATAATAGAGAAAATAAAAATTGAAAGAAATGAGAAAAGTGAGTTATACCTCACAAAAGTTGTTGGAGATGGAAGAGAACTACTACAAACCCTAGATCCTTGAGTTTGGGGAGAGAAAACCCTAAGATTTGAGATTTCTAGGGTTAGGGTTTGGAGAGAAGCAGTTTGGAGAGAGGTTGAAGATTGTAAGAATGAAGAGAGAGGGAGGAAATCCGGGTATTTAAAAGTAGGACCGGCTGCTCGTGTTAAATCGTGGCCATTGGATCAACAAATCGAGCGTCCAGGAGCTGCTTGAGGTTCTGGAACCAAGCACATAGAGTTCAGCCCAAACTCGGTGTAGGGCAGAGTTCTGCCCGAATTCTGGTGGGCTGATTCCAGAACTCCAAAAGAGTTAAAAAACAGTTTTAAAAAAAATCTCGAATGAGGAATAATGAATGTTATAAGCCATAAAATAGTGTAGCCATATAATAAATTATTGTTAAAACAATGATCAGCACAGTGGAACTGCCTCAAGTTTGCTGTAGGGGCCGGATCCCAACTAGCGGGAGTCCAAAGGCTAGTGCACCGAGTCGCTTAGGCTTTTACGCCTTTTTGTCAGAAGGGCCCTTTCGGCTTGTACCCAAAGTAAAGTCACTATGAATGATATATGTTATAATCGTTATTTACGCGGGTACATCTTACTGTATGACAGTTTCATCCAAAATTCCTAACTCTCGACAAAGAAAATTGAAGCGCTCTTCGGCTAGTAGTTTTGTAAAGAAATCTGCTAGCTGATGTTCAGTGTCAATGACTTCTAAGTTTATAGTGCCATGTAATTGATGATCACGTAGAAATGATGTCTAATTTCTATTTGCTTTGTACGTGAGTGACATATTGGGTTCTTAGTCAAATTTATTGCACTAGTGTTATCAGAAAAAATAGGTATGTGCTTGAATAGTAAGTTATAGTCTTCAAGAGTTTGCTTCATCCACATAACCTGTGCACAACAACGACCAGCTGCGATATACTCAGCTTCTGTTGTGGATAGTACGACAGAACTCTGCTTCTTGCTAAACCATGAGACTAAAGTCTTTTCTAACAAATGACATATGCCGCTGGTACTCTTACGGTCGATTTTGCGTCCTGTAAAATCAGCATCAAAATATCTGATTAAGTCAAAGGAAGTGGTTTTGGGATACCACAAGCTTACCATAATAGTTCTTTTAAGATATCTAAAGATACGCTTAACCGCGGTCATATGTGATTCCTTAGGGTTAGCTTGATATCTAGCACATAAGCAAACATTAAACATAATATCAGGATGACTAGCAGTTAAATACAATAGACTACCAATCATACCTCGATACTTATGTTAATCAACCGGTTTGCCGCTTTTATCAGGTTCCAACTTTGTTGTAGTAGCTATAGGAGTGCTGATATGTTTGATGTTGTCAATCTCAAACTTTTTTAGCATATCCTTTGTATACTTCGACTGACTGATGAAGACGCCTTGCGTGTATTGTTTGACTTGCAATCCAAGGAAGTAGTTGAGCTTCCCCATCATGCTCATCTCAAACTCGTTCTATATACACTTGGCAAATTCCTCATAGACCTTCATTACTAGACCCAAATATGATATCATCTACATAGATTTGTACTAACGTAATAGTGTCATCAAGAGATTTTATAAAAAGTGTAGTGTCAATTTTTCCATTTAAAAAACCTTTATCAAGTCAGAAAGTACTAAGGCGTTCATACCAAGCTCGAGGAGCTTGTTTGAGGCCATAAAGAGCTTTCTCAAGTTTAAAAATATGGTCAGAAAATTTATGATTTTCAAAATCAGGGGGTTGCTTAACAAAAACTTCTTCTTTAATAAAGCCATTTAGAAAAGCACTTTTCACGTCCATGAAAAAGTTTGAAGTTTTGGAAATTTACGAAGGCGCAAAGCATCCGAATAGATTCAAGTCCTGCAACAGGAGCATATGTCTCATCATAGTCGATACCTTTCTCTTAGTTGTATCCTTGAGCTACGAGACGAGCCTTGTTACAGGTGACTGAATCGTCCTCATTTACTTTGTTGCAAAAAACACATTTAATACCAATGATCGAGTGATCAGCAGGTCTAGGAAGAAGTTTCCAAACCTGATTTCATTCGAATTGGTTGAGTTCTTCTTGCATTGCAGATATCCAAAATTCATAATTAAAAGCTTCTAAAATATTTTTTGGTTCAACTTGAGAAATAAAAGCAGTGCTAGCAATAGATTCTCTTAAACAAGATCGAGTAGTTACCCCTTATGATACCTCACCTATTACCAAGCTTTCTGGATGCGAAGGTTTGAATTGGAACTTCTTTGGTAAGCTCTCCAGAGAACTGATTTCAGGTGGTGTATCCACAGGAGTAGAAGTTGATGGTTTGGAGTGAGCGTCGACGTCGTCATCGGTTAAAGCAGCCTTTACTATTACTCTCATTAAAAGTGACATTAGTAGACTCTTCAACAATCATAGAGCATTTGTTGAACACTCTAGATCCTTTGCTCTTGGCAACATAACCAAGAAGAATACCTTCGTCGGCTTTGGCATCAAACTTGCCCAAGTTGTTATTGGTATTCAGAATAAAGCAGCGACAACCAAACACTCGAAAGTAAGAAATATTTGGTGTTCTACCAAACCAAAGCTCATAGGGTGTTTTCTTTGAAATAGGTCGAATCAAAACCCTATTTAAAATATGGCATGTTGTATTGACAGCTTCTGTCCAAAAATATTTCGGAAGAAAGAATTGATTCAGCATGACTCTGGCCATATCGCCAAGAGTTCTATTCTTCCGCTCAACAACACAATTTTGTTGAGGATTTCTAGGACAAGAAAACTCATGTTCAAAACCATTTGACTCACAAAACTTTTTGAAGTTAGAATTTTCGAATTTGCCACTGTTTGCCATGAAATATAAAAGAGCAGAACAATTTTATGGGCGGACTGGACTTTTACTTCACGTTACAAACTCGCTTGTACAAAGAAAGCCTAGGGATGAAAACCTAGGTACAGCAATCTAAGTACAATTGTTCATTTTTGATTCTGGAGGGTGACGATAGAGGCTCGGGAAAGCGACGGCAGCTCTGCCTTACTCCTTGGACGATCGAACGTAGCCTTGGCTCCTGTGACGAGATGCTTGGCGTTGACGAAGAAATGCTCTTCTTGCTCTCCTCGTATTGCTCTTCTGACTTCTCTCTCTCTGGATTGATCTCTGTGGATTTTTTCTCTCTGATTATTGGGGGAGCATCTCTCTGTATGTGCGTATCTTTCTCTATGTAAGTCCCTTTTGCAAGGGAATGGCACCCTGCTATTTATAATAGTGGGGGGGCATTATTAGGTTTTGTAATGATTGTCCATTCTCAAAATGACGGCGGCCTGGTAAATGATCAATCTGGACCATTAATCTTGAGCGTAAAGGATCTGGGCCATTAATGAGGATTATGCCAAATCATGTCAGTTATTAATGTTGATTACAATAAATCCCCATCATGATGATTTGCTGATATCCGCAAATCTAAATGAATCAATTTAATTCATTCTCTTGCCACGTGTCCCAAATCATTGGGATCTGACCCAAAATTTGATTATCTTTAGGACACGTATCCTGTCATCATTGTTGAGCCGCATGAGGAGCGTTCATATTTGGGCCGCATGAAGGTCGTCATGACCGAGCCGCATGAAAGATTTTATGACCGAGTCGTATGAACAGTTTCTATACTCGAACCGCATGAAGGTTGTCATGACCGAGCCGCATGAATATGTTCATGACCGAGCCGCATGGGGGTCTTCATGGTTGTGCTGTATGAGAGTCTTCATGGCCGGGCCGCATGAATTTCTTTCATGGTCGAGCCGCATGGGGGACCTTCATGATTGAACTGCATAGGTTTCTCTGTACTGGCCGCATGAACTCGTCTAGTCTGGCCGCATAAACTTGCCTCGAAGCTGTGAAAATTTTCTCCAGTTCCCTAGGAAGATAGTGCTTTTGTGTCAGCCATTATGACTACTTTACGTCAGGGCTGTCAGCTGTCAGCTATCAGCCGTCAGAACATTAATTGTCAGCCATCAGAGTATTAATTGCGTTTGAATGACGCTGGGTACAGCCGTTCTAAAAAAACATGTGGCTTCCCTCTGCTGGCCGCATGGAGTCCACTCTGTGTTTGAGCCGTATGTGGCCCCTTGGCCGCATGGATCATTTTTCTCTTCTTTTTCATGCTTCCACAAGACCCCCTTCAAAGTTTTCAATTTGCAAAATTGAAATACTTTGAATAAGAAGCATGGTTATGCCAGAGCCGCATAGATGTATTCTGTCCTAGCCGTATGGATTTGACCAGCCGTATGATTACCTCAACCGCATAACTCTCTGAGCCGTATGGGCTATTTTGGTCGCATGAGCTTCTTGCCACATCTTCCTGCCACGTGTGCAAATCTTCTGTGAATCTTCTGCATTTAATGCTCTTGATTTGCTGCAGATTTTAAGAGCCGCTTTCTTGGGCCAGGATCCCAAGAGTCAGGCTATTATTCAGCCGTTTTGCCTCGATGATCGAAGAGTCGGTCATCATATTGCACGCAGATCGAAGCGTTCCTTCTTTGTCTATAAATAGGAACACTTTCGTTCTAGGGAATATCCTTTACTCTCTTCGATCTTTCTAACTCCTTTCTCTCCCAAGCACCTATGGCTCCCAAGAAGGCTGCTGCGTCGAAGGCTGCAAAGGGCAAGGCGGTCGCTTCTGCGGCGACTGTAGCGACGAACGTGGCCACTCCTCCGTCGGCCGCTGTTCAGTCTGTTCATCCCGACGTTCATCCACCTATCGCTGGTAAGGGCGTTGCTCTAGAACCCTAACTGCCATGGCTCTGCTGCATAATTTATGCACAAGCCGCATATGCAAGGTTCGTCGATGTGACCGCATAAGCACTTCGCCTAGGAGGCCGTATGGGCTTGTCATACTCGATCTGAACCGCATATATATTTTTGGTTTGAGCCGCATGAGCGTAGTTCACTTTTGAACCGCATAAGCTCATCTGCTTGTAGCCGCATGAGTCTGTCTGTTCAGGGCTGCATGAGTCTGCATGGACTTTGAACCGCATAGTCTCACCTGAATCTGAGCCGCATCAGCGCCTAGGTTTGTCTGTTGAGTCCATGTGAACCTTGAACCGCATAGGCCCTTCCGAACCCAAACCGCAGAAGCTTCATAAGCTCATCTGAACTTGATTTGTATGGACTCGTCTGATTCGGAGCCGCATAAGGCTATGATGAACAGAACTGCATGGACTCATCTAGTTTTGAGCCGCATAAGGCTGTGACGACCCGAGCCGTATAGACTCAAGTGATCTTTCAAATGCTTATTTGTTTTTTGACTATCTTCTAATCTTATTTATTTCGTCTCTCTTCAGTAAATCTGCCAGTAAATCCTGCGGGGGAACTCCTAGTGGGATCAAATCAGTTTGCCTTGGGCGTGCGTCTTGATGACTTAGCTAAGTACGTGCTGAATTAATTTCCTGCTAATGAGCCTTCGGGGAGGTTGAACGCCATCGAGAATCAGACCCTCCATTATCTCCGTGCCATGATGAATTCTGGAAAGTTGGATGGATCATACCTGAAGCCCTCATTCCTCTTCGGAGACGCTTTAATCATAAAGAATCCCCGAGTATTAGAGATTTCTGAGAACTGGGATTTTACTTTGGATGAGATGGCGATCCATATTCCTCTCATGGAGCGTCATTATCCTCTGTCGTGGTTCAATATGGTATTGTTGGACAGGAAGATGGTGTGTAACTTAACTCCTACCCAATCAGGGATGTTGATGGGCGACATCTATTATAACCCGAACATTAGGTCAGCGTATGCGGGTAAGGATTCCGTCCTCCGGTACATGATGGGCCTGGCCCCAGGTTCTTTCATGAACGTATATGGTCCCAACTTCACATTCACTCAAGCTGATACATTTCTGAATCGGCTCGCTCACAAAAAATCTTATCCCGTTGGCAGACTGGCATTGCTGAACTGGATAAACCCCACTTCTACGTGGGCCCACTTGACCACATGGGTTCTGCAGACCTACGGGACATTCCTGCGGGAGGTGGGACTCTATCATGCCATTCGGGGCACCTGTCACGGGCTTCCTATCAATAAACCATTGTTCGTGGCGCTCTTGGAGATGTATAACTGGCGAACGGAGACGTTCTTTGCACCCGGAGGGGAGTTGGGGCTTGCTCTCCATGAGATGTATACTGTCTCCAAGCTTCCTAGGGGAACGAGCCTTTCGAGGTGTACACCCCGTCGAACGAGGGGTTCGAGGACCTGAACCGACGACTCCCAGGTTTTGTTGCGGTGTACCAGGAGTTGCTATGCCATCATAGTGCTTGTCATCAGATGGCTATAAAAAAGGAGGATAGCTCAGAAGGGAACGCTCCCCACACCACATCTTGGGTCAATTATCTTTTTAAAGTTGGCCCTTCTGGCGAGGTTATTCCTCGAACCCCTCAAACCCGGGGAGAGATAAAAGACCTGATGTTGAGCGTCAAGAAGTCACGGTCTAATAGCGACATATTCGGGAGTCAAGCTGACTCTCTCAGCTAGTTTTACTACGGTACCATGCAGATGTCAGAGAAGGCGCTCCTGGCTGGATTTTTGATGATATGGCTACGAAACTGCGTAGTCTCGGGAGGGGGGCAGGTTCTATTGAGAGGATCAGCCGCCACTTCATTCTCCCTGCCATTAAGCTGGTATTTGGAGTTAGACTGGCTCTTCTTTCGGTTATGGTGTGTAGCATACACCATGGTCTTCGAACATTCTCGTCCAAGGTTATTGCCCGCAAGAAGACGCTGGACTTTGAGCGCATAGAGCTACCTTTCCACTATTTGATGGGGTGGTTGTTGATGCACTACAATTCTTTGATGGGATCTAGAATAGCAGAAGATGCTACAGAGGAAGACGCTTTCCTTTTCTAACGCCATCACCAACCTTGGGAATACAGTACTATGCCAGCTTGTCGGAGGGCGCTGGCGAGGGTGGATGGGTGTGACTTTTTCGTGTCTGTTCCTCATTTTTCCGACGAGAAAGTGAGGGATGTACACCTTGATGGTACCGGACCTCCTCACTTTCTGTCTCCGAAGATGCTCACCTGGTTGCGCAACATCCGCCCCGCGCATCTGGTTTATCGTAACCGTGATAATGTGTGCTTGGAGCCCTACATGCCTAGTAGGTTTTCCCGCCAATTCGGCTATAGCCAGTTATTCCTTGACTGTCCCAGCCCTTGCTTGGGCTTTGAAGGTAGCATTCTTGACGTGTCAGGGCGTGGAATTATTATGACGCTTATCATACTCGGGCCAGCTTCTCGGTCCCTGATGCTAAGTCGCCGAGGGAAATTTTGTACGTGGCTGCCTTGTATCATGTTATGGCGAACAAGCCTTCTGTCAATTTCGATCCGAGTACCAGTTTCATCGTGGGTACCGGTTTAGAGGAAAAGCCCAAGGGGGCTAAGGCTAGAAAGCAACTAGCGCTCCAGACTCCCCTCCCTAAATTAGAATCTTTCGAGGTGGCTGAGGAGGATGATGATCATGATAGCGAAGACTCTCTTTCTTGTAGGGGTGAAGAAGTAGCGGATCAACCGCTTACCATACCAGACGAACTGGCGGAGGATCCGTCGCTTGCTACACAAGAGAAAGTAGTGAGGGAAGGACAGCCTTCCGCTGTGCCTGGTCCCTCACGCAAACGAGTCAGACGTGAGTCTTCTAATGGCAGAACGACCTTTTCTGTGAAAAGAGCCGCCGTTAGGTCTCATAGGTTGCTTATTACCGAGAGGGGAGAGGATGTTGACGATGCTCCGGAGGTAAGACTATGTTGGAGCTATCTCCTTGTTGTGGTTTTCTTTTTCTTGGAGATATGACCTAATCATTTTTCTTTGTAGGCGTCTGACGAACCAGGCTCTCATGAACCGTCTGCTGCTCCTGAGGTCGATCCGGCCCTTGCTGCTTTGATTAGCGGTGTGTGTGTCGCGGTCCTTTCTGCGGGGGCTCTCTCAGCGGCGGCTGAGGACTCCCAAGTTGCTGAGGCCCCGGCCCGGGGTGACGAAGATTTCCTCGGGCCTGCCTCCGAGATTGCTAAATTTCAGTAAGACGACGCCGATCTCGTCGCATCCCCTCCCGAGGGTGCCAGGGCGGAGGAGTCTATTATATTCGACTCGGAGGCCGCTGGTGGAGAGGTTGTGGTGGCCGTAGGTGAACCTCAGCCTCCACACTCTTTCGCTGGTAAGATAAGCCAAATATTGACTAGAGAGAGGGCTTATTTGCTCTATCAACATATCCTCCAGGTCAAATCGATTCATGGTTGTCTTGGCCCTACAGGTCCTGACCCTTTACTTCCCACAACGGATGTTCTTGGGAAAGGCTCGGCCTGCTGCGATCTGGGGGAAAGGAGCGTTTCTTCTCCTTCACCGACTCATGTCGAGGGGCCTCCCTCCAGCTCCGGGCAGATGGCAGTGGAGCTTATTCCGGAAGCGATGGTCTCCGCCTCATCCTCTGCCGCTTATACGGCTTCAGAGATTGACTTTTCGACCCTGCCGAGCATTCAAGTTCTGCGGGCTACTGAAGAGGAGTTGGTCGCTGTTCAGGCGTCCTTCCACACGGAGTTTGTTTCCCTCGTGGCAGGAGCGGTAGATTCTGTCGTGTCTTCTTCAGTGTTGCCAGCTACACTCCCGTTGACGCCGGCTTCTTCGAAGGCTTTGGACGAGGTGTCTCAGGATGTGGTCAACAGCTTCTATCGCCATTTATAGAGGGGCGTAGATGCTGCCGTAGAACGAGGGACCCCTTTTTCTCTGTCCCTGCGGTGCGCTCGGGGTCAAATTGAAACTTTGAAGACTCTTCCTGGCGGGGTGGGGTTGGCTGCGCTCCTGGAGCCCAAGTTGGTAGAGGCTGATCAGCTCGTGACCCGATTCCTGGTGTTACGGCAGGCTGACTTGCCAGCTGCGATTGAACGGGAGCGGGGCTTCCTTATTGCCGCTCGGGATAGGATAAAGCTCGCTCGAGATACCGCCGGGCCAGTTGTGAAGGGGGACCTTGACGAGCTTTCCGCTTCGTATGACAGGTTGGGTCGTCGAAGTCAAGCTTGTAGGGCTCGGGAAGAGACTGCTTCTCGTGGAATAGCTGACACGAAGGAGCGGATTCTCGTACTTCAGAGGGAACTAGCCTTCCTAGAGTCGGAGTTGAAGGCTGCTCATGCGGAACAGGAGTCAATCGTTCAGGAGGCCGAGAAGGTTTCCCGATCATCTGTTAACCTGGAGTGGGCTTTCAAGAAATTCGAGGACAACTGGCAAGCTCATGCTCATCTGGAGGATGCGGCGGTGCTGGCCCAAGAGGCGGAGCGTCGAGCTAAACAGAGGTTTGAGCGGTCGGTTGCCTTGCTGACGGACCGTCTCACGGCGTTATGTGCCCCGGAGCAGTGATCAGTTTTCTGTTTTCTTTCACTGTTTTCTTCTCTTCTTTTTTTTGTCAAGGGATATGATCCCAGATGATGTAGTACTTTGAATTTTGAATAAATGAGTATGTTTCGACTCATCTTCTCTTTCTTGTACTTGTGGTGTTTATGGAATTGAACCTGCTGGGGGATTATTTGTGGACCTGTTACCCTGGGCGTACCTTGGTTTTAGGTACGAGTAACAAGTTTTGGAAAGGAATACCTAGAACAACTTTGCGATAAGACAGCTATAGAAGTTTTTGGTATTCGAGAGAATGCCAGGGAGCAATTGGGCTTCCAGGCATTGTAGGGAAGGGATGGGCGTGTACTGGAGACCCAGTACAGCATTTGTGGTCGACTGAGGACATTTGTGGTCATCAGAGGACATTTATGGTCAACAGAGGACATTTGTGGTCAACAGAGGATATTTGTGGTCAACAGAGGACATTTGTGGTCAACAGAGGACATTTGTGGACCTATTATCCTTGTCGTACTCCGGTTGTGGGTACAGATAATAGGTTGAAAGGGAACCGACATACTTACTCAGAGGTAATAAGGACATGGCAAGTATGAAGGTTTCTCCTACGGAGCCTTCCCACTCAGAGGTAATGAGGACATGGCAGGAGTGGGCTCAATGAAGAGGGGGTACATAAAACGACTCAGAGGTAATGAGGACATAGAAGTTTTATGTAGGGGGTGATTTGTTTTTGGCGGAAGTGAAACGACTCGGAGGTAGCATCGACATGGTCGTTTTGGAAGTTTGTGGACCCGTTACCCTTTTTGTGCACTGAGAGTGCGGGTAGTGGATCATGAGGGAGGATCTCTTCCAGGAAGAAAGTTCAGAGGTATGATCATACATGACTTATTATCTGGAAGAATGACCAGAATGTAAGTTCAGAGGCACTGTCGGGTACATGACTCGATATTGTGAAAGTGTGAGTTCAGTGGCACCAGCGGACACATGACTCGATAATCTGGAATGTTGAAAAATGAGTTCAGAGGTACCAGAGGGTACGTGACTCGAAAATTCAGAGAACTATGAGGGTGAGTTCAGCGGTACCAACGGGTACATGACTCTGTGTATGGAAGATGAGGGAATGAGTTCAGAGGTACCAGCGGGTACATGACTCTATGTATGGAACCAGAATGTAAGTTCAGGGGTACGGGGAGGTACATAACTCGATACTCTGAGATGTCTCGAGGATTTTGTTTCAGACATAATACATCTTCAGGAACTTGCCGTTGATGGGCAACATGAGCAAGTCTCCATTTTGTTTTACGAGGTGGTAGGCGCCGTTGGAGAATACAGCTTCGATGATGAACGGGCCTTCCCATTTTGGTTAGAATTTACCGACGGTTTTATGCGTCATAACCATCGGCCTCCGAACCGCCAGAACGAGATCGCCTACTTGGAATGTTCTGACCTTGACCTTCTTGTTGAAAGCTCCGGAGATTCTGGCCTGATACAGCTCGATTCGCTGTTGAGCTAACAGGTGTTTCTCGTCTAGGGCCTCCAATTCCTGTAGTCGACGATGGTGGTTTTCTTTTATCGTCAACTGATGTGTGAGGGCGACGTGGAGTGAGGGGATCTGAGTCTCTAATGGGAGGACTGCCTCACTGCCGTACACCAGGAAAAATGGTGTGTTTTCGATGGCTGTTCGAACTGTGGTACGATACGCCCATAAGCATTCGCCGAGCTTCTCGTTCCAGTCGTGCTTGTTAGAAGACACAAATTTCTTGAGTAGCTTGATTATGGTTTTGTTGAAGGCTTCTGCTAACCCGTTGGCTGCTGGGTTGTAGGGTATCGAAGTAATGTTCTGAATTCGGTGCTTGTCGCAGAACCGATAAAATGCGTGGCTTGCGAACTGTGGCCCATTGTCGTGAATGATCCTTCGGGGCAGTCCAAAGCGGTAGATGACATGATGCTTAAGGAAGCTGATCACGTTTGAAGTTTTCATCTCTGCCAATGGGATGGCTTCCGCCCATTTGGAGAAGTAATCGGTGATTGCGAGTATGAATCGGTGTCCTCTGGACGAAGGTGGGGTAATTGGGCCGACGATGTCCATACCCCATGCTTCGAATGGCCAGGAGGCCGCAGTCGGATGTAGGAATTCAGATGGCTGGTGAATGAAGTCGACGTAGATTTGGTAGGCTTTGCACTTTCGTGCATAATCTATTGCGTCTGCAACCATCGTGGGCCAGTAATAGCCCATTCGGCGAAGGTGGTCCTGCAGTTTCGGGCCAGGTTGATGGGCTCCGCAGACACCATCATGGGCTTCGTGTACGGCTTCCTTGGCTTCTATATTTGATAGACAACGAAGCAGCAACCCATCGTAGGATCGACGATACAACATTTTCGTCTCCGTATCGTAGAAAAATCTGAGAGAACGTCTTCTGATAGAAGTAGCTTCCTTCGGATTCTCTGGCAGGATGTCGTATACTACGAAGTCGATGAACGGCTGTCTCCAGTCTGGTGCTTCGTCGACCGAAAGGGCAGAGTAGCTTTCCATGCATTGAACGTTATCCTTAGGACAGACCAGTTCATGGCCTATTATGTCGACCTGATGACGAGCATAATTTGGCACAGCTAGGGAAGCGGCCAAACCAGCTAGGGCATCAGCCTCAATATTCTGGAGTCTGGGAATATGTTCTATGAAGAATCCTTCCAGAGACGAGATGATGTCGATTGCTATTCGATGATACGGGATCATGTCTTCGTGGCGGACCTCGTACGACCCCCGAATCTGATTGACGATTAACTGCGAATCGTCGTATGCTTCAAGATACTCTACCCCCAGTTCCTTTGCAAGCCGGAGGCCAATGACCACGGCATTGTACTCGGCCACATTATTTGAACAGGGCTCTGTGAGTGAGTAGGCCCGGTTGATCACTAAGCCGGAGGGAGAAATCAGCACCACTCCAACTCCAGAGACGATGTTGCCTTTGGGTCCAGTTCTCGAAGCGCCGTCGAAGAACATTCGCCAGATGGCATCATGGGAGACTGTATTTGAACTGGTGACCTTGTCTGGTATCTCTTCATATACCCTAGTCATCTTTGAACCTGGATGGGCTGCTAGAAAGTCTGCCAGAGCCTGGCCTTTAACAGCCTTTTGCGGGACGAAGATCATGTGATATGGTGATAGTAATATCGCCCAGGTAGCAAGACGAGAGCTGAGTGCCCCAGGTTTGGTCATGAGGACCCTGAGGGGGTTGATCCGCAATATCACGTGGATGGTTTGTCCCGTGACGTAGTGCCGTGTCTTCTGGATTGCGAACACGAGAGCAAGGCATTCCTTCTCTACGGCCATGTATCGGTATTCTGGCCCAATCATCTTCCGACTGAGGTAGTATATAGCTTGTTCGTGGCCCGCATCATTGTTCTGTGCCAATAGGGCACCAAGAAAATGTTCCATAGCTCGCACATAGAGCATGAATGGCTTCCCAGCAACAGGAGCTACCAGGACTGGAGAATTCGACAAATATTCTTTGATGCTGTCGAAAGCGCGCTGGCATTCCTCATCCCATACGAAAGAGACTCCCTTCTTCATGAGATGGGTGAATGGTTGACATCGTCCGAAGAGATTAGAGATGAATCTCCTGATGTAAGCTAGTCTGCCTTGGAGGCCTCGGAGTTCACGAAGATTTCTCGGGGGACCCATCTCCATGATTGCTTTTGTTTTCTTAGGGTCGATGTGAATGCCCTGAGAAGTGATGACGAAACCCAGAAATTTCTCGCTGGAGACACCCAAGAATGATTTCGTAGGGTTCATTTTTAAGTTGTGTGCTCGTATTAGGTCGAACACTGTCTTGAAATCTTGCAGATGATCTTTCTTCGAACGACTTTTGACGGCGATGTCGTCGACGTAGCATTCCAATGTCTTGCGCAAGTGGTCTCTAAAGATGACGCTCATAGCGCTCTGGTAAGTAGCGCCAGTATTCCTTAAACCGAAAGGCATAACGGTATAGCAGTATGTACCAATCGGTGTTCGGAATGATGTGTGCTTCTCGTCGTCAGGGAACATCTTGATCTGGTTGTATCCTGAGAAGCCATCCATGAAGGACATACGTTCGAAGCCGCAGGTGTTGTCGATCATAATATCTGTGATAGGGAGAGGGAATTCATCTTTCGGGCATGCTTCATTCAGATTCCGGAAGTCAATGCATATTCGGATCTTTCCGTTCTTCTTGAGAACTGGTACTATATTGGCTACCCAGTCTGGATGCTGCTCTTCACGAATGAAGCTGCTGGCTATCAGTTTGTTGACCTCGGCTTCAATAGCATTCATGACATCGGGGCAAAACCGTCGTTGCTGTTGCTTGACAGGTTTTGCATCCGAACAAATATTGAGTTTGTGGAGTACGATCTCGGGGTCCAATCCTAGCATATCTTCGCAGCTCCAGGCGAACACATCGATATACTCCTTGACGAGTTGGAGCATCGATTCTCGCTCTTCATCTGTCAGACTCTGGCTAATGAAGATTGGTTTCGGGGAGGCTTCATCACCAAGATTAACTTGTATGACCTCATCCTCAGTGGAAGGTTCTCTTTGCTCGAAACGCTTTTCCCATTGTTCATCTAGCTGTTGTATCCATGGTTCTAGCTCAAGAAGTTCGAGGATATCCTCGTCTTCTTCATAGGCGTCGGCGAATGCCATGTTGGCTGACAGGACTTGTCTGAATACGTCTCCGATACTGGTATCCGAATCAGAAGTTGGTGACCCGGTCGAAAGTGAATGCCAGTCACATTCTTCATCTGAACTTTCAGGGGTCGTCGTGGGTATCACATACCCTAATCCATATCGAGTCTTGCTATAGTAGTCCCGTGGTTTGCCAGCCGGGACCGGGGGCTTCAAAAGTAATCGTCGTCCAGTACCGTAGTTCAAACCCGATGTTATTTCCAGATCATACCCCTGTTTCTGCATGAGATATTTAGATTGGGGGCTATAAAGATACAGAGGTAGTCTCCCGGCATCCGATCCAAGGTCAACTTCTTTTATGGTGAAGGGATACGGATCGTCCTTCCGGCCGAAGATGATTGGATGGTCCCCTCCCTCGACTATTCGGTAAGCGTCTTCTGCTGGAGTAAACTGGATTGTAGTGTAGACATTTGTCACCTGTGTGTGTAGGTGAGTGCCTATACCGTGTTCCATAGCGTACATTGTACAAAGCTTATTAAGCTCGAGGTAGTTCAAAGATAGCCCTTTATTGATGAAGTAAGGTATCTTTTCTAGGAGGATTATATCATCTGCGGAGGGAACATCAGTGTGGGCAGCCACATACTTGGCTAGTTCCGGTTCCTCTTCGGCTACCCCCTGTATGAATGAGGACTGAGAGGACGACCTGGGGAGCTTGATCGTCAATGGTTCAGTTGATGGAGCTGAGCGTGGAGTTGTTGGCAGACTAGCGACCCCCAATTTGGTACTCGATGTGGGGCAAGGAGTGGCTGGTTCGCTAGAAGTGTCAGACCTAGCATCGGGGTGACGACCCTTCTTGGGAAGGCGTATCGTCAGTGGCTTATCGGAGGGATTGAGCTTCTCCGTTTGGGACAAACCGACTCTCGGTAGTCTGATTGTTAGTGGCCCCGTTGTGGATCTTGGCACTTGGCCAGACCTTGACAGCCGAATTATCATCTGCTCTTCATGTGCCGAGAGGCTGATTGCGTCCTTACGGAGAGTGGCGGTAAGGGGTGCAGGCCTGCCCGGTATGCGAGCTTGGAGGTGGATCGTCAGAGGCTCTTCTGGTTCTGTGGCTGTCTCGGTACTAGCTTGTACATCTCCTTCACCAAGATGCTTCTTTGATTTTTTGTACAGGCAGGAGTCTGAGTAGTAAGATTCGACCCCTTTGAAGGGATCGATATCAGCAAATTCCGTCCTCACGAAGCCGTATTTGTCAACATATTTGAAGCACTGGTGCAGCGTGGAAGGCACGATCATATAATCGTGTATCCATGGGCACCCCAAGAGGATGTTGTAAGAAGTATCTGCATCGATGACGTAGCAGGTGACTTCGGATTGGAGGTCGCCAATTTGACACTTCAGACAAATCTTCCCAATAGGGTAGCTCCTGTCCGAATTGAAACCGCTGATGGCGGTGCTTGTAGGCGTCAGGCGGTGCATTGGGATGCGGAGATGATGTAGCAGACCCTTCGGGATGATGCTTATGGAAGAGCCAGGATCAATGTGCATCTGATCCACCTTTACGTCGCTGATGTATCAAGTATAGTATAGTGGGCGATCGTGCAGATTAGTTTTGATGAGCATATCATACGGAGTGAAGACGATGTTTGGCATTGCGCCAGTGCAGGCACTGTCCTGGAGATCCACAGGTGAGTCCTCCCCGGTGAGGTTGGATTGAGCCAGATAGGCGTCGGCATTTTGGAGTGCTTCGCTCAATGCAATACGAACGTCCTTGGAGAGCCTTAGGAGTTCGTACAGTGACAACTTGGCCGGTGTGTTAGCCAATTGCGCTAAGATGTCAAAGTTGTAGGGCCTCTCTAGCCCTTGGGCTGCCTCTTTTTGGAGGGATTTGTCGAAGCGAATCTCCCTCGGCCTAGGCTTGTCGGTCGTCGAAGGCTGAGCCGGTCCCGGAGCATCAATTGTAGTAGGTTGATGATTTTCAGCTGGATTGTCAACCACGGGTTGGGATTGGCTCCAGACCGCGTGACGACGGCTGTAGCTTCCTCGATGTCTGCCGAGATTATGTGGCAGGTCCTGACTTTTCTATTCTTTTTCTTGCAGATAGAAGATGATATGGGCCGAGTCACTTCCGATACCAAGTCTGGATGGATCCACATGACCTCCCCTCGTGATGTAGTGAGGGGCACTAAACCAGCAGCCTGATCTCGGGGAGGTGGAAGATTAGTAATCTCCATTGTCGCCAGAGGGATAGGGACCACCCCGTCTTGAGTTTCCGTCGGAGGAAAGTCGCCGAATTGTACCGACACCAAATTGGCTGCCACCGTTACCTCTTTGAAATCGATGGCCAAAGCGTTCGAATCGATGAGATTTTGGATGTACCATTTCAGCTGGTAGCAGTCGTGTATAGCATGGTGGACGTAGCGATGATAATGGCAGTACTTTGGGTTCTCCATCTCTGCCGGCCGCGGTTCCCGCCTTGGTGGAGGAAGCTGAATTCTGTTCCCTTGTATGAGCATGTCCAAGATGGGCTTGACGTGACCGTCTTCGAAGGAGTAAGTGATTTGCGGCCATTGTTTGTCTGTCGGCTTTGGCTCAGGTTTCTGTGTCGTGTCGGCCACCATAGCCTGCTTGCCCCTGCCGTCCTGATTGTTGGAGGGGCTACCCTTATTATCGTTGTTGGGATGCTTGCCCTTGTTTTCTCCTTCCAAGATGTGCAATCCCAGTTGGCGAGCCTTCTTCAGTCATTCTTGGGAGGAGTCTCTTTTGGCAAATTTCAATCAAGGAGGAATCTGGATTTCCAGAAGGCAACTTCATGGCGGTTTGGCGGAACCGCTCGATGTAGTTCCTTGTCAGCTCTTTCTCCCCTTCGACGACGTCCGTGAGGGTGGACATGGTGATGTCCTGCCCTACTTCGTAGAATCTCTCCAAGAACATGCGCTTGAAGCCGGCGAAGGAGTAGATGCAGTTGTCTGGCAGGTTGCGATACCAGTCGAAGGCGACTCCTTCCAATGCCCCGATGAATAATCGTGTGAGAATGGCCTCGTCATGGGGCAGATGGTCGGTGGTGACCTCGAAGTAAGTGATGTACCGACTTGCTGAGGTCTTGCCATCATAAGGATTGATATTAAACGGCTTATATCTTGGTGGGAATGGAACATCCCTCCATGCAGCAGGGTATGGTTGCCGTATTCTGAGGTCTTGAGAGTTTTCTCGAGTGTGGAACATGGCTCGGAGCTCCTGGACCTCTCTTCTTGCTTCGCGTGCTTCATCCACGGCGGTGGGTGCCGTTGTTTTCGGAGGATTGTTGTCCGGGTTTGGTGCCTCCGAATTCGAGTCTGCATTGACCGCGGGACCCGCACTTGTTTGGCCAGGCGTACCTCCTTGTAGAGTTGGAAGGGCCGCTTTAATCTTGTCTACAGACTTGACAAAAGCAAGCAATATGGCTTCGAGACTGTCGATGCACTGGCGATCACTGGAACCACCTTGGTTGCTGTCTGTCATGAATACTGTCTTCATATGAGGAGAGATAGACGGAGCGGTGGAGGAAGCGCCCTCTGAATAGTATCCCTGTAGCAAGAAATCATCGGGGTATGTGGGTATATTCCCTTCTGATTCAGACTCGGAAGGAACAGTACCCCCAATCTCCGAGTTCGCGTCGTCTTGGGAGTTGTGGATGTCGTCGGGGACGTCGAGGTTTGCTGCATCCGATGGGAGAGTTATCTCCTCCGGCTCGTCTTCTTGGAACATTGGGTTGCTGTGGAGGCTCGGAGGGGTGCTACCCCCAGCCCCAGCAACCTCCTGCGTTATGGATGACGAATCTCCCACTGTAGCAGATTTTGTCTTAGAGCGAGTACCTTGTAAAACTCCGGTGGTGGGTACCCGCTTAGACGACAGTCTTTTAGTCCCAGTGGTTGTGATCTTCGGGCTGGGAACATTCGTCTTCTTCCTCCTTCCATCAGCGGGGACTTTCCGAGCAGAGTTGCAGGAGGAGACGGGTAGTGCCTCGTCTTCTGATGAAGGCTGTTGCAGTCTTTGAAAGATAGACTGTCGGTCTTCTTGCATCATCGTGCTATTGCAGCAGCAGTTGACGATGACTTGGGTGCAGTGACGTCCGTGGGAGGACTCTTTGCACCCCGATACATCTTCTCTTTCCTTGTGTTTGTGGAGGATGGTCTCACGCAAGTCACTTGCTTTGCTGGCTCAGAAATTTCGGGCACGCGAGTGTGTAGGCCTCCCGCCTGCTCCCTGATTCGAAGGTAGCTCGTATACTAGCCTTTGCTCGTTACTGGGAGATGCTTGATGACTATCCCGCCCATTGGCCGCAGGGGGCATGGTACTAGTAGCCTTATACAACTTTCCATTAGAGGCCCGTGTGACAATCAGCGGGACGCTCCGATAGTTAGAGGTTGGGGCAGCTGACTGGGCTTGGTGAGCCCGCGCTGCCCTAGACTTCTTCCTTTTAGCACTTACGGGTGCGTAATAGGAAGAGTCTAAGTTGGATACCACAGAGTCTGGCTTATCATCCAGAGAACCATCAGGATCAGGAACGCAAGAGAGACGGTCGAAGACTGATCGAGAGAAGCGTGGAACAGACGCTATGCGGCTAGGATTGGAAACCGTACAGGCTGTCTACATGCGGCTGTCTTTAGCTTTCGAATGAGTTGTTCTTGTGCGACTAGGAATCACGACCGTGCAGGCTGGCCGCATGCGGTTAGCAATTGTGGCCGCATGGGTTTTCTGCAAGCGATTGACTTCAGTAGCCGTATAAGTTTTATCCATGTGGTTGGCAACTGTAGCCGCATAAGCTATGCGGCTGACAGATGTGGCCGCGTGAGTTTTCTTCGTACGGCTGGAGGATGTAGCCGCATAAGCTTTCTCCATGCGGCTAGAACCCTTATGCGGCTTGGATCGCATAGAGTTCATCTTTGCCCCTGCAAGTCCAGCATCATAATGTTTTCTTCTGCCGGACTTGGGAACAACAGAGTTGTCTATGGTCTGAAGTGGGGCCGCAGGAGAGTCTTCTCCGCCGTTTTGAGCGACAGAGGGAGTCTCTGCAAGAGCTTCAGTAGGAACGAAGGATCGGGGTCTCCACTCCTTGCGGGCCTTCTTCGTGCAGGCTTGCTTCTGGATCGGGCCAGCGCTCTTGTCGGAGAGCATTTCTTCGAACGCCTGTTGGTCGAACCGGGCGACCATCTTCTGTTGCGTGGAGCCAAGCTTGGCTGCATCCGATTGCGTCACCAACTCCTCAGCCATAGAGAAGTTTGTCCCCAGCAGAGTCGCCATCGTGTTTGCCATGAAATATAAAAGAGCAGAACAGTTTTATGGGAGGACTGGACTTTTACTTCACGTTACAAACTCGCTTGTACAAAGAAAGCCTAGGGACAAAAACCTAGGTACAGCAATCTAAGTACAATTGTTTATTTTTGATTCTGGAGGGTGACGATAGAGGCTCGGAAAAGCGACGGCAGCTCTGCCTTACTCCTTGGACGATCGGACGTAGCCTTGGCTCCTGTGACGAGATGCTTGGCGTTGACGAAGAAATGCTCTTCTTGCTCTCCTCGTATTGCTCTTCTGACTTCTCTATCTCTGGATTGATCTCTGTGGATTTTTTCTCTATGATTATTGGGGGAGCGTCTCTCTGTATGTGCGTATCTTTCTCTATGTAAGTCCCTTTTGCAAGGGAATGGCACCCTGCTATTTATAATAGTGGAGGGCATCATTAGGTTTTGTAATGATTGCCCATTCTCAAAGTGGCGGCGGCCTGGTAAATGATCAATCTGGACCATTAATCTTGAGCGTGAAGGATCTGGGCCATTAATGAGGATTATGCCAAATCATGTCAGTCATTAATGTTGATTGCAATAAATCCCCATCATGATGATTTGCTGATATCCGCAAATCTAAATGAATCAATTTAATTCATTCTCTTGCCACGTGTCCCAAATCATTGGGATCTGACCCAAAATTTGATTATCTTTAGGATACGTGTCCTGTCATCATTGTTAAGCCGCATGAGGAGCGTTCATATTTGGGCCGTATGAAGGTCGTCATGACCGAGCCGCATGAAAGATTTCATGACCGAGCCGTATGAATAGTCTCTATACTCGAACCGCATGAAGGTTATCATGACCGAGCCGCATAAATATGTTCATGACCGAGCCGCATGGGGGTCTTCATGGTTGTGCTGTATGACAGTCTTCATGGCCGGGCCGCATGGATTTCTTTCATGGCCGAGCCGCATGGGGGACCTTCATGATTGAATCGCATAGGTTTCTCTGCACTGGCCGCATGAACTCGTCTAGTCTGGCCGCATAAACTTGCCTCAAAGCTGTGAAGATTTTCTCTAGTTCCCTAGGAAGATAGTGCTTTTGTGTCAGCCATTATGACTACTTTACGTCAGGGCTGTCAGCTGTCAGCTGTCAGCCGTCAGAGCATTAATTTTCAGCCGTCAGAGTATTAATTGCGTATGAATGACGCTGGGTACAGCCGTTCTAAAAAGACACGTGGCTTTCCTCTGCTGGCCGCATGGAGTCCACCCTGTGTTTGAGCCGCATGGGACTCTTGAGCCGCATGTGGTCCCTTGGCCGCATGGATCATTTTTTTTCTTCTTTTATATGCTTCTACAGTCACCATGATCACTTCGGATTCGAGTAATCATGTAGCCTTTTTCATTTTGGACCTTTCTAGAAAATACTTTAAAAACAGAAATAGTATTACTTTTGTTTGCAAGAAAGAAAACCCAAGTAAATCTTGAAAAGCCATCTACAATAACAAAAGCATAGAGTTTTCTTCGAAGATTGGCTACTCTACTAGGTCCAAATAAGTCCATGTAGAATAATTGCAAAGGTCGAGCGGTACTTACAGTGTTGATGGATTTAAAAGAAGATTCGGTAGACTTATTCTTTTCACATTCAACACTTACCGTGTCCTTTTTGAATGTGATGTCAGGCAATCCTCTTACTAGCTTGAAGCAAGACCTACTCCCTCCCATCCTAGGAATAATTGAAGAAAGTTATCTCCAGTCACCAATATTAGCATAAAAAAGTAAAAATAGATAAATAACACATAAATCGAGGGCTAACCTTTTGTTATGTATTGCCCCCTAACTATAGATCATATCCACGGGACAAAAAACTCAATTCTGTACTGCTGCTGAGTCGTCGGACTTATCCACCTCAGGGATTCGGGGAATTTCAGGTAGATAGTCTTGATATGGTGTCCATGTTGGCATGGCCAAGATGCTGGTGGCATAATAGCCTTTCATCTTTGTGGGCGTAAAGGCATCTACCTGTACTGTTAGTATCTCTAGATAGATAGAAAATATATATGTTATCTTCTCTTATCCCTTTAAAAGCAATGTCTCCAGATGATCTATCATAAATAAAGCATTTAGTTTTCCCAAAGTTAGTGTCATATCCATGATCAGCAAGATGACTAATGCTGAGCAGGTTATGCTTTAACTCGGTCACTAAACAGACATCCTTAATGATGGGAGAAGGATGATAACCAATTGTACCGTTACCTATGATATAGCCTTTCAGATTGTTGCCAAAGGATATATATATCTTTCCTTTTTCATTGATAGTGTTGCGAATAGATTTGCATCTCCAGTTATATATCGTGGGTACCCACTTGCAAGAATCCTTTTACTTCTAGTTTGAGAAGGAAGGTCCACCTACAACAGGAGTAGATGTGGCCTTTGGTACCCAGATTCTTGTGGGTCCTGAAAAGTTAGTCTTTGGTACCCATGCATATAGATTAATATCAACTAATTTTCTATTTCTACAATATGGTGATACGTGTCTGTGTAAACCACAGTAAGTACATGTAGCATGCATATTTGTATTGGGTGCAGGCTGATAGTGATGTCTATATGTGGGTGTAGGATGATGATAGCTACGTGCAGCAGCATAATGATTGTAGTGATTTTATGTAGCAGCAGGATAATAATAGAATTTACATGAATGTGTTTTACGTACTGCATGGGAGTAGAGATGAATACCTTGAAGTGTTTGCTTAACACGAAAGAGTATAAAGGATCTGCTAGTCCAGCGTCAGTCCCAATTCATGGGATAGGGAAGAGAAATAGTACATAAAAGTATGTTTTCATGTAGTATGTGGATGCATGTTATTGTGATGATGTGTTATATTGTGTAGGTGTTTAGTGTGTGTGCTATGACTATGAGGCTGAGTTTGAGGTTGAATAACCTATTTGTCCAGTCTAATCTCTAATTTCTTAGAGACAGTATACAACTCATCATATTTAGCAGTAAGACCATTAATTCTAGCAATAACAACTTTGTATTTGTTCTTCTCTTCTGCAAGCTCTTTATTGAGTGCTGAAATATCTTGTGCTTGTTTTTTAATGATGGATTCGGCATCGTGTAGCTTAACTTAAGCTTGGATACCTCCTCGGTGTCCTCTGTGGGAGGAGTGTCTCCAATATTATCTAATAAGCATGAAAGTCTATGGATCTCAGCTTCATGAGCCGTGATTTTATCCTTAGCATGTTTATACTTGTTAATAACCTTTTTGTAGTCTTCAAGTAGATCACTAAAGGAATCACCTAGTTCATCGAAAGTGAAATCATCAAAAAGATCACACGTTACCTTATCAGATGTTGCCATTAGGCAGACGTTTATCGAGTCTTGGGGAGAGTATTCTTCTTCGTCGGAGTCACTGGCTTCGCTTTCTTGCCATATGCTAGTGTTGGCATATTTTCTTGAGGATGACTTCTTATATGGCTTCTCATATCTGCCACCTTTCTTTGTTATAGGGCAGTCTTTTATCACGTGTCTTCTCTTCTTGCAGCCAAAGCAAGTGGGTTCTTCATCATCTATTTTTTGGTCTTTCTTTCTTTGGTTGAAGCGTAGAAACTTCTTGAAATTGTGTACCAAGAGTGCTTGATCATCACTATCGGAAGTATCATCGTTTGTCTCCTCTGGAATGGTTCTTCGGTGATAAGCTCGAAGCACGATTTCCTTTTGCTTTGGAGCAGGTTCGTCGAAGTCTTTGAGGTCAAGCTCGTGAGTCATCAGCTTGTCCATCAAAGTTTCCATTGATATGTTAGTGAGATTATTGCCTTCTATGATTGCTGTCACCTTAGGGTTCCAGATCTTTGGTAGCCCCCTGAGCAGCTTGCAAATCTTCTCATGGTTTGAGTACTTTTTACCAAGGGAAGATAGCGGGTTGATGATGTCGAGGAACCATGTGAACATTTGAGTGAGTCTCATTGGGCTTCATCTTGAATGCCTTGTATTCTTGTGTCAGACGGCTGATCTTTGATTCTTTAACTTGTGTGGTTCCTTCATGCGTCACCTCCAGAAGCCTCCATACTTTGTGTGAGGTAGAGCATGTAGAGATTCTATTGAATTCAGTCCTGTCTATAGCATAAAAAAGAGCACTAATAGCCCTAGCGTCTAGACTTGCCTGTTTCTTCTCTTCGTCGGTATATTTGTCGTGGGGTTTGTTAACAAGAGTCCCCTCGACAGTAATCCTAGCAGGCTTCTTGTAACCATTAGTGACGATGGTCCAATGATTAAAATCTAGAGACTTGAGATAGAAACTCATTCTAGTCTTCCAAATAATGTAGTTGGTTCCATCAAATAGGGGTGGCCTATGTGTGGACTGTCCCTCACTATGGTTGGTAAATATAGGTTGTGTGGTTTCCATGGATCTACTCTAGGATGTTAGTCTGCATCAAGAGAATAGAGCTCTGATACCAATTGAAGTACGTGTAGGCAACTCTAGAGGGGTAAATAGAGTATGCGTCGGTAATACTTGTAGAAGCATAGAAAAGAACAAGTAAAATCCATGCGGCTCAAAGCTGTGGGAGTCTCATGCGGCTCAGAAAATCACTTAGAGCTTCATGTGGCTCACAAATCCTTTAGAGCTTCATGCGGCTCATAAGTCCCTTAGAGCTTCATGCGGCTAAGAAGACCCCAAGAGCTCTATGCGGCTCGGAAAAGCCACGTGGCCGTGGGTAGTTCAAAAGCAAGCATCCACAGCTGGCCATCATTACTATGTGCAGCTGGCTCATTTAATAACTCTGACGCAATGCAGCAGCCCTGACACAACAGACTGACGGCTCTGACATAAAGGCAAAATGATGACTCTTGACGTGCTCCTATAGAAACGAGGAAAATCTTTAAAGCTGGCACGATCCACCCATTTCCAAAGCTCTTTATGCGGCTCAGTTACAAAGACTTCCATGCGGCTCAATTGCAAGGACCCATATGCGGCTCAGTTGCAAAGACTTCTATGCGGCTCAGTTGCAAGGACCCACATGCGGCTCAGTTGCAAAGACTTCCATGCAGCTCAGTTGCAAGGATGTTCATGCGGCTCAGTTGTAAGGACGTCTATGCGGCTCAGTTGTAAGGACCTTTATACGGCCCAGTTGCAAAGACTTCCATGCGGCTCAGTTGCAAGGACGTTCATGCGGCTCAGTTGTAAGGACGTCTATGTGGCTAAGTTGTAAGGACCTTCATGCGGTTCCGATTAAAGGACGTCCATGCGGCTCAGTTGTAAGGACCTTCATGTGGTTCAGATTAAAGGACGTCCATGCGGCTCAGTTGTAAGGACCTCTATGCGGTTCAGATTAAAGGACCTCCATGCGGTTCAGATTAAAGGACTTCCATGCGGTTCAGATAAGGCCACCCTTATGCGGCTCTGACACTAGGCCGCACTCATGCGGCTCAACTATGAAAGTCCTCTATGCGGCTCGCAGCAGTTGGGACACGTGGCAGGAGTTGATCAAATCTCAACAACTCAGATTTATGGCAATCGACATAACAGGCAGTCGGGACACGTGGCAAGAGATTGACCAAGATTTATTCACTTGGATTTGCTGACATCAACAAATCATCACAATACAGATTTATTACAATCAACATTAACTGCCCAGATCGATTTCCAACAAACCATGCAGATTTGGCGCAATCAACATTAACTGTCCAGATTTGTTATAATCAACATTAACAGCCCGGATTGATTTTTAACAAACAGGATCAAGACAAATCTTAACGAATCCCTAACCACCCACTTTTTAATGAGCAATTACTGCACACCCTACTTATCACAAAGCCTTATAAATAGCAAGGTGCCATTTCCTTGCAAAACACTGGAGAGAGCGGCGAAGACAAGCACAGAGGAGCAGTCGCACAGAGCCCGAGCAGAGAGACCAGCAACCCCCACTCACACAAAGAACATTTCTTCCCTGGAGCCGAAGCTGCGTTCGATCGTCCAAGGAGTAAGGCAGAGTTGTCGTCACTCTCCCGAGCCTCTACCGTCACCCCCAGAATCAAAAATAAATAATTGTACTTTAGATTGTTTTTCCTAGGTTTTTGTTCCTAGGCTCTCTTTTGTACGAGCGAGTTTGTATTGTGAAGTAAAAGTCCAGTCCTCCCATAAAACTGTTCTGTTCTTTTATAATCAATGGCAAACACGATGGCGACTCTACTGGGGACTAACTTCTCCACGGCTGAAAAGTTGGTGACGCAATCGGATGCAGCCAAACTTGGCTCCACACAACGGATGCTGGTCGTCCGCTTCGACCAAAAGGCGTTTGAAGAAATGCTCTCCGACGAGAACGCTGGTCCGGTCTAGAAGCGAGCCCGCATAAAAAAGGCCCACAGGGAGTGGAGGCCCAAATCATTTGCTCCTCTCCAAGCTCTGGACGAAGTGTTCTCTGCTGTCCAGGACGGCGGAGATTCGCATGCGGCCCCACTTCAGGCCACAGAGGACCCTGCTGTTCTCAAGTCTGGCAGAGGAAAGCACTACGATGTTGGACTTGAGGAAGCAAATTGGGACTCTATGCGGTCGAGGAAGAAGCCGCATAAGTGTGCCAGCCGCATGAAGAAGGCTCATGCGGCCGACAATTCCAGCCGCATGAAGACTCATGCGGCCACTAAATCCAGCAGCATGAATGTTGATGTGGCCAACAGATCCAGCCGTATGAATGCTGATGTGGCTAACGGATCTAGCCGCATGAATGCTGATGTGGCCAACAGATCCAGCCGCATGAATGCTGATGTGGCTAACGGATCCAGCCGAATGAATGCTGATGTGGCCAACAGATCCAGTCGCATGAATGCTGATGTGGTCAACAGATCCAGCCGTATGAATGCTGATGTGGCCTACAGATCCAGCCGCATGAATGCTCCATGCGGCTCGGGTTTGGTCTTTGACCGCCTCTCCTGCGGTCCTGATCTCGGATACTCTGATGAGAATGTGCCAGACTCTGTGCGGCACAATTTTGACTCTTCCTACTATGCTCCATTGGGTGCTAGAGGGAAGAAGTCTATGGCAGTGCGGGCTCATCGAGCTCAGTCAGCTGTTCCAACCTCTGACCATCAGAGAGCTTCGCTTACTGTTATGTGGGCCTCCGATGGAAAGTTGTACCGAACCACTCGAGTCCAGCCCCCGGCGGTAAACGGACAGAGTGGTTCCCAAGTGTCTTCCAACAATCAGGGAGCAAACATGGTGCCAACACACTCAGATGCTCGGGATTCTCAGGCCCATAAACGAGAGTAAACGTTGCTCGAGACGCACCTGACTTGCGTGACGTGATCCTTCACAAGCGCAAAGAAAAAGAAGAAGCTTCGGAGTGCAGAGAATCCTTCCATGGACATCACTGCGCCCAAGTCATTGTCAACTGCTGCTGCAACAACGCGACAGTACAAGAAGATCGGCGGTCCGTCTTCCAACGACTGCAACACCCAAGCTCAGAAGACGAGGCACTTCTTGTCGCTTCCTGCAATTCTGCTCTGCAGATCCCTGGCAGCGGGAGAGGGAAGAAAACAAACGTCTCCAGTCCAAAAATCTTAACCAGCATAACCTAGAAACTCTCTTCTAAGCGGTTGTCTACCACCGTTACAGAAAGAGTTTACCAAGGTACCCGCTCAAAGACGAAATCTGCCACACTTGGAGACTCATCGGCCACATCTCTGGGAGGCGCTGGAGCCGGGGGTAGCACTCCTCCAAACATCCACGATAATCCGGTGTTCCAAGAAGATAATCCAGGGAAACGGTTCCCCCAATAGATGCAGCAGGTTCCGACGTCCCCGAGGACGTCCACGGGTCCCAGGACGAGGCAAGCTCTGAAGCTGGGGGTACCACTCATTCTGAGTCCGAACCAGAGGAGAACATTCCCATATACCCTGACGACTTCTCTATACAAGGGTATGACTCAGAGGGCATGTCCTTCAGCTTTCCTTTCATCTCTCCTTATGTGAGGACGTTGTTCATGACGGACAACAACCAAGACGGTCCCAGTGATCGCCAACGCATCGACACTCAGGAGGCCATACTTCATACCTTGGTCAAATCCGTAGACGAGATCAAAGCGGCCCTACCGACTCCGCAAGAAAGGATGCCTGGCCAAACAAGCTTGGGTCCCGCGGTCAATGCGGACTCAAACTCAACTGCGCCAAACCCGGGCAACAATCCTCCTATGATGATGGCTTCCACCACTGCAGATGAGGCCAGAGAGGCGAGACGAGAGGTCCAGGAGCTCCGGGCCATGTTTCACGCCCGAGAAACTTCCCAAGACCTCAGGATACGACAACCGTATCCCTCTGCATAGAGAGATGTCCCCTTTCCACCAAGATATAAACCATTCAACATCAATCCGTATGATGGGAAGACATCTGCAAGTAGGTACATTACCTACTTCGATGTCACAACCGACCATCTGCCTCATGACGATGCCATCATCACGAAGTTGTTCATCGGGGCATTGGAGGGGGTAGCATTTGATTGGTACCGCAATCTGTCGAACAACTGCATCCATTCCTTCGTCGGCTTCAAACGTATATTTTTGGAGAGGTTCTACAAAGAAGGACAAGACATGACAATGTCCACCTTCATGGACGTTGTTCAGGGAGAAAATGAGCTGACAAGGAACTATATTGAGCGGTTTCGCCAAACCGCTATGAAGTTTCCTTCCGGTAACCCTGATTTCTCCTTAATTGAAATTTGCCAAAAGAGGCTGCTCCCCACAATCAGCCTCTGGATGGGCGAAAGTCAGTTTAAGGACTGGAAGTCATTCATCATCAGTGCCACTAGCGCAGAAGACAAGTTGAAAAAAGCTCGCCAATTGGGACTGCACATCTCGAAGGAAGAGGACAAGGGTAAACACCCTAATGCCAACAACAACAACAGCAGAAATTTCTCCAACAACCAAGACAACAAGGGCAAGCAGGCTATGGTGGCCAACACAGCCCAGAAGCCTAAATCAAAGCCGACAGAAAAGCAGTGGTCTCAGATGAACTTTTCCTTCGAGGACAGCCATGTCAAACCCATCTTGGACATGCTCATACAAGGGGGTAGAATTCAGCTCCCCCCACCAAGACGGGAACCTCGGCCGGCAGAAATGGAGAGCCCTAAGTACTGTCACTACTATCGCTATGTCCACCATGCTACGCAAGATTGCTTCCAACTAAAGCGATACATCCAGCATCTCATCGATTCTAAGGCCCTGGCCATTGACTTCAAAGAGGTGACTGTGGCAGCCAACATGGTGTCAGTACAGTTCGGCAGCTTCCCTCCGACAAAGACTCAAGATGGAGTAGTACCCGTCCCCAGGACAAAGATGGAGGTCGCTAACCTTCCACCTCCCCGAGACTAGGCCGCTGGTCTAGTGCCTCTCACCACATCACGAGGGGAGGTCATATGGGTCCATCCGGACCTGGTACCTGAAGTGACTCAGTCCGTACCACCCTCCACCAACAAGAAGAAGAGTACGAAAGTCAAATCCTGTTGCATAATCTCGACAGAAGTCGAAGAAGCTACAGCCGTCGTCACCCGATCGGGTGCACAATCCTAACCTACACGGGTAACTCGGCTGAAGATCATCAGCCGGCTACTACTGATGCTCCAGGACCTTCTCAGCCTCCAACGACCGACATGCCTAGGCCGAAGGAGACTCGCTTTGACAAACCACTCCGAAAGGAGGCATCTCATGGGCTGGAGAGGCCCTAAAACTTTGACATCTTGGCACAATTGGCCAACACACCGACCAAATTGTCGCTATATGAGCTCCTGAGACTCTCCAAAGATGTTCGCATCGCACTGAGCGAGGCACTCCAGAATGTCGACGCATATCTGGCACAGTCTAATCTCAGTGGGGAGAGCTCGTCTGCAGATCTTCAAGACAGCGCTTGCACAGGTGCAATGCCCAACATTGTCTTCACTCTGCAAGATATGCTTATCAAGACCAACCTGCACGATCGCCCTCTGTATTATACTGGATACGTTGGCGACATCAAGGTGGATCGGATGTATATTGATCCCGGTTCTTCCATAAGCATCATTCCGAAGAGCCTACTGCACCACCTGCGCATCCCAATGCATCGTCTGACACCGACAAGCACTGCCATCAGCGATTTTAATTCAGACAGAAGCTATCCGATCGGGAAGATTCGCCTGAAGTGCCAAATTGGCGACCTTCAGTCAGAAGTGACATGTTATGTCATAGATGCGGACATTTTCTACAATATTCTCCTGGGGCGTCGTTGGATACACGATTACATGATCGTGTCTTCCACACTGCACCAATATTTCAAGTACGTCGACAAGCATGGCTTCGTGAGGACAGAATTTGCCGACATTGATCCCTTTAAAGAGGTCGAATCCTACGACTCAGATTCATGCTTGTACTAGAAGTCGAAAAGGCACCTTGTCGATGGAGATACTCAAGCTCAAATTGAGGCGGCAACTGGATCGGAAGAACCTCTGACGATCTACCTCCAAGCCCGTAAACCGGGCAGAACTGTACCACTTACAGCCACTATGCGTAAGGATGCAATCAGCCTCTCTGCACATGAGAAGCAGATGATAATCCGAATGCCAAGGTCTGGCCAAGCGCCAAGGCCCATGACATAGCCAGTGACAATCAGGTGCCTAGATCTAGCCAGCGACAAACAGAGGAGCTCAAACCCTCTCTCAACCCGATGACGATTCGCCTTCCCAGAATGAATCGGCAGCTGAAAGCGAAGTCGGGGACTGCTAGCCAGTCAACAACTCCCCGTCCAGCATCGAGCACCAAACTGGGGGTCGCTAGTACGCCAACGACTCCACGTTCTGCTCCACCAGTGGAGCCCCTGAGGATTAAGCTGCCCAAGTCATCCTCCCAGTCTTCATTGACACAGGGGGTAGCCGAAGAAGAGTCAGAGCTGGCCAAGTATGTGGTTGCTCATATTGATGTTCCATCCGCAGATTATGTAATTCCATTAGAAAAGATACCTTATTTCATCAATAAAGGGCTATCTTTGAACTACCTCGAGCTTAATAAGCTTTGTACAATGTATGCCATGGAACACGGTATAGGCACCCACCTACACACACAGGTGACAAATGTCTACATCGCAAATTAACTTACTCCCGGGGAAGACGCCTGCTTCATAGTCGAGGGAGAGGACCATCCAATCATCTTCGGCCGAAAGAATGATCCACAACCCTTCAGGACAGAAGAAGTCGATCTCGAACCCGATATTGGAAGACTGCCCCTTTAACTATATAGTTCCCAATCCAAGTACCTTATACAAAAACAGGGGTATGATCTGGAAACTACGCCAGGCTTGAACTACGATACTGGACGGCGGCTACCCTTACAGTTGCCAGTCCCGGCTGGAAAACCATGAGATTAATACAACAAGACCAGATGTGGGCTAGGTTATGTTACACCTACAACAACTCTCGAAAGCTCAGATGAAGAATGCGACTGGCATTCGTATTCAACCGGATCACCTACTTTCGATTCGGATGTCAGCATAGGGGACGTATTCAGGCAAGCCCTGTGTGTCAATATGGTATTTGCTGATGCCTGCGAAGAAGATAAAGATGTACCCGAACTTCTCAAGCTAGAACCTTAGGTCCAGCAACTAGACGCACTATGGAAGAAATGCTTCGAACTTCGTCAATCTTCCACTGAAGATGAGGTTATGCAAGTTGACCTCGACGACAAATCCTCTCCAAAGCCAATATTCGTCAGCAAAAGTCTGACAGACGAAGAGCGGGAGGCACTTTTGTGACTCGTCAGAGAGTACATTGACGTGTTTGCCTAGAGTTATAAAGACATGCCATGGCTAGACCCCGAGGTCGCACTTCATAAACTCAACATTCGTCCTGACGCAAAGTCGATCAAACAATAGCAAAGACGTTTCTGTCCGGACATCATGAATTCTATCAAAGTTGAGGACAACAAACTGAGAGCCAGCAGCTTCATCCGGGAGGAGCAACATCCAGACTGGGTCGCCAACATAGTGCCAGTCCTCAGGAAGAACAGAAAGATCCGAATTTGTATCGACTTCTGAAATCTAAACGAAGCTTGTCCTAAAGATGAGTTTCCTCTTTCCATCACGGACATCATGATCGACAACACATGTGGCTTTGAGCGCATGTCATTCATGGATGGCTTTTCAGGAAACAATCAAATCAAGATGTTTCCTGATGACGAAAAGCATACATTATTCTGAACACCGATTGGTGTGTACTGTTACACCGCCATGCCCTTCGGTTTAAAGAATGCCGGTGCCATATACCAACGAGCTATGAGCATCATCTTCAGAGATCACATTCGTAGGACCGTAGAGTGTTACATCGACGACATAGATGTCAAAAGCCGTTCCAAGGGAGACCATCTGCAGGATCTGAGGACGGTATTCGACCTGATACGAGCGCACAACATGAAGATGAATCCTACTAAATCTTTCTTGGGCGTATCTAGTAGAAAATTCCTGGGTTTTATCATTACTGTCCAGGGAAACCACATAGAACCTGAGAAGACGAAGGCAATCATGGAGATGGGTCCCCCGAAAAATCTTTGTGAACTCTGAGGCCTTCAAGGAAGGCTATCTTACATCAGAAGGTTTATCTCTAACCTCTCCAAACGATGTCAGCCATTCACCCACCACATGAAGAAGGGCGTCTCATTCGTATGGAATGAAGAATGCCAGCACACCCTCGACAACATCAATGAATATCTGTCGAACCCTACAGTCCTGGTGGCTCCGGTTGCTGGAAAACAATTCCTGCTCTATGTGCGAGCAATAGAACATTCTTTCAGTGCTTTGCTAGCACAAAACAATGATGCAGGCCATGAGCAAGCTATATATTACCTCAGCCAAATGATGATGGGGCTGGAGCATCGATACACTGCCGTAGAGAAGGAGTGCCTTGCTCTGGTTTTTGCCGTTCAAAAGATACGACACTATGTTCCGGGGCAAACCATCAACGTCGTATCAAGAGTTAACCCCCTCAGGGTCCTCATGACCAAGCCGGGTGCACTCAGCTCTCGGCTCACTACCTGGGCGATATTATTGTCTCCCTACCACATGATCTTCGTCCCGCAGAAGGCTGTTAAAAGTCAAGCTCTGGCAGACTTTTTAGCAGCTCATCCAGGTTCAGAGCCAACCAGAATAGACGAAGAGATTCCAGATGAGGTCGCCCATTCAAATATGGCCTCTTATGATACCGTATGGCGAATGTTCTTCGACGGCGCTTCCAGAACTGGTCCCAAGGGCAACATCGTCGCTGGAGTCGGAGTGGTGCTGATTTCTCCCTCCAGGCTGGTGATCAATCGGGCTTACTCCCTCACGGAACCCTGTTCAAACAACGTGGCCGAGTACAACACTTTAGTCATTGGCCTCTGACTTGCAAAGGAGTTGGGGGTAGAGTATCTTGAAGCATACGGCAATTCGCAGTTAATCGTCAATCAGATCCGGGGTTCATACGAAGTTCTCCATGAAGATATCATCCCCTATCACCAAATAGCGATCAACATCATTTCGTCATTTGAAAGGTTCTTCATGGAACACGTTTCCAGGCTCCAAAACATTGAAGCCGATGCCCTAGCAGGTCTTGCCGCTTCCTTAGAGGTTCCGAATCATGCTCACCACTTGGTTGACGTAATAGGCCGTAAATTGGTCTGCCCTAAGAACAATGTTCAATGTGTTGAGAGTTACTCTGCTTCGACAGTCGACGAAGCACCAGACTTGAGACAGCCATTCATTGACTTCGTAGTCTATGACATCTTGTCGGAGAACCCGAAAGAAGCCACTTCCATCAGAAGGCATTCCCTCATATTCTTCTACGATACAGAGACGAAAATGCTATATCGGCGATCGTACGATGGATTACTGCTTCAGTGTTTGTCAAGTACAGAAGCCAAAGAAGCTGTACGTGAAGCTCATATTGGCGTCTGCGGGGCCCATCATCCTGGCCCAAAATTGCAAGACCACCTTTGTCGAATGGGCTATTACTGGCCTACGATGGTTGCAGATGCGATAGACTATGCAAGAAAGTGCAAAGCCTGTCAAGTCCACACAGATTTCATCCACCAGCCATCCGAGTTTCTACATCCGACGGTGGCATCCTGGCCATTCGAAGCATGGAGAATGGACATCATTGGTCCGATCACTCCGCCTTCATCCCGAGGACATCACTTTATACTCGCAATCACAGATTACTTCTCCAAATGGGCGGAGGCTATTCCGCTGGCAGAAGTGAAGACTTCAAACGTGATCAGCTTCCTTAAGCATCACGTCATCTATCGCTTTGGACTGCCCTGAAAAATCATCTACGACAACGGTCTGCAGTTCGCAAGCGACGCCTTCTATCGATTCTGCGATAAACATCGAATCCAGAATGTTGCTTCAGTGTCGTACAATCCGACAGTGAATGGGTTGGCAGAAGCATTCAATAAAACTATAATCAAACTGCTCAAGAAGTTCGTGTCTTCAAACAAGCACGACTGGAATAAGAAGCTTGGCAAATGCTTATGGGCGTACCGTACTACAGTCCAGACGGCCACTGGAAACACACTATTCCCTCTGGTGTATGGGAGTGAGGCAGTTCTCCCACTGGAGACTCAAATCCCCTCACTCCGCGTTGCCCTTACCTATCCATTGACAACGGTGATAATCACCATCGCCGGTTACAAGAGTTGGAGGCTCTAGATGAGAAACGCCTGTTAGCTCAACAACGAATCGAGCTATACCAAGCACGTATCTCGGGAGCTTTTAACAAGAAGGTTAAAATCAGAACATTCCAAGTGGACGATCTCGTTTTGGTAGTTCGGAGGCCGATGGTTATGACTCATAAAACCGCCGGCAAATTCCAGCCAAAGTGGGAAGGCCCATTTGTCATCGAGGTTGTATTCTCCAATGGTGCTTATCGCCTCGCAAAACAAAATAGAGACTTGTTCATGTTATCCATCAACAGTAAGTTTCTGAAGAAGTATTATGTCTAAAATGACATCCTCCAAGTCTCCCAGATTGTTGAGTTATGTACCCTCTGGTACCGCTGAACATACATTCTGACTCCAAATCTCTCAGATTGTTGAGTTATGTACCCTCTGGTACCGCTGAACTTATATTCTGACTCCAAATCTCCCCGATTGTGGAGTTATGTACCCTCCGGTACCTCTGAACTTATAAATCTCCCAGATTGTTGAGTTAGGTGCCAGCAGGTACCGCTGAACTTACACTCTGGTCACTCCAGATGAATCTATATCGCATCTTCTGGGTCATAAGTCATGTATGATCATACCTCTGAACTTTCTTTCTAAAAAGAGCTCCTTCTTCATGATCCACTACCCGTACTTTCAGTGCATAAAAAGGGTAACAGATCCACAAATTTCTCGAAACAACTATGTCGATGTCACCTCTGAGTTGTTTCACTTCCATCAAAAACAAACCACCCCTTACGTAGAACTTCCACGTCCATATTACCTCTGAGTTGTTCTATGTACCCTTCATGGTGTCCACTCCTGCCACGCCCTCATTACCTCTGAGTAGGAAGGCTCCATTGAAGAAACCCTCATATTTACCACGTCCTCATTACCTCTGAGTAAGTATATTGGTTTTCTCTCGACTTATTATCCGTACCCAAGACCGGAGTACGCCAAGGATAATAGGCCCACAAATGTCCTCTGTTGACCACAAATGTCCTCAGTTGACCACAAATATCCTCTGTTGACTACAAATGTCCTCTGACCACAAATCTTGTACTAAGTCCTCTAGTACATACAGCTCCTTTCTCATCATGCCTCTGGGGCCCAGCTGCCCCATGGCACTCTTTCGCTCGATACCAAGAACTTCCATGGTCACCTTTACCGTAGAATCGTTCTAGGTATCCCTAATCAAACTTATTATCCATACCTAAAACCAAGGTATGCCAAGGGTAATAGGTCCACAAACAGTCTCCCAGTGGGGCAAACATCACAAATACCAAAGATACAGTACAAGCACAATAGATGATGGATGATAAAACATAGTCATTTATTGAAAAGCAAAAGTACTACATATTCGGGGACCACGTCTCTATCAAAATAAAGGAAAATGACAAAGAGAGAAAGAAAAAAAAAGGGGCCGACTATGGTTTGGCTATACATAATTCCCTGAGTCGATCCCTCAGCACGGCGGTCGACCGCTCAAATCGCAGCTTAGCCTGGCGCTCAGCCTCCTGAGTCAGCCGCTCTGCATCCTCTAGATGCACATGGGCCTGCCAGCCATCTTCGAGTCTCTTCAGAGCACGCTCCAGGCCAGCAGAAGCTCGGGTGACCTTTTCGGCCTCCTGAACGATTAGCTCTTTACCCGTACGGGAGGCCTCGAGCTCAGATTCCAAGAAGGCCAGCTTCCTCTGGAGCTCGAGGAGCTGCTCCCTCATATCGATTATGCCACGAGAGGCGGCCGTCTCCCGAGCAATGCAATCCTCGCTCCTGTGGCTTAGCTGATCGTACTGAATAGACAGATTGTCGAGGTCCTTTATGATAACCAGTTTAGATGTATCTCGTACGGTCCGTACCTTCTCCACGACAGTGATAAGGAAGGCACACTCCTGATCTATTGCTGAAGAGAGATCAATTTGTCGCAGTCCCTGATACTGAGCCACCAGCTGATCAGCTTCCAGCAATTTGGGTTCCAACAGCTCCACTTTCCCCGTCCCACCGGGAAGTGTTCTAAGAATTTCAATCTGGCCACGAGCGTATTGACGGGCCAGGGCAAAAGAGATCCCCCTCTCCACAGCAGCTTCGACTCCTCGCCTCAGGTGACGGTAGAAACTGCCAGCCACATCCCTTGACGATTCGTCCAGAACTTTCGAAGAAGACGGCGTCAAAGGAAGAGTGGCTGGCAGAGTCGAAGAAGATGAAACGGAACTTGATGCCCCTGCCACGAGGGAATCAAATTTCGAGCGAAAGGACGCTTGAATAGCCCAAAGAATCCGGAGGCTCGGCAGGGCATAGAGGTCGACCTCTGGAGCCACATGAACAGATGAGGGTCCAGGGACCAGTTCTCCCTGCTCAGGCCGTTCTGCCGCTTGTCCTCCCAAACTTGATTCAGCGGGAGGTCCTTCAATATAATTCGGAGGGGGAGGAGGCACGCTCTCTTCCACCAGATTCTCTCTGACGAGCTCTACCCTGACAATGTCTGTCATTGGTAGTGAAGGAGCAGGACCTGTATGTCCAGATCAACCATCAATCAGCTTAATCCAGAGGATGTGATGATAGAGCGAGTGAGCCTCCTCACTAGTCAAGACTTGGCTTATCTTACCAGAGGAGAATTACGGTGGCTGAGGTTCGCTTACAGCCGCCGTAACCTCTTCGCTGGCGACATCCCTGCCGAATTCAGTTGGTTCCTCTACCCCAGCTGCCCCAGAAGGAGATACAACTGGATCATCATCACCCTGCTGAAGTTCAGCGGTCTCGAGGATGAGTTCAGCGGAGCCCACGTCGCCCTGGGTCGAGACCTCAGCAACGTGAGACCCCTCAGCCGCCGCCGAGAGAACCCCGGCAGAAATAATCTCGGCACACACGTCACTAATCAAAGTTGTCAGGGCCGGGTCGACTTCAGAAATAGCGGCCGGCTCTCGAGAGTTTGACTCTTCGGACGCCTACAGAGAAAAAAAAAATGATTAGAACATAGTTCAAGAAAAGCCAAAGAAAGGTAGGGTTGTAATTAAATTCACCTCCGAAATGGCGCCCATATCCTCACTTCTCTCCTTAATGAGCAGCCGGCGAGGCTTAACTGCAGCCCGTTTCACGGAGAAGGTTCTGCCGCCACCAGCAGACTCAGGCCTGCTTCGATTTCGGGAAGGGCTCGGCTCAACAGGCGGTTGATCCACCACCACCTCATCTGTAGGAGGGAGAGTTTTATCGGGAGCGTGTTCGTCATCCTCTTCATCCCCGTTGTTGGACTCCGAGTCCGGCACATCGACCATGTTCTCCCTCCTCTTCCTCACCATAGACCCCTTGGGTTTCTCCTCCAAGCCGGTACCAACAATGAAGCTGGTACTCAGGTCAAAGCCAACAGGAGGCTTGTTCGCCATGACGTGATAGAGAGCCGCCAAATACAAGATCTCTTCTAAATCCCCAGTATCAGGAACTGAGAAGCTAGTACGAGTGTGAATCGTATGATAATAATGTCAGGCCCTGATGCCATTGAGGACACTGCCTTCAAAACCCGGGCAAGAGCTGGGACTGTCCAGGAAAAGCTGGCTATACCCAAACTGTCGGACGAACCAACTGGGCAAGTAAGGTTCCAAGTAGTCAACGTTGCGGTTGCGGTACATCAGGTGGAAAGGGCGAATGTTGTGTCACCAAAGGAGCATTTTGCCATCTAAGAAGTGGGGAGGCCCAATACCATCCAGATGTACAGCCCTTATTTCTTCAGCAGTAAATCGAGGAACAGATACGAAAAAATTGTTTCTGTCCACTCTAGACAGTGCCATCCTACAAGCGCACATAGTCTCGCAATTCCCAGGCATGCGGCGATATTGGAAGATGAAGGCGTCATTTACAGTTATGTCATCTTCGGGGCCAGGCCTCATTAAAGACCGGCAATGCATCAGCAACCACCCCATCAGATAGTGGTATGGCAGTTCAACACGTTCAAAGTCCTTTGTCGCGTCAGGAGCAATGACCTTGTTGGAACGAAATCGTAAAGCGCAATACTCTAGAGGGGGGTGAATAGAGTTGGCAGCGAAATAATGCTAATTAAAAATTATTAGCAGCAAGATCACAGAATAATAATCACAACTAAATAATGTAAAGACAGAGATAAGAAAGCAAACGCAAAGACAGCGATGTATACTGGTTTCCCTCTGTTGAGGACTAGTCTAGTCGGTAAAACTCTTGCTACCAGTTGAATCCACTATTTGCAAAACCGTATGTTTTCTTACGAAGTCCTTGCAACTTCTACAACGCGAGCTTTGATACGAAGAACTCGTCCAACTTCAATTATGAAGAGGTATTCTTCTATCAAGCCTCTGATTACAATTACTCTGAAACTTCTAGACCGTACCGCACTGACAAATCGACTAGAGGATTGTAACTGGCTTGGGATCTGAAAATGAAAGCTCGAGAAAAACTCTTTGGAAGACTGAGAGCTTAAGAAGAGAGAAGATTGAATGTGAATGAGTGTATTAAAAAGATCGAAATCCTTCTCTATTTATAGGAGTTCCAAAAACAGAATTCTGGCAGAATTCGGGCAGAATTCGGGCAGAACTCGATGAGCAAATCTCGGTAAAATCCGCAACTGCAGGAGGACCAAGTTCCAAGGAATTCAAAAATCAAAACGGCCACTAACCGAACTCTGGCCGAACTCTAGCCGAGTTCTGTCAGGGTTTGGTTAGGGTTTTTTAAAATAGATTTTGGGGAATTTTGAAAACCTTTTTGGAGCTTTTGTAAATACGAATATTTTTCAAAACTAAGGACATTTTAAAAACATTTTGAATCATTTTGGAATAGCCTATTTGCCAGTACGACTTGGTGTACAATGTATTTTTAGACTCAATAAAATAAAAGATTACATTGCTCAAAGAAATACAGACTCGAACAGGCAAACAACACTTCGGTCTTGAACTGAGTAGATAGCCGTTCTTGATCATGTCCAAGAGTCCGAGATATCCTGACTAGCTCCATATATCGAGACAAAGTTTGATCAATTATTAAAATCAGTTTGACCATATGACTAATGGGCCAACAATCTCCCCCATTTTGATAATTGACATACTATGAATGATATAACATCTTTTGAGATAAGATACCACAAAAATTGTTCAAAATTGTTCAATCCCTGTATTATTCTCAAAACAAAATATTAGATCCTTTTTCTCTCCCGTTGTCACTTAGCAAAATAATTGCGAAGAAATATGCTCCCCCGCAATTAATGCATAAGCTACAACAGTGAAGAAACACAAGAAAATAATATCTCATGCAGTGAGAATATACAAGACATAACAGAGAAGTATTTCACAGACAGTTTATAATATAGAAGCAGATAAAGATGCTAGAAAGAATAAATAAACTGATATGAAAGATAAACTACGCATCCCATAAAAATAAGATGATGTTCAAGAGACATCAAGAAATATCCAGTACAAGTCCAAAAAAACTGATAATAAAAGCTAAAAATATAGAAACTTGGAATGTCGGAGCATTTCCAAGTGTACAGTAGACAATAACTAAGTCTCAAAATCAGCTAATACATCATCATCACATCTCCTCATCATCCTCATCATCAGCTGCAGCACCACCATGTCCAGAAGGACCAGTTCTAGAAGTACCAGCTCCAGAAGGGTGTGGAGTAGCACCAGAACTGCGATACCAATCATAAGCGTTACCGGGCTGAAAGTAGGCATGAACAGCCTCATCCTCACAGCGGTAACCAGAAAAGGCTGGATCTCTAGGAATAGAACTGGCAGAATATCCAGTCTGAGCAAATCGGAGATCAGCTAGAGAATTTGCTATTGTCTGATAACGAGTGACATCGCGGAACTCACGTTCGCGGGCCATATCCGCCATCGAGACGTACAAATCAGAAAGATGCTGGTGTGTGCCATCAAAGGTCATGACATACTGCTGAGTAGGTGAAGGAGGTGGAGCAGTAGGAAGAGCAGCAGGAGTTATACTACGACGAGATAGCTTAAGAAACTTGGGCTCAGGGTCTTGAGTACAAGTTGACAGATCAATATCAAAACGCTGGAAGATGCGTGGGAGAATCATCGCATAAGAGAGATTTCTATCACTTGCACGACAACGTCCCATCATCTGGATAATAGTCTTAGGGGCAGAAAAAGGAATCCCCTTAAGAATATGATATATAGCAGACAGCTCAAGTGATGTGACATCATCCTTTGAAGTAGACTTCGGAAGGAGAGTGGAGTAGATGATGCGATACAATTCATAACTAAACAAGTTCAAGTTATTGGCCTTGAACTTTCTAGAGCGAACTCGATCAGGGGCACAGAGTTCAGCTTTGAAACTAGCAAGTATCGTGCCGTCGGGGAAATCAAATTCGTGATATCATCAAGCGGTGCACCTTCGTTAGAAATACCAAGGATTTTCGCTAAGAGGACATTATTGAACTCGATATCTAGTCCGCCAACATGAGTACTTATGTCAAACGTGTTTAGTACGATATTGCAATAGAAAAGTCTAATGGCATTAGTAGCTACCGGGAAACAATGTTTAGCAAAGTGTTGTAACCCTAATACCTCAAAATAAGGGCGGTGATCTGGAAACACAGTCCAATTGATAGGAGCGCCTGTGCATATGGATCTCATAGAAAAGTCTCCATACCACAGAAGGGCTTGATCTAGGGTTTGAAAATAAAACCCATCGAATGCGCCATCGCTCGATTGAACTGGCAAAAAGAGGGAATCCGTGTGTGGATTTGAAGATGATCCTTCCTCACTAGGATTGGTCGTCTTCTTCCTCTTGAAGGGGTTGAATCCCTTAGGCATTGTACAAATAAAGTAAATATGCACGAATTTGAAAAGAGGAGAAATACGGAGTTATACCTCCCGAGATTCAAGTATGCTGTAGAGGACAACAATCTCCGCACGAATCCAAAATTTGGATGGATTTTACCACGTAGATTGGGAGAAACGAAGTGGTAAAGAACTAGGGTTAGGAGAGCTTCGCGTGGCTGCTGTTGCTGTGGAAGAGATTTTAGAAGCAATGAATAAGAAGAGGCTCTCGGGTTCTGGTTATATAACCAGATACCACTAACCGAACTCGGGCCAAATTCGGTCCGACCTCTGGCCGAATTTGCCTAGGGGTTCTGTTAGTTGGTTTGGGCCACTTTCTTTTTCATTGACTCATTTCAAAAATTTAATTCAAAGATTAGTAATTTTTACCTTCAATTAATATAATTAATATTATTTTAAAGATTAAATTTCGTTACACAGCGACTGTCTCAGATTAGCTATAGGAGTACTGTCCCAGCTGGCGGAGGTTCTCCGGGGAACGCTTACATACCGCTTCGCTTCAACCGTAGTTGTGGTGACAGACAGACTCTTTATTGGCTTGTCTCTAACACAGTTTTTGCGTATTGAAATATAATCATAAAACAAAATTAATTAACATTATTGACGTCCAAAATTCCTAATTCTCGACATAAATAATTGAAACGATCTTCTGCTAAAGGTTTTGTGAAGATGTCAGCTAATTGATTCTCAGTGTCTATGTATACAAGGTCAATATCTCCATTCTGATGATGATCTCTAAGAAAATGATGTCGGATCTCGATATGCTTAGTACGAGAGTGACATACTAGATTCTTAGTGAAATTAATTGTGCTCGTGTTGTCACAGAAAATGGGAATGTATGTGAAAAATAAATCATAGTCTTCTAAGGTTTGTTTCATCCACAAAATTTGAGCACAACAACGTCCTAGGGCGATATACTCAGCCTCTGTTGTTGATAAGGCTACAGAATTTTGCTTCTTACTAAACCATGAGACTAAAGCCTTGCCTAAGAAATGACATGTGCCGCTGGTACTTTTTCTATCAACTTTGCATCCAGCAAAATCTGTATCCGAGTAACCAATAAGGTCAAAGAACTTGGTTTTGGGATACCATAAGCCAACAGAAGAAGTGCCCTTAAGGTATCGAAAGAAACGCTTAACTGCGCACAGATGTGATTCCTTTGGATTAGCTTGAAAACGTGCACACAGGCAAACACTAAACATAATATCTGGACGACTAGCAATTAAATAAAGTAAACTATCGATCATACCTCTATACTTACGTGTGTCGACAGGCTTGTCTTGTTCATCAATATCAAGCTTTGTTGAAGTTGCCATCGGAGTGCCAATAGGTTTGACATTGTCCAGATCAAACTTCTTTAGCAAAACTTTTGTGTACTTGGCTTGATTTATGAATGTCCCATTGTCAGTTTGTTTGATTTGCAATCCGAGAAAGAATTTCAGCTCTCCCATCATGCTCATCTCAAACTCATTCTGCATACACTTAGAGAATTCTTGACAAAGAGATTCATCAGTAGATCCAAATATAATATCATCAACATAGACTTGTATTAAGAGAAGCTTGCCATTAAAAGACTTAATAAAAAATGTAGTGTCAACCTTGCCCTTTGAAAAACCATTGTCAAGTAGGAAAGAGCTTAGACGATCATACCAAGCACGAGGGGCTTGTTTTAAACCGTATAAAGCTTTCTTCAACTTGAAAACATGATCAGAGTTTTTAAAATCTGTAAAACCTGGAGGTTGTGCTACAAAAACTTTTTCTTTTATAAAACCATTTAAAAATGCACTCTTGACATCCATTTGAAATAATTTGAAATTATGAAAATATACAAATGCACATAACATGCGAATGGATTCTAATCTCGCAACTGGGGCATAAGTCTCATCGTAGTCGATACCTTCTTCCTGATTATATCCTTGAGCTACGAGTCGAGCCTTGTTACGAATCACTAAACCATTCTCATTAAGTTTATTTCGGAATATCCAACGGGTGCCAATGATCGGATGATCAATAGGCCTGGGAACAAGTTTCCAAACTTGATTTCGTTCAAATTGGTTTAATTTTTCTTGCATAGCATCTATCTAAAAATTATCACTACATGCTTCATCAATATTTTTGGGTTCAAACTGAGAAAAGAATGCAACATTAGAAACAATATCTCTACTGGATGTATGAGTACTTACACCTTTGGTAATATCACCAATTACCAAATCCTTTGGATGATCAGCCGTAAATTTCAATCTTTTCGGCAGACTCCGAAGGTAGCTTCTTCCGGGTTCTTCTCATGGAGAATCAGCTGATGTTGAGCTTGGTACAGTTAGATCTTCATCATTGTCATCGATAGTCATTTGATTCAATTCATCAAAGGTGACATTGATTGATTCTTCGATGATCATAGTTCGTTTGTTGAAGACTCTGTATCCTTTGCTCTTGGCCGCATAACCTAAAAATATACCTTCATCGGCCTTTTCGTCAAACTTTCCCAAATTATCTTTTGTATTAAGAATAAAGCATTTACAACCAAATATTCTAAAATATGAAACTGATGGAATTCTATCAAATCATAACTCAAATGGAGTCTTCTTCGATTTGGGTCGAATTAGAACTCTATTGAGAACAAAACAAGCTGTATTGACAGCTTCAGCCCAGAAATATTTGGGTAGACTAAACTGGTTTAACATTACTCTGGCGATTTCGGATAGAGTTCTGTTCTTACGTTCCACAACTCCATTTTGTTGTGGAGTCCTAGGGCAGGAGAACTCGTGTACAAAATCGTGTGTGTCACAAAATTGCTCAAACTCTGCATTCTTGAATTCGCCACCATGATCGCTTCTAATACGAGTGATCATGTAACCTTTTTCATTCTGTACTTTCTTACAAAAGGCGACAAATTCGGATAATGTATCATTCTTGCGTGTCAAAAAGTATACCCACATGTATCTAGAGTAATCATCTACAATTATAAAAGCATATAACTTACCTCCGAGGCTACCAACTCTGCTAGGACCAAATAAGTCCATATGTAGCAATTGTAGAGGTCTAGTAGTACATACTGCGTTTACTGACTTGAATGTGGATCTGGTAGCTTTGTTCTTTTCATATTGGCTGCATACCAAATCCTTCTTGAATGTTATGTCCGGTAAACCGCGTACTAGCTTTTTCGTAGATAATCTTGAGATTGTGTCCATATTTGCGTGACCGAGTCTCATATGCCACAGATGACTCTTATCACTTTTAGCTATTAAGCAGCTACCTGAAATGTTAGTTTCTTCCAACAAATAGAAAACAAATATGTTGTCTTCCCTGATACCTTCAAAGATAGTACTACCAGTTGAACTATCAATAATAGTACATTTGTCTTTTACGAAGTTAATACCATAACCGTGATCAGCTAAATGGCTTATGCTGAGCAGATTATGTTTTAACTCAGTAACAAGACAAACATCTTTAATCACTGGATAGGGAGCTTTACCAATATCACCAATACCGATTATATACCCTTTTAAATTATTGTCGAAGGAGACGTATCCTTCTTTATTCCTCTTCGACAGTGTTGTGAATAATGAAGCATCACCGGTCATATGCCGTGAACAACCGCTGTCGAGGATCCATCTGCTTTTAGCATGTGAAAGGTGTTCCATCTACAAAATAATTTGCAGATGAAACTTTTGGTACCCATTTCTTGTAGGGTCCTAAATTGTTAGCTTTTGGTATCCATGCATAAATATTTAAATCAACAAGCTTTCTGATTCTACATGCAGGAAAAATATGACCAGTGTGGCCACAATAATGATATTGTGCATGTTAAGTGTTGAAAGCTTAGTGGTGTGCATGGTTGGTAGGTTTAGGTTTTCTAGTATAGAAGAAAGCATACCTATAATCCTGTTTGGGCTTAACCTTTTGGGGTAAAGGTTTGATATGGTTAGGTCTGACAGTGTTTGGTTTGGGAATGTTCCGATTATTCGGTAAGTGACACGTGTTAGGGTAGGAAGCAGCAGTCTCAGGCTGTTTTCCTAACCTAATTTCCAATCTTTTGGAAGTGTCATACAACTTAGTATAGTCTGAAGTGAGTGCTTCCATTCTGACTTGTGCACTTTGAAGACATTTCTTCTCTTTAGAAAGTTCTTCTTTCAGTTGGTCAATTACCTTGTCTTTTTCTTCGGATGACTTGGTAGTCTCGTGTAATAAGAGCTTAATAGAAGAATGCTCATCAGACTCACTAACATTATCTTTAACCTCAGCTAGTAGGTCGGTAAGTCTTCCTATTTCACCTTTGTACTCTTTGAGTACCTTCTTAGAGGTCTGATATTAGAGGTCTGATATTTGCTACACAGTTTCCTGTAATCACTTATCAGTTCACTGAAGACTTCTCCTAATTGCTCAAAGGTGAAGTCATCATATGTATCAACTATAGGTTCAGAGAGTACCTGATCGGATGCCATAAAGCATACATTTGTAGCGTCTTCTGATTGTTCATCTTCTGAGTCGCTGGCTTCACTTTCATGCCATATGCTGGCATTGGCATACTTTCAAGATGTTGATCTCTTCAGGTTCCCTTTCTCGTATCTGTTGCTCTTCTTGCTTGTATTTATAGGACAGTCCTTCTTCATGTGTCCTTTCTTCTTGCAACCGTAGCAGACAGCGTCATCTTGATACCAGTTGTTGCTGCCATTGTTCTCTTTTGTCTTCTTTTTATATCTCAAGAATCTTTTGAATTTTCTTGCAAGGAGTGCTTGATCTTCAGCATCAGATTCACTGTTGTCTGAATCATCTTCAGTAGATTTTCTGTGCTGAGCTTTGAAAGCGATCGTCTTCTCCTTTGGTGCAGGCTCTTCAAAGTCTTGCAGCTCTAGTTCATGAGTGAGTAGCTTACCCATGAGTACTTCAAGTGTCATAGTAGTAAGGTCATTTCCTTCAATGATTGCAGTAGCCTTCGGAATCCAGTTCTTTGTAAGTGCTCGCAGGAGTTTATGAATCTTTTCATGGTTACTGTAATCTTTGCCTAGGAAGGACAAAGGATTTACAATATCCAAGAATCTTTCGAACATCTGAGTAACTGTTTCATTGGGCTTCATCTTTAATACCTCATACTCTTGAGTAAGTCTGATGACCTTTGATTCTTTGACTTGTGTTGTTCCCTCATGTGTGACTTCAAGAAGTTTCCATACTTCATTTGCAGTTGTGCAGATAGACACCATGTTAAATTCAGTTCTGTCTAAAGCACAAAATAAAACGTTAATAGCACGTACGTCAAGACTGGCCTTTTTCTTTCCTTCCTCTGTATATCTGTTATGGGGTTTTTCAGTTAAAACTGCATCAACATTTATACGAGGTGGCTTTTGAAAGACATCAATAACAATAGACAATAAATCAAAATCAAGAGATTTCAGAAAGAAGCTCATACATGTTTTCCAATAAGTGTAGTTTGTGCTATCAAACAGTGGAGGTCTGTTTGTGGCTTGGCCTTCACTTGTGAATTTCACAGTTGATATGTGTAAAGCTGTGATCTATATAAAATTTAATATAACTGTTGTTTTACCTTGCTTTACCTGTAACACCCACTCTGATACCAATTGTAGGAACGAAATCGTAAAGCGCAATACTCTAGAGGAGGGGTGAATAGAGTTGGCAGCGGAATAATGCTAATTAAAAATTATTAGCAGCAAGATCACAGAATAATAATCACAACTAAATAATGTAAAGGCAGAGATAAGAAAGCAAACACAAAGACAGCAATGTATACTGGTTTTCCTCTGTTGAGGACTAGTCCAGTCGGTGGAACTCTTGCTACCAGTTGAATCCACTATTTGTAAAACCGCAAGTTTTCTTACAAAGTCCTTGCAACTTCTACAACGCGATCTTTGATACGAAGAACTCGTCCAACTTCAATTGTGAAGAGGTATTCTTCTATCAAGCCTCTGATTACAATCACTCTGAAATTTCTAGACCGCACCGCACTGGCAAATTGACTAGAGGATTGTAACTGGCCTGGGATCTGAAAATAAAAGCTCGAGAAAAACTCTTTGGAATACTGAGAGCTTAAGAAGAGAGAAGATTGAAAGTGAATGAGTGTGTTAAAAAGATCAAAATCCTTCTCTATTTATAGGAGTTCCAAAGACAGAATTCGGGCAGAATTCGGGCAGAACTCGATGAGCAAATCTCGGTCAAATTTGCACCTGTAGGAGGACCAAGTTCCAAGGAATTCAAAAATCAAAACGGCCACTAACCGAACTCTGGCCGAACTCTGGCCGAGTTTTGTCAGGGTTTGGTTAGGGTTTTTCAAAATAGATTTTGAGGAATTTTGAAAACCTTTTTGGAGCTTTTGTAAATACGAATGTTTTTCAAAACTAAGGACATTTTAAAAACATTTTGAAATCATTTTAGAATAGCCTATTTGCCAGTACGACTTGGTGTATAATGTATTTCTAGACTTAATAAAATAAAAGATTATATTGCTCAAAGAAATACAGACTTGAACATGCAAACAACGCTTCGGTCTTGAACTGAGTAGATAGTCATTCTTGATCATGTCCAATAGTCCGAGATATCCTGACTAGCTCCATATATCGAGACAAAGTTTGATCAATTATTAAAATCAGTTTGACCATATAACCAATGGGCCAACAGACCTTGGACGTAAAAGTACGAAGGTCACGTTGTATACTACACACCATGGCCGGAAGTAGAGCTAGCCTGACTCCGAAGACCAACTTCACAGCAAGGAAGATAAAATTACAGCTGAGTCTCTCAATAGAACCAGCCCTCCTGAGACCACGTAATTTTGCAGCCATACCACCAGGAATCCCGCCAGGCAAGCCTTCTCAGACATCGGCTGGGTATCTTGGTAAAAATAGCTAAAGGAGTCAGTTTTACTCCCAAATCTGTCTCATGTGGCCCTCGACCTCTTGGTCATCGACACTTGGCTCTGTATTTCCTCGTGGGTTCGAGGACTGCGGAGAGAAAACCGACCTGAGGCACCTAGCGTAAAAAGGTAGGTGAGCCAGGACGAAGTATGGAAAAGGTTCCCTTCCGAGCTGCCGTCCTTCTTGATGGATATCTGGTGGCATATACTATGATGACACAGTAGTTCCTAGTAGACAACTACGAAGCCCGGGAACCGTCGCTCCAGATCCTCGAACTCTTCGTTCGTCGAAGTATATACTTCAAAAACTTCGTCTCTCCAAGGTAGCTTGGAGACTGCGTGCATCTCGTGTAGAGCAAGCCCCATCTCCCCTACGGGTGTGAAAAAGGTCCCCGTGCGGCGGTTATACATCTCTAGCAGGGCCATGAAAAAATTCTTGTTTATTCGTAAGCCATGACTGGTACCCCGAATTGTATGGTAGAGTCCAATCTCGTGCAAGGGAGTCTCGTATTCCCGTGCGATCCATATGGACAGGTTGGTCCATGAAGGGATGGGGTGTACCCAACTCGGTAGCGACAACCGGCCAATCTGATAGGAACCCTTCCGAGCAAGCTGGTTCAAGAAAGTATCAGCTTCAGAGAACGTGAAATTGGGACGCTGTACATTCAAGAAACTGTCCGGGGCCAACCCCATCACGTAAGGGCTGACTGGTACCCTGCCTGCGTACACTGACCGTATGCTATTATTATAGTGAATTTTGCCCACAATCATCCCGCTCCGGGTCGGAGTCAAGGAATCCTCCATCTTCCTGGTCATGGGCAACATGTTGAACCATGACAGCGGGAAGTGACGCTCCATCAGAGGAATATGGATCGCCATCCCGTCAGAGATAAAATTCCAGCTCTCAGATACATCCTGAACTTGGGAGTTCTTCACAGTTAGGGCGTCCCAGAAAAGAAATACAGGCTTCAAGTGTTTACCCCCCAGCAGCCCTGAGTTCATCATCCCCGAAATAAAGAAGGACTGCTTTTTTATGTCATCCAGCCTCTCCAAAGGTTCATCTTTTGGAAACTGGTTCACCATATACTCGACTATGTGGTCATATCTATAGCTCACAGCAGATTGGGTGCGACCCACCAGAGGTTCTCCCGCAGCATTAACTGGCAAATTCACTGAAAGAAGGACAAATGAAACAAAGTCAGGAGATGACCAGAAAACAGTTTTAACAGAGCTCATGTGGCTCTGTTTGGACGGGTCCTTATGCGGCTCAGTCTTAACGGAGTTCATGCGGCTCTGTTTTGATAGGTCCTTAGCGGCTCGGTTCTAACGGAGTTCATGCGGCTCTACTTTGATGGGTTCATATGCGGTTCTGATCAAAGGATTTCATGCGGTCCAGTTCATCAGGAGTTCATGCGGCTTTGTTTAGCAGGGTCTCATACGGCCGAGTTCAGATGAGCTTATGCGGTCCAGGTTATAAAGGGGACTTCATGCGGCTCAGTTCTAAAAGAGCTAATGCGATTCTGTTCAATCCGGCTTATGCGGCCCAGTTCAGACAAGCTTATGCAACTCTGATCTGTTGGTGCTTATGCGGCCCAGTTCTTGAGGAGCTCGTGCGGTTCTGTTCAGTGGGACTTCATGCGGTTCAGTTTTAAAGGTGCTTATGCGGCCCAGTTCATCAGAAGCTCATGCGGTTCTGTTCAGTGGGACTTCATGCGGTTCAGTTTTAAAGGTGCTTATGCGGACCAGAGCTCATGCGGTTCTCTGGGACTTCACGCAGTTCAGTTTCAAAGGTGCTTATGCGGCTCGGTCATTTCTTATACGGCTTAAACATGGGGCATACCCCATACGGCTCGGACATAAGAAGTTCATGCGGCCCATACAACATATGCGGCTTCGCCGTACTGAACTCGGGCAGTTCAATGAAGACGAAGGACACATTAAATGCCAAGGAGAAAAGGCTTAAGCATAAAACATGCAACAGTGCCATTTTTGTTAGGGTTTGAAGCATACGGTCTTCCACATAATCCTTACCATCAATGGCAGGGTGGACATCAGGATGAACTGTGGGCGCCTCAGTAGATGAAGAAGCCGCTCTTTTACCCTTCGCCGCAGCACTAAAGGAAGCTATGGGGGCAATCGTTGATCGGTGATCGAGAGAGAAGACGACGGCAATTAGGGCAAGAAAAGTTGAAGAAAAAAAGAAAGTAAAGAGTCTCTCTCTCCCAAAGAACCCATATTTATAGGCTGAGGGGGGCATACGGATCAAGGGACGCATCACATGATGCGCCGCCTAGAAAACAAAGCCGACTCTTGGATTTCTAACCCCTGCATGCGAAAAGATTAATCCTAATCATTAAGGTAAAATCTAAATATTTAAAGTTGACTCTTGGGATCCTATCCCAAAAGACGGCTTTAAATCAGAGCAAATCAAAGGCAAATAAATGAGATACCTACGTGGCACAGAACAGTCTATACGGCCAGAACAACCATGCGGCCAGAACATTCTATACGGCCAGAGGAGTCTATGCGGTACGGAGATCTTATGCGGACATAACCATGCTTCTTATTCAAAGTATTTCAATTTTTGCAAATTGAAAACTATGAAGGGGGTCTTGTAGAAGCATGGAAAAGAACAAGTAAAATCCATGCGGCTCAAAGCAGTGGGAGTCTCATGCGGCTCAGAAAATCACTTAGAGCTTCATGCACCTCACAAATCCTTTAGAGCTTAATGCGGCTCATAAGTCCCTTAGAGCTTCATGCGGCTCAGAAGTCCCCGAGAGCTCTATGCGGCTCGAAAAAGCCACGTGGCCGTGGGTAGTTCAAAAGCAGGCATCCACAGCTGGCCATCATTACTATATGCAGCTGGTTCATTTAATAAATCTGACGCAATGCAGCAGCCCTGACACAACAGACTGACGGCTCTAACATAAAGGCGAAATGATGACTCTTGACGTGCTCCTAGAGAAACGAGGAAAATCTTTATAGCTGGCACGATCCAACTATTTCCAAATCTCTTTATGCGGCTCAGTTGCAAAGACTTCCATGCGGCTCAGTTGCAAGGACCCACATGCGGCTCAGTTGCAAAGAATTCCATGCGGCTCAGTTGCAAGGACCCACATGCGGCTCAGTTGCAAAGACTTCCATACGGCTCAGTTGCAAGGACGTTCACACGGCTCAGTTGTAAGGACGTCTATGCGGTTCAGTTGTAAGGACCTTCATGCTGCCCAGTTGCAAAGACTTCCATGCAGCTCAGTTGCAAGGACGTTCATGCGGCTCAGTTGTAAAGACGTCTATGCGGCTCAGTTGTAAGGACCTTTATGCGGTTTCGATTAAAGGACGTCCATACGGCTCAGTTGTAAGGACCTCCATGCGGTTCAGATTAAAGGACGTTCATGCGGCTCAGTTGTAAGGACCACCATGCGGTTCAGATTAAAGGACCTCCATGCGGTTCAGATTAAAGGACTTCCATGCGGTTCAGATAAGGCCACCCTTATGCAGCTCTGACACGAGGCCGCACTCATGTGGCTCAACTATGAAAGTCCTCTATGTGGGTCACAGCAGTTGGGACACGTGGCAGGAGTTGATCAAATCTCAATAACTCAGATTTATGGCAATCGACATAACAGGCAGTCGGGACACGTGGCAAGAGATTGACCAAGATTTATTCACTTGGATTTGCTGACATCAACAAATCATCACAATACGGATTTATTGCAATCAACATTAACTGTCCAGATCGATTTCCAACAAACCATGCAGATTTGACGCAATCAACATTAACTGTCCAGATTTGTTACAATCAATATTAACAGCCCGGATTGATTTTTAACAAACAGAATCAAGATAAATCTTAACGAATCCCTAACCACCCATTTTTCAAGGAGTAATTACTGCACACCCTACTTATCACAAAGCCCTATAAATAGCAAGGTGCCATTCTCTTACAAAACACTAGAGAGAACGGCGGAGACAAGCACAGAGGAGCAGTCGCACAGAGCCCGAACAGAGAGACCAGCAACCCCCGCACACACAAAGAGCATTTCTTCCTCGGAACCGAAGCTGCGTTCGATCGTCCAAGGAGTAAGGCAGAGTTGCCATCACTCTCCTGAGCCTCTACCGTCACCCCCCAGAATCAAAAATAAATAATTGTACTTTATATTGCTTTTCCTAGGTTTTGTTCCTAGGCTCTCTTTTGTACGAGCGAGTTTGTATTGTGAAGTAAAAGTCCAGTCCTCCCATAAAACTGTTCTATTCTTTTATAATCAATGGCAAACAGTACTCAAATTAAAAATAACTCTATTTAAGTCCAACCAATAGAAAGTATAATCAGAGTATAAATACGGAACGTAAACAGAGATCAGAGAAGCATACACAGACAAAGTAGTTTTAACCTAGTTTCCCTCGTGAAGGACTAGTCCAGGCCTGAGAACTCTAGCTCAGGATTAAAATCTACTATTTGTGAAATAGCATACAACCACGTGCCTTTACTCAGAAGAGCACGTCAACTTCTTACAAATTCGCAGATGGCAAAACTTGGAATTGTCCAAGTGACTTCTTTTGAAACTCTTGCACACAAACTTCTAGCTGACTCGCACTGAGCACCTTTGGGGCTTGGGAAGTTTTATGGCTAGTACATGAGAAGAGTAAGCTCTAGAATGTATATGGTATAGAAGAGAAGAAGAGAAGAATTGATTTGATGAATGAAAAAGAGTGAAGTCATGCCCTATTTATACTAATAAGGAGAGGCAGAATTCGGCAAGAATTCTTTCTCCAAATTCAAAATTTTCGACCGTTGAATAGCTAGCATCTAGAAAACCCTAAAATTAAGGTCCTGAATTCTAGAGGCAGAGTTTGGCCTGAAATTTGTCTCATAGAGGCCAGAATGTTCAAATGGGCTAGATGGGCTTGGTATATCTTAGAATTTGTTTAGTGGAGCTTTGGGTATTAAGTCTAGGGTTGAGATACTCAGTGCGACTCAACTTACAACAGCTTAGACACAATAAAATGTGAAAGTACAGACTCAAAGTTCAAGAAATAGCAGCACTGTCGTAGCAATCGTCGATGATGTCTGTCTTGAGCTGATATGTGATGATGTTCTGTTTTGGGGCTTGATGGAGCTAGATGTGTCAAGTTGGATCATAATAGATATCGTCTTGTTAATTATGAAGATCAGGTTGACTGTGATCCAGTTTGGGTCAACATGATGCACAGTCCACCTGTCTCCTGAAATACAGTCTACCCGTTGCCTGAAGCACAGTCCACTCATCGCCCTAAAGTGCGGTGACTCCGTTGCCTGAAGCACAGTCCACTTGTCGCCCTAAAGCACTATGATTCCATTGCATAAAGCTCAGTCTGCTCGTTGCCCTAAAGCACAGTGACTCTGTTGCCTAAAGCTCAGTCTACTCGTTGCCCTAAAAGCATAGTGACTCCGTCACCAAAAGCACAAGCCCGCTCATCGCCCAGAAGTGCAATGGCATCAAAAGCTCCATCAAAACCGCAGCTCACATAGGCGCAGCCTTACGAAGTGACATGGCTTCACTTGGCCAGATAAGTGCTTATATCTTTCAGGATACCACCATATCGGTTTGTTTAAACCACTGCTCCTAAGATAAGACAGAGTTTGATTCTGTTGATAAGAGCAATATCTTATCGGTTTGTTTAAACCACAGATAAGGACGAAGTTTGTTCTTATGGACGAGAGCCATATCCAACTGGTTTGTTTAAACCAATGGCCCTCTAAGATAAGAAAAAATCCAATTTTGGTGATAGAAACAGAATCTACTTAGGTCCATCCGATCAACAAATAAGCACAGGCACACTACACCAAAACAGACAATTTGTAACACGTTTTTTTACAATTAGTAACGGTTATTACCGTGACAGTCTTGTAATAGTAATAATCGTTACAATACATGAAAAACTGTTACTAAAATTCTAATTTTATATTTTAATTATTTTTATAATTTTATAACAATGAAAAATGTTACAAATGGAAAATAGAAACCGTTACAAGTGAAAAACTTTTGCTTCCCGCACTTATTTTTCACGCAATAGCAGAGCTAAGTGTCACAAATGAAATCCCTCTTCCCGCACCATTTTTCATCATTCCTTCTCTCTCTTCCTCTTTCTCCCTTCAAAAAACCCTAACCCTAATTTCTTCTTCTTCTTCTCTTTCTCCTCCTTCAGGTACGTCAACCTAGGAAAGGGCATCCTCCAGCCTACCTCCTCGATGACCTCGTTAACATTTTCTCCGATGAAGACCACCACCACCACACCCTCTCTGATGATCCCTTCTTCGAAGTTATTCGCTCTGCCCAGGTTACCACAAAAAACCCTAACCTAATTCTTCTTTTATTTTTGCTCATAGTTACGAATTTTGATTTCAGGAAGCCGCAGTCCTCCCCCTTTCATCTACATCGCCGTCCGCCCCGTCTACGAACTGACGGTCGAGAAGCTCACCATCTCTGAGTACCTCTCCTACTACTCTTCCATGGATACCAACCAGGAATCCGCACCCGCCAATGGTGAGGGACGACGACAACAATACATTTCCAGGTCAGATCTTGCATTCCATTGAAATTAGGTTTTTTTTTCTCGATTTAGAGTTTGGTTTTTATTTTCTACAGAGAAATTTGGAAGTAGATATTAATGCACATATACGAGCACGAGCTTGGCAATATAATCTTCTCAAAGACATGGGATGAATCATTTTTTCAGAGGAATCTCCTGCTGGCTTTTAATAGTATGCTTGCATTAGTAGGTTCATAAGAATATCTCCATTTAAAATATGTTACAACAAATCTATGAGTAATATTAACATTACCTTCATTTGAATCCCAGCAAAAGTAATTTCTCTGATAATGTATGCAATAACAATTCAGTTATTAATCTGTACAACAAAACCTTCATTTGAATCCCAGCAAAAGTAATTTCTCAGCTAATGTATTAGACAACAATCAAATTATGAGGTTGTACTTAATATGAATAACAATACCAATGACCTGAAATAGCCTACAGCCAGCAAAAAAAACCAAGTTTAAATCTAGAACCTTATCAGCCTTGTAAACTGACGACGTCAATGAGTCTCTGAATCCTTCTGAGGCAGTGGTAAGGAAGTCAATAGACTAGTGTTGTATCGCCTTATCATCATTGTCTTCTTTAGCATCATCAAATTGGCAGCACTTGAACGACAGCCACGATTTTCCTTTTTCCTTCATCTCCGAATTCTTACTGCCTTTAGAAGCATTGGGTTCTTCTTCAACTATTTCTAGCAGATTGCTCACAGGCATGGTCTTGGTCTCAGCAAGGCGGTCTCAGCAAGGCGGCTCTTCAAGGAAACAGTAGCATTCCTCAAAGCCAACCATGTCTCCTCATCAAAAGCAGCAAGGTGGTTCTTATACCAAGCCAAAAACCTGATACATTGCTTGTCAAACTTAAATAATATGTGTGTTTACATCTTCCCAACCAAGGGTAAGCTTGGAAGCCTGATAAATTGTTTGTCAAACTTAAATATGCTGATACGCATGTTTTAAGTTAGTAACACTTCAGTTTGTGCAGATTAGTCATTGGTTGATGCGGAGTATCTTGGAGGAGAGGATTTTATCCATTTCATGTCTTAAAACTTTGGTTCAGGTATCGGTTTTGTTTCTTGTTGAAATCCTGCAATGTGCTTAGCTTTACTAGTCTATAATCTTGAAATAGATACCTAACCTGATTCATATCAATAAGGCAAATAAATGTTAGTACATGAATTAAATGTACTAATTCAAAAATATATTAAGGGATTCTTGGGACTAATGTTTCTCACTAAAATCAAAACAGAACCACCAAGGTACGTCAGTTGGATCAACACTTCTAGCATAGAAGAAAATAGTGCCATGCCCTAAAATTTTCAAGAATTGGCATATCAGTGTTACCTTTTGCTTTATCTTTCTGTAAATATGTTTGAATGAGTTCATATCAGTTGATATTTCTAATTGATCACTAACATGGAATGTGCATACATATAAGAAGATGAGCAACTATATATATATATATACATATATATATAAATATAAATATATATATATATATATATATATATATATATATATATATATATATATATATATATATATATATATATATATATATATATTTTTGCAAACATATAAGAAGATGAGCAACTATATATATATTTATTTATATATATATATATATATATTTTTGCAAACATATAAGAAGATGAGCAACTATATATATATTTATTTATATATATATATATATATATAAATATATATATAATATATATATATATATATATATATATATATATATATATATATATATATATATATATATATATATATATATTTTTGAATTCAAAAAAGTGTCACATAGACATTAGAAACATCTCGGTTGAATGTTATGTAGTTGTTCAAAAAATTCTTGACGTGTGAATGCTAAGTTGCACGGCTCAAATGCCCAAAATTCTAATCAGAATCGACTTTAATACATCATCTCTTGTCACAGCTTACATCTGGAAATAGGTAACTACATTTCATTGGCAACAAGAATCAAGAAATGCTGCTCAGTTCTTTGGAACTTGCGGTTTCTACATGGACGGTCGCTGGCAGGCAAAAAAGAGCTACAAACTTATAAAAGCCATTGCCAAAGAGGAGAAGAGCTCAAAGCCCAGCACTTTTGGAGGTTGCCACCACAGGCCAACGGACTTAATGCATGCAGTTTATGTTAGTTTAAATTTTTAAATTTTTATTTGATGTATGCAGTTTATGCTGGTTTTCTCCAATGGACTATTTACTCTGCAATTTTATGAGTGGACACCATCCTTCTAGCTCTACCTCCATCTCCATGCCAACTACCATCTGGTTTCAACAATGCATAAGAGAAATGTTTCTAAATCGAAGTACGAATATGCCATCCATATGGAAAAGGGATTGATATACTATTCATATGTATCTGATCATACATAGTCGAGTATCGTCACTATAGTGATATTTCCTACCCATTTTACCAGACAGGGAAATAGAAACTGTTGTATTTGAAATCACTATCCATGTATCAAAAGTTGATAGAGAATATTTATATTTGTTAAGAAGTGCATATGGAAATTCAAAGATGTTTTTAACCCTGACGCAGTTTTAAGATGAAATTTCTAATTCTGACGAACCTTGGATGCTAATACTATTTCAACGACTATTTTTGGAGAGTTATGGAAACTGGAACCCTTGTCTTAAGAAAGAAAGAGCAGATGGCGCAGGGAAATGGACTAGTTGCTTTCTCCTACTAGTTATATGGTGGAGCTAGTACCGACAAAGCAAATTGGGGACGATGGCCAGATGTTGGAGGTAAGTCGACGCGGGTCCCCTATTGATAAGCTTCTACTTGATCTGAACCCCAAAACCTTCCTCTTGTATACTTTCTCCTTTCTTTGCTGCAGATAATGACCACAAAGGCTCGTTCTGATGTACACATGAACCTGCCTGGACTTCAAAAGTTAGATTCTATGCTTATTGTAATTGGCCATCTTTATGATAAAATCCTTAAATTTTATCAGTGAATAAGAAATAGTATCTTGGTCTAGAACTGCAGCCATTGGTATATGATGGTTGTTGAGTGTGTTTTTTTATCAGAGGAATAAGATTTGTAGGTATTCAATATTTTTAAGAGACCCTGAATGTTAAATAAGCCTTTCTCATATAATATTGAAAATTTATGTTTAGGCTTCCATGTCATAACAGATGACTTGTCTGACCTTCCAAAATGGAGATTCATACATATTTCTGTTTAGCTTTGGGGGTCTCGTATCATATTCAAATTTTGCATTTCGGTCTCCATTTTGGATGGTTAGCCAAGTTAACCTTTAGAACGAGACCCAAATCCTATTCTGGATAATATGGAGATCTAAACACAAATGTTCAATATTATACAATATCCTAAAACTAAATAACCCTTTTTATCTATCAGCTTACATGACATTTTGAGGACTGGAATCTGTTTGATGTACAGGAAGCTATGGACTCGATGGTAGACACGGAGTTTTGGTACGCTAAAGGGAGCAACAAAGCTGAAGGATAAGACCGAAATGAAGCACTAGGCTGAATAAGAAGTGGTGGTTGCCGTCTCCGTAGGTTCCAAATTTTGGGCTTTCCATCTTCCAACGTAAGAGGCTCATGTTCCAGGGAAAATTTGTTCATCAGGTCCTCAAGGCTGCCAAATCCATCAATGAACAAGTACTGCTCTAGCTGCCCATTTTCGTTGTGGTCGAGGATGTACTTCCAAAGGTACTTTCCTAATTTTTATTTGTCATTCTAATTCTCGGGATATTGTTTAAACTAGTGATACATCTTGGGATCCTGTCCTTCTTCCAGTCAGGAAAGTCCAGCTTGGGTGAAAGATCAGTATATGTCTGTAACTGCAGCGTTGGGCTCAGTTCATGGGATACTGCTTTCGCTGAACCTGAAGAATGAACACTGTGTATTCGGTACGGTGAACTGGCTCGAGGGTGCAATATTCGCATGTAAACAGAGCTTGAACGAAGAAGCAAGCAAGAGTTCGCCAATCTGATACTTGTGGCATTTTACCATGGCCAACGAACTTGAACATGAGAAGATTGGCATATTCCTGGAAAGGGCAGAGACACTTCATGAGCTTCTTAAGAACAAGTTTGCAAACCTCGCACAGACTTTTATTGATGTCACCAAGATCCAGTACAATAAAGTTAGCAAGTTCTCTTTCTTTTTTCACCTCATGAAACTACAAATCAAGGTTCACGATATCAGAATCGGTATTGGACTCTTCCTATGAGTATCAGGATCGACGGTATTAAAATATCGGAATCGATTTTTTTTGGTATCAGAAAACAAATAATTATTAATAAATTTAGAGAAATATTTTAGGCATTTAGGCATAATTATAATAGTTATCATTGCTAATTAGTTTATATGCGATAGATAAATTTTTTCATTTACATAATTATTTGCCATCGATTGTAATAGTGTTTGCAGCCTAACTAATTTTTTTAGCAATTCAGCCACTCTCACATTCTGCCAAATAATCCTTATACGGAAGATACCAATTATGATGTCTATTATGCCCTACTTGATGTTTAAGTATATTTGAGGGAGCATCATAGATTTGGACTGGGAGTGGTATTCTTTTTTCCTCCCTTTTCTGCTCTTGTTGGTGTCAACTGCATTCCTTATCTCAGGGTTGTATTTGCATTAGTTTTTAGCTTATTCTTTGTTGAATGCCTTATTCCCCAAAATTTGCAGTTGGGTGTAGACACAATTAGATTGTGTGATAGCCTTACTTGGTAATTGGCCTCTACCCCTATTTGTGATAATTTCATCCTGTAAGAATAAAAGACCAGCAAAACCTTAATCCCATATATTGGGTCCGACTAGTAGCATCTCTAAGGTGTCACCAAATAAGATATCGCCTGACAACTATCCTGCTTGCTTCTGTCATATGCTTCCGATGATGTATCTGTGAGAAGGTTTTAAATTTTAGTGTCCGGACTGCCCTCTTTGAGAAGATTGTCATGTTCCTGGAAAGAGCAAAGACATTTCATGAGCTTCTTAAGAACAAGTTTGCAAACCTCACCCAGACTTTTATTGATGTTACCAAGGTCCAGTACAACAAGGTTAGTAGATTCTCTTTCTTTTTTTCACCTCATGAAACTACAAATCAAGGTTCACGGTATCAGAATCGGTACTGGACTCTTCCCATGAGTATCAGGATCAACGGTATTACAGTATCGGTATCGATTTTTTTTGTATCAGAAAACAAATAATTATTAATAAATTTAGAGAAATATTTTAGGCTTTTAGGCATAATTACAATAGTTATCCTTGCTAGTTAGTTTCTATGCAATAGAGAAATATTTTAGGCATTTAGGCATAATTATAATAGTTATCCTTGCTAATTAGTTTTAAATTTGTCACCGAATAATTTCAGTATATAACCAAACCTCTTTTTCTATATTACTTCTTCATTTTTGACTTCTTAAAAATGTAGGAATTACTAAAATGAAGATGGATTGGCCTTTGAGATTCAAACTAGCACTTGGAGCGGCAAGGGGGCTGACATATCTCCATTCCAGCTCAGCTGTTGGGATAGAGGCATATCTTCTAAATGGTCTGCTACTTCTCTGTGGAGGCATCATGTTAGCATGCTCATCATAAAAACTAGAGAGTAGTTAGTGTATCTATGATAGAGGAATGTTTTTTCTCTTACATTTGTGTTGAGAAGAGATGGTTGTTCTCATTTGTGTCCATCTTTAGGGTTAAAATCTTGTAATGTTATGAGTTGTAATCAACTATTGCAATATGAATTTAAATATATGTGCATATTGATAAGAGTTCATCTTCGGTTATATATTTCTCTGAAGCTTGTTTAATATAGGTTAATGGATAATATATTGAAATTATATTTTTTTTCTAGATAAATGTATATTGGTAACGGTTATAACCGTTACAAAAGTAAAAATAAGTAACGCAATAGCACATTTTCGTAACAGTAATAACTGTTATGAAAGAAAAATTAGTCACGATAATAACCGTGACAAAAAACGTTACAAGAATTTACTTTCCTAACGGTAATAACCGTGACGAAAAGCGTTACAAAAATTAGTCACGGCCAATTCGTCACGGTTATTACCGTGACAAAAATTATTTGTCACGGTAATAACCATTGGCAATCACCTAATTTGGTATAGTGGCAACATGTCGTTTATTCAGTTATGTTGATAACTCGCCAAAGATCTCGATAGAAGAGAATCCCCGTACCTGCTACATGTCAACTCAGCAGTAGCCCTCATCGTGACCGTCTCAAGATTCTTCTATAACTCCCCGTGCAACGTATCTGCACAATCCTTATGCATATCGTATATATGCTCTCCTATAAATAGAAGGAGTTTTCTTTCGATAAAGAGGCTACGCAATCTTCAACTTCGGCATCCTCTTGATTGGTAACCCTAGAGTTTCAATCACCAGCACCAGAAAGCCAAAGCAAGTTCAACTCATCGTCAGATCATCAACGGAGTAAAGGAGCCGCTGTAGTGCTCGATCTCCACCGTCATACTTTTCCAGAAATTTTGTACTTAGATCTCTTGTTTAGGAATCGATTGTACTCTTTTTACGTTTAAAATACAAAAAGTTCGTATAACCTTTTGTCATGGCAAACAAGATGGCGACTCTACTGGGGACTTACTTCTTCTCCAATGAGAAGGTAGTGGCGCAATATAACAACAACTTGCTGGGATTTTCCCAGAAGACGTTGGTCGTACGTTTCGATCAACAAGCTTTTGAAGATCTCCTTTCTGAGGAGAAGTCGAGTCCTTCGAAGTGGTTCGTAAAAACGAAGAACACTCAACGCACCTGGGTGCCGAAGGCGGCTGCGACGAACAGCATGACGGAGGGGACTGCACTCCAGAACCCTCTGACCGACGAAGCCCAGAAGAAGATTTCGGCCACTGTTGTCATGCTGCCTCGCTCGATTCCCACTACGGGAAAGTGCAGCAAAGAGTACGGCTCCCTTATGGCGACCCTAACAAGGGCATAACGCCGAAGTAAGTGCAGTGGCTCAACCGCTTACTGAGGAAGCGGTACCGTCAAGAAGATCTATCTTTGACATAATTGCCTACCCATCGGGTAAAGCTGTGTTGGACTCTAAACGTTACGCACCTCCTAGGGGTAACCTAAAGAGATCCAAGGTAGCACATGCCCTACGCGGCCAAAGTGCTATGCCAACCACTCTGTTGGATTTTGAATACTATGCACCCTCTCGAGATAGTAGGAAGAAATCCAAGGCAGCATGTGCCTTGTGCGACCAACGCGCTATGCCAATAGCAGACTGAAGGCCCGCGTTGACAATCACGCACGCAGCCAATGAAAAGCTATACAAAATCGATCTGAGTGCTTCGATGCCTCGACCGATAGAACCCCATAGTCGCTCGAGCACTCATGTGCACAACTCGAGCCAGGGGGACACTCCACTGAGAAAGACTCACGCGAACAGTGTTCCTGTAAGAATGGAAGGAGTCTACCTCATCAGCAACTTTCTGATCAGGACCCAAGCGTGTCCCGAGCACAGGAACTAAGAAGAGAGAAGATATCTCCGTATCCTCACTCTCGCGTACAGCTTCCCTGCACATACAATGGGGGTGCATGAATGAAGACCCCATTGCTTTCCCATAAGCGTAAAGCAGAAGAGGAGCCTGCGGCGCAAGGTATGCCTAAACTAAGGCATACTTGCACCCAGATCACCATCAACTATTGCTGTCACCAAGCAGCCACATCGCCACCGAGGAGACAGTCTATCTTCCAAAGACTGCGATCAATGACGGCTGTACATAAGAGACTCGACCGAGGGTCATCGAGCGAGTAAGAAGAGGAACTCCGAATTGCACCATGCAACGCGGCACGGGGTTTTCCATCTCTCAAGCAGTTGTCCAAAAACCCTTCCATCTCGGCCAACAAGCCCAAGAAGCGGCTTGGGAGTAGCAAGACGAAAATACCCAACGTAGGTGTGTTCCAACACACGCGTGCCAAGTCTAGCTCCTTATCGCAAAAAGATATAACGTCAGATGCTGGAGGTAGCCAGTCATCCTCCATTTATGACAATCCTGCATTCCAATCCAAGGAAGGTTTGTATGACACAGATACCTTTGCAGGCGCAGGTAGCCAAAAAGCGAAGGTAAGCAATTACAATGAGTCAGAGGATTATTGCAACCTGTGGATCTATCCTCAAGACGATGGGACTCAGCCCTCTGAACCGGAGAGCGATAGATCTAATGTCCCTTCTACCCACCCGCACATGGTGTCCGTGTTTATGGACGAAGTTGACAACAACGCGGAGAGTAGCGAAGGCTTTAGTCAGCAGAAACGTATAGAGGTTCTCGAGGAGAGCCTAAACACGTTGAACATTACTATGAAATCCTTAACTTCTTTTATCCTGGAAATCAATAAGAGATTGACCCCCTCTGGCCCCACTCCTACTCCAGACCCAGCGGCTAATGGTGGGTCCAATGTACTTCCCATCGAGAGCCAAGCAGCGCCAGCATCATCTACTCCATCAACAACCGAGCCTACAGTGTTGAATGAAATGCTGCAGGCCAACAAAGAATTGTACGCTCGCTATGATGCCAAATAAAAGCGAGCAACACTCCAAAAGATATGGATTCGGCAGCCATATCCTGCCGAATGGGATAATATGATCGATCCTCCCAAATATAATCCGCAGATGCTCATGCCGTTCGATGCAAAGGAGTCTCCCCGCCGATACTTGAGATACTTTGCCTTAGTAAAGTGGCATCTACCAAAGGATGATGCCCGCCTCACCAATATATTTGCAGGAGGAGCCCTGCAGGGGGTGGCCTATGAATGGTTTTGCAGCCTTCCGGATAACTACATTTCGTCCTTTGAAGACTAGAAAAACCTATTCCTCAATCGATTCTACGAAGGAGGAATGGACATGACGATATCGACTCTCTTAGACATCATTCAGAAGTAGAAAGAGCCGGTTCATGCTTACATTGAGCGCTTCCGCCAGGCCGCGTTGAGGTTACCTCATGGTATACATGAGCCCATGCTTATGGACTCCTGCCACAAGAACATGCTTTCTGCGATCAAGTTGTAGCACAGTGCTCCATGTGTAGAGTGGACGCCTTTCATCACAGAGGCGGATGTAGCTCAAAAAAAAGTGCAGGATGCACAATTGCTGGGATTGAACTTCCCATCCCTCGGAGATAAAAGGAAGCGCTCATCCAACAACAAAGACGAAAAAGGGAAGCAAGCTATGACCGTCAACATTTCCAAAGGTTTGGCATCAGCGAACCCGAAGCTGACCGAAGCGCAGAGGCCGAAAGAGACCTACTCTTTCAACGACGAAAACACACTAAAACTCTTCGATATGTTGACAAAGAGTGGCAAACTTCAGCTCCCGCCGCCTAAGCATCCCAGTTAAGTAGAAAAGGTGGACTATCCAAAATACTGCCACTATGACCAGTATATCCACCATTCGAAGCGTGATTATTACATGTTGAAAAGACAAATTCAGCACCTCATCGATGCTAAAGTCATCTCACTCGACTACGTGGAGAAGATTGTTACCGCTAACATGGTCACTCTCTAGTTCGAAAGTTTTTCGAGAACAGAGGCTCAAGACGGCATTGTCCCCGTCCCAAGAGCGACGATGGAAGTAGTCAATCTTCCACCGGCCCGTAACAACGCCCAAGGCCTCATCCTATTTACGACGCCACGAGGCGAAGTAATGTGGATCCATCCTGATCTTACTCCAGACATGATGACGCCTGCAGCGTGCTCTGTCAAGGGAAAGAAGGTCAGGGCGTATCGCATGATCTCTACGACAACTAATGCCACCCTGGTTACCACTCGTTCGGCTCACCAGTGAGAAGAGAACCAAGCTCCAAAGGAAAAAATACCTCTGCCCATTGCGGTCAACGCCCCCGACACATCGAAAGCAGACCCGTCTCAAGCGCCTGTTGCAGATAAACAAAAGCAGAAGGAGGTTCGCTCTGACAAGCCTCTGAGAAAAGACTCGATAGTAGGGCCAATCAAGACCTTGAATTTCAATATATTGGCTCAGCTGGCCAACAGTTCGGCTCGACTATCACTCTTTGAGCTTCTCCGTCCTTCCAAAGAGACTTGAGATACCCTCAGCGAAGCTTTACAGAATGCTGACTCTTCCTCACTCAGGTGCAACCACCCAAGGAGAACCCTGCTGAATGTCTACATTGTCACAGTGTGGTGGAGGTGATCCTTAACATCACCTTTACTGAGCATGACAAGCTACTGAAGAACAATAGGCACAACTGACCCCTGTACTATACAGGGTACATTGGTGCCATTAAGGTCGATCGCATCCACATCGACCATGGCTCTTCTCTCAGCATCATCCCTCGGAGTTTACTCCAAGCTTTGGGGATCCCGATGCATCGGCTAACCGAGTCGAACACTACAATCATCGGTTTCAACGCTAGAAAAAGTGAATACCTGGGCAAGATCTGCCTGAAATGCCAAATAGGCGATCTCCAGACTGACGTTACTTGCTACGTCATTGACGCCAACATAAACTACAACGTGCTACTGGGACAACCATGGATGCATGAATACATGATCATGCTCTCCACTCTCCATCAACGCATGAAGTATGTGGCCAGCGATGGGACTATCAAGACCGAGTTCGCTGACATTGATCCCTTTCGAGGACTCGAAACATACGGTATAGATGCTAATCCGTACAAATCAGTCCCATGGGGCGATAAAGCCAACGACGCCGATGACGAAGCAGAGAGCATAGTTATCGTTGAAGAAACGTTGAAGGCTCGATTAATGGGGAAATCTCCGAAGACATCGGCTCCCCTCGTTATCAAGCTCATGGGAAAAGCTCCGACTAGATCATCCTCGATCATGTCAGAGGCTGGCCAGGAGCCTATACAAATATGGCTCCCCCGGAAGGCTCCAAAGCCAACTCTGAGGTCACACGAACCTCCGACTGCAGCCTTCTTGGTAGTCATACTGAAGGGGAAACGTCCTCCACCTTCTCCCATAACAACCCTGGTGCTCACGGATGAAGAGTTGGGAGACTACATATGCGCCAATACCGAAGCGCATACTTTAGATGATGTAATCCCTCAGGATAAAATTATGTATTTTATTAATAGGAAGTTGTCTTTGAATTATTCTTGTACGCATTGGAATACTAGGTATTTCTTAAACAATGCTCTATATATGCTGCAAACACAAGTAACAACCGCCAACCTCACAAGCTGAGTTATCACTTCCCAAGGTGCCTACTTCTTGGTTCCAGCAAAGAAAAAGGAGGAGGAACCCATCATCTTCAGCCGATTGGAGCACCCACAGTGACTGGCTCCAGCAGAACTAGAACCCGATAACGGCAAGATGCAAATCTACCGATACACTACTGAGGCCAAAAACCTCATCCAGAAAATGGGTTATGACTTGAACAGTGACAGAGGACTGAACTATGGCAAAGGCCGACGCCTTCCCTTACGACTTCGTGTCCCGAAGGAAAAGTCCCAAAATTACTACCAACGTACTTGTCGAGGGTTGGGTTACGTTACACCCACAACAACATTGGAGGGCTCTGAACCAGAGGTCCAAATACATTTACATTCCTCGGACTCCTCAACTTGGGACTCCGATACCAGTAACGGCCAAGCCCTCAAGAAGGTATTGTCCATTAATATAGTCTCTGTAGGTCCCCGGTCGAGGATGAAGACCAAATGCTTTAATACTTCAAAGATGAACCATGGGATCAGCACCTCAGATCCCAATATGAATGGCACTTCGAACAGCGTAAAACTCCCACTGAAGACGAAGTCGTCCAAATCGAGCTTGGAGATGAGGTTTCTCCTAAACCCATCTTCATTAGCAAAAGCTTGACAGGAAAAGACAAAGAATATACAGCCTATCCGAGAATACATTGACGTCTTTGCATGGAGTTACAAAGACATACCGGGTTTAGACTCGCAAGTCGCCATGCACCGTCTCAACATCATACCCGATGCTACGCCTGTCAAAGAGCAACAACGACGTTTCTGCCCCAACATCATAGATGCTATCGTGGAAGAAGTCGACAACCTCTTAGTGAGTGGCTTCATTCACAAAAAATAGCACCTAGATTGGGTGGCCAACATTGTCCTAGTCACTAAGAAGAACGAAAAAATTTGGGTTTGCATAGACTTCAGGGATGTCAACTCGGCCTGTCCAAAAGATGAGCTTTCCTTCCCGATTATCGACGTGATGATCGACAACACTTGTAGCTTCGAACGTATGTCCTTTATGGATGGTTTCTTAGGCTACAGCCAAATCAAGATATTTTTCAAAGACGAAAAGCATACTTCATTTCGGAGTCCAAAAGGGATATACTGTTACACAGTGATGCCCTCCGGGTTGAAGAATGTGGGAGCAAGATACTAGCAGGAAATAAGCACCATATTCTGCAAGCATCTCCGAAAGACGGTAGAATGTTACGATGATGACATTATCGTTAAAAGCAAAAAAGAAATCCAGTCACTTGGACGACTTGAGAACAGTGTTCGACTTAATACGAATAAATCAACTGAAGATGAACCCAACCAAGTCATTTCTGGGAGTCTCCAGTAGAAAATTATTGGGCTTTATCATCACAGCCATGGGTATTCATATTGACCCAGATAAAAATAAGGCGATCTTGGACATGGCTCTTCCAAAGAATCTTCACGAGCTCCGAGGCGTGCAAGGGCGCTTGGCATATATCAGAAGTTTTATAGCAAATCCCTCTGGTCGATGTGAACCCTTCACCAAACTGATGAAGGATGGGGTTTCTTTCGTCTGGACAGAAGAATGTCAACGCGCGTTCGACGACATCAAGAAGTTCCTCACTAGTCCTCCGGTACTGGTGGCACCAGTCGTGGGGAAGCATTTTCTGCTGTACGTCCGAGCCATGGACTATTCTCTCGGTGCTTTGCTAGCCCAGAGGAGCAATGAAGGCCATGAGCAGACAATCTACTACCTCAGTAGGACCATGATTGGGGCCGAGCATCGGTTTAATCTTGTGGAGAAGGAGTGTCTTGTCCTGCTTTTTGCCATCCAGAAGACGCACCATTATGTGGCCGGACAAACGATCCACGTTTTCTCTCGGGTCAACCCCCTCAGGGTCCTCATGACCAAGCCAGGGGACTTAAACTCACAGTTAGCCACATGGGCGATACTTTTGACTCCTTATGATAGGGTGTTCGTCCCACAAAAGGTAGTCAAGGGCCAAGCATTGGCCAACTTCTTAGCAGCACACCTAGTGCCAGAGACATCAAAGCTCTATAACGACATCCCTGATAAAGTCCTAGAGTCCAATGCCATCTCAGATAACTCGGTTTGGCACATGTTCTTTGACGGTGCTTCAAGAACAGGGCCCAAAGACGATATCATTGTAGGGGTCAGAGTGGCCTTTATCACTTCCGATGTCTTGGTCGTCCACCGTGCATATTCTCTCACGGAGTCATGCACCAATAACATTGTTGAGTATAACGCTCTCATCATCGAGCTCCAGCTTGCTAATCAGCTGGCGGTTGACTGCATCAAAGCCTATGGCGACTCGAAACTAATTATCAACCAGGTTCGAGGACAATACGAAGTCCGACATAAAGATCTGGTTCCATACCACCAGACAGCAATCTATATTATCTCTACCTTCACAGGGTTCTTTATAGTACATGTACCTCAATTGCAGAACTTGGAGGCCGATGCACTTGCTTGCCTCGCCGCCTCTCTGGCAGCTCCTGTGGGAACCCAATATACCGTCACGGTAATGGGCCGAGTGCTGGTTTGCCCAAGAACAATCTACATACATGTCTGAGTTACTCAGTACAAATGGATGCTAATTTTGACGTTCGGGACTGGCGATTCCCGTTCATAGACTATGCAATCTTCAGGATTTTACCTGAAGATCTGAAGGAAGCTACTTCTGTCAAGAGACGCTCTCTCTGGTTATTTTACGATACAGCTGCCAGGATGTTGTATCATCGTTCATACGACGGGATTCTCCTGCGATGTTTATCCAAGACAGAAGCATAAGAAGCACTCAGGGAGGCACATGACGGTACCTACGGAGCCCATCAGCCTGGTCCTAAGTTGTAAGACTGATTACGTCGCATGGGCTACTACTGGCCTACTATGATGGCAGACGTCGTTGATTACGTAAAGAAGTGCGAAGTATGTCAATTGCATGCTGACTTCATCCACCAGCCTTGGGATTTCCTGCACCCCACGATGGCCACTTGGCCATTTGAAGCATGGGAAATGGATATCATTGGGCCAATCAGTCCACCATCCTCCAGAGGACACCGGTTCATACTTGCCATTACCGACTACTTTTTTAAGTAGGCAAAAGCAGCACCTCTGGCCGAGGTAAAAACTGTAAATATGATCAGCTTTGTCAAGCATCACGTCATATACTGCTTTGGCGTTCCTCGAAGGATCATCCATGATAATGGTCCTCAGTTCGTGAGCCACGCTTTCTATCAGTTTTGCGATAAAAATTGAATACAGAATGTGGCATCAACGGCTTACAATCCTATAGTGAACGGACTAGCCGAAGTGTTCAACAAAACTATCGTCAAACTACTTAAGAAAGTCGTTTCTTCTAATAAGTGCGACTGGAATGAGAAGCTCGGCGAATGACTGTGGGCTTACCGTACGACCGTTTGAACACCCACGGGCAACACACCATTCTCTCTTATTTATGGAAGTGATATAGTACTTCCCCTGGAGATCCAGATCCCGTTCTTACGGGTAGCAATCACCAACCAGCTGACTGACGAAGACAATCAAAGCCGACGGCTACAAGAGTTAGAGCGTTGGATAAAAAATGTCTGCTAGCTCAACAACGAATCGAGCTTTACCAAGCTCGGATTTTCAGGGCCTTAAACAAAAAAGTCCAGGAAAGAACATTCCAAGTGGGTGACCTTGTCTTATCAGTTCGAAGATCGATTGTAGTGACTCACACGACGGCTGGAAAGTTCGAGCCCAAGTGGAAGGGATAATTCGTCATAGAGATGGTCTACTCCAATGGTGCCTACCAACTGGCCAAACCCCACGATGACATGTTAATGATGCCAATCAACGACAGGTTCCTGAAGAAATACTATGTCTGAGGTTCAAACCAGCATATGCTCCCACGTCCCCTGTGGGTATTCATGGATTATATCAAAAGAATTCACCCCTTCTATACTTCACCTCAGTAACAAAAACAATTCACGTCCATAACACCTCTGAGTTGTCTTCCTAGACCGTACCAAAGTTTATGACCACCACGTCCATATCACCTGTGAGTAGTCATTTCTTCTATGATGACCTCGTCTTGCCGTAACTATCTAGAAAATATTTTACGTCCATACTACCTCTGAATTGTTATTCTATACCTTAGCAAAGATATGCGTACCATGTCCATATTACCTCTGAGTAGACATCTCTTCAATGACAATCCACTATAATTGTCATATTCATCTATAGAACCTTTCACGTTCATGCTACCTCTGAGTCGTTTTATACACCCGTAGAGTCTATCCTTGCCACGTCCATATTACCTCTGAGTAAGGAAAAGTCTACCACCAAAGGATTCTGTATTTACCATGTCCATATAACCTCTGAGTAAATACCCTATTCCCAACGGAGTTATCTCCATCCCCTCACAGCATACTGCCTCTAAGGGAATCCTGATTCTTGTGCGAGGAAAAGTTCACAAGTAAAAAGACAAGCAGAGAAACAAAGCCAATGTTTTCATTTATAAAGTGAAAAGGTTTTCTTTATTTGGTTGCAAAAATTTGTCTCTCACAAATCGAGTGACAAAAAGACAGAAAGAAGGTCAAAACTGAGAAGACCGGCGCGTAAGTCCTTCTTGCCGACTCCTCAAAAGAGCAACCTAGGGACCAACTAATACTTGGGCTCGACGCTCGGCCTCCTAACGGCGAGAGGCTTCATCTTCAACAGGAGAGAGGCTTTGGCACGCGAGGGCCAGCTCGGCCTAACGAATGCCAATGCTTTCATTCTCCGGAGCCAGAGTCTTGGAACGTTAGCGAAGGATCTCCTTCTGGTCCTCAGACTTGACCAGGTCACTCTCAGCAAGGGCCAGGGTCTCTTCTAATTTTTGTATCTGCTCCCGGAGGGCCTTGTATTGATCCTCCACAGCTGTACGGTGACAAACCTGAGCCTCTTCAGCATTAGTCACTGCTTCAATCTCGGACTCGACCTCGACAAGCCGATCATTTAGTATCCGACGTTGATGCTCGTACTGAGATGCCTCAGAGACCATCTTCTCTAACTCTGCAATGGCTATAGTTAGAAGATCATGCTCCAGATTCTGGAGCTCCAAGGCAGGGGCTTCCAATTCAGCTAACAGATCGTCTATAGCATCGGCCTTAGCCGCACACTCGGGATAGTCGTGCAAAGCCACCAACTGGACCTCCACTATATTTCAGACCCATCTGAGAGATTGGTTGTTTCATAAAAACCCTCTATGTCGTGCGTCAATGTATGACGAATTGTGCTCAAAATGAGGTTGGTATAATATGCATTGCCAGCCAAGCTCATTGGGGTTACTGGAGATGCCGCAATGAAAGGCCCTTGGACGACAGCAGCAGCCAATATATGCCAAGGGATCACAGTCGAAGCAGGGGGCGCCGTCACCGTAATAGAGGTCGTTGGCGGTACAGAGACAGTAGGAGCCAACACTGTCTGACGCACAACTAACTCCTCAGCAAGCCCCCTTGCTGGTCTTGCAGCCGAAGCTACGCTAATTGGAGCCTCAGCAATCACTATAACCGAATCCTCAATAGCCTTCTCAACCAGTGTGTCAACAACCGGTTCGTCCATAGTCTCCTCGAACGAACCCAAAACAGGTGGCTCGAGCATAATCTCTTCAGACGGTCCTGGAGAGACTATATTGGAGGGTTCTTCCACTGATTCGTCAGCAACCTCCTTGACTAATTCCTTCTCCTCAGTCGAACCCTTAGGGGTTTCATCGACGGGCTCATCAATAGCACCGTCGAAAGTGACCGCCTCGGCTGGAGCCTTGGCGGGTGACTCATCAGTGATCGTATTGCCTCGACCAGCCCGTTCGTCGGTAATACCTACCACTGGATCTCTGACATTCTCTTCAACTACCACTTGGGGTTAGGGGCAATGTAAGCCAGGGCTAAATCTTCTAACACTGGTCTTTCGATGCCTCCGTAAGGAGGAGGGTCCCAGAAGGAACTAGCAGATGTGCCTTCAGCATCATCGGTCGATCGACCCGTCTCAAGCCCGGGTTCCCGAATGGCACTTTCATGAAACGCGAGGCCAACCCCGGGTATTACCACAGAACCACCCTGGAAGCCATTTCCTTATAGTCAAAAGAAGCAGGAGGAGGAACCTCCTCTACCTCAGTGGTTGGGCCCTTCTCAAGGACATGGTACTCCTCTGATCGCTCCGGCGTCTCCCTCGCCTGCACAAGCAAAACAAGGATAAGTGAAAAGTCGCGAGTGAAAATTTGATTCAAAATGGAACTAAAATATACTCGTGAGGTTGATGCAACAGGCGACGTACTGGGCCACAAGGAAGCAAGACCCTTGGGTGCCACTCTTTTAACCTTCTTGCCAGAAGAAGGGTTTGTCGTCGGGCGAGCTTTATATTTCAGTGGGGAACTTAGGGGCGGCACATCTTTCCTTCGCTCCCGAGAGGCACTAGAATCATCCGAAGACCCATATCCTACAGCTTCAGACTCCTGAGATCACCGCTGGGGCCTCTCAAACTTTGTACCCACAATAAAGCTTTGTTCTCGGTCATAACCCGAAGAGAAGTTATTCACCAAACAGTGGAACTTTATAGTGGAATATAAGACACGAGACTCCCCATGCACATTAGGGAATGTAAACTCTACCAAGTAGATTTGGCGGTGTAATAACACCAAGCGCGGACGCTGTCCAACAAACTTCCCTCATAGCCAAGACACGGACTGGGATTGCTCATCATAGTTTGGCTGTAACCAAACTGACATATGAAGCGACTCGGCAGATAGCACTCCAGATATGCCTTGTTCTGTGTCACGACCCGTACCCACTTTTTGGATGCGACCATCTGAGCAAGCCAGCTATGCATCAAGTGGACTCCAGCCCAACTCGAATACGTAAACGCTATCACGGCTATGGTAAACTGCCAAATCATGGCAAATAAATCTATATCTCAAATCCATAATAAGTGTACGAATCATGAATGAACACTATGGGTCGAGGTCTGCAGCCCACTAGCATACATGTTCGATTAGACTCCAAGAAATAACATGAGTCTATAAACTGAATCAATAAATAGGATATATCATGATAATGAAAGGAAAGCACGAGTTGGATGAACTGGATAATAAACAAGGTATCAATACCTGAATCTCGCAAGTAATATCGTAAACATCTGGACCCCACAAGTGTTATATTCATCCACCACCTAGAGCTGCTAACTAACTCCATGCAATAACTAACCTGAAGAGATCATCAGGTCCTCAGGGGACATAGCAAGGTACATAAAAATATGTATATCTAGCAGTTTATCATACAGTAAAGAAAATAAAGAAAATAAACGGGAAAAGATTAATCAACATGAAAACACGACTATACACGACTGGAAGAACCACTACGCATAAATGAACTGCTGGCGGAGAACAAGAGAACACGATTTCAACGGAATGAAATACTCAAACCCTCGCCCCTAGTGTGGACTCGCAGGTTTGATCAACTAGTAACCCTCGCCCCTAGTGTGGACTCGCAGGTTAGCTTCAAGAAATTACCCTCGCCCCTAGTGTGGACTCGTAGGTACGGAATAGATAACTACTAACCCTCGTCCCTAGTATGGACTCGTAGGCTAGCATCAAGAATCACCCTCGCCCCTAGTGTGGACTCGCGGGTGTAGAACAGATAACTACTAACCCTCGCCCCTATTGTGGACTCGCAGGTTAGCGTCAAGAATCACCGTCGCCCCTAGTGTGGACTCGCAGGTGTAGAACAGATAACTACTAACCCTGGTCCCTATTGTGGACTCATAGGTTAGCTTCACGAAATCAAGATACAAATAGCTACTAACCCTCGCCCCTATTGTGGACTAGCAGGTTAGCTTCAAGAATTCAAGGTACAGTAGTTCCGTTATGAGTTATTTATCCTATGACACCATGCGACTCAGTCCAAGTACAGGTGATGCCATGACATGACCCAATCAAGATACACGAGAGAACCAATCCAATATGAACTACAAAATTAACTATGAACAAGGACTATTTAAATATACTAGAATATACGATGTACAAATCATCTATCAATAATTCAACTAGTAAAACTATATAATAATAGAAATATGCATATAAATAAACTGTAGAGGGAGGCAAGGTATCTTGCCTGGAGGTTGCACGCAGATCCAACAAAAATACAGTCAACTGGTAAGCCATAAAGTCCAAATCTCGCAACTGTCTCCGAAAGCTGAAACAGATATTGCCAATATTCTCAGAATAGTCAAATTAGCTAGGATTGTCTGTCCTTAAGTCCAATTCTAGACACAGGGGCAAAATGATAATTTTGGGCCAAAATGATATCCGTTGTTGGACCCGCTTTGCACCGAAAAGTGTGCCAGAGTCAATGGTCTCTAAAGTCTTCAAACTATATTTTACGGATTCATTTTGATGATATGAACCCAACGATATGTCCAATTGTGGATTTCGGTGGGTCGTGCACAAAATCGCCCGTTGAATCGGATCGTGGGGCCCACAAAATGGCGGTCCGATCAACTATCTCAAAATTGGACCAAACTTGGCATACAGGACCAAAAAAATGATAAGGTCCTGTTGGTGCAAGTTTCTTCTCGATCTGACGAGCGTGCACAAAGTAATTAGGAAATTTGCACAGAGGCCGATACGGTGAATTTTGACGAATACGCATCAAATTCGTCGGGCACACGCAACCAATTTGAATTCCGTCAAAGCTAACACGTCCACGAAACCATTATTCACCTTTTGATGCTTTCAGTTCGCGACCACGTAGTCCGGTTTGGCTGGACGCACATCGTGTGGATGAATTTCTGATTTTTTTGAAAATAGTTTTTCATGGATTTTTCTGATTTTTGGAAACAGATTTCTCGCTAAAAACTTAATAACAGTAAAAACTACAAAAATTGTTTCGAAGATGTATATGTTGACTAAAACCCTATTTAAATAGATTTTGAGAATTTCTAATCGGTTGCACATAAACAGCCTTCCAAACAGTGTGTCTAGATCGAATTTGTTCTGTCTTAGAGCAGACTTTTTGGTCAACTTCATGCCGATTTTTAGGTCGATTCCTACTCGTTTTCATTCAAACTTATCTAATGGGTTTGAAGGTGTATATATGGGGTTCATACCTGAAGAAGTGGCTCGGGAAATGGTTGAGCAGGTGCGAAGAAAACTCGCGACGAAGTCGCACCACAGCTCGCCGCTTCTGTTGCTGTGCCCGCGCGCTCCAGCTCGTTCGGCCGGCCAGGGACCACACGTCCGGCCAGGGACCACATATATGTATATATGTGTATATATATATATATATAAAATATATATATATATATATATATATATATATATATATATATATATATATATATATATATTAAAATATATATATATATATATATATATATATATAACCAATTAATATATATATACACACACACACATATAACCAATTAATATCTATGTATACACATATATATCCAAATATACACATATACATATAACCAAATAATATCTATATACACATATATACATATAACCAATATATATATATATATATATATATATATATATATATATATATATATATATATATATATATATATATATATATATATATATATACATATATATATATATATATAAAATATATATACATATACGTATAACCAAATAATATCTGTATACACATATATATTTTTATATATATATATATATATATATATATATATATATATATATATATATATATATATATATATATATATATATATATATATATATATCTATTTATATAAAATCTCCATAAAACCCAATAAATTCCTATAACTTTTATTCCTAGGGTAGGGCCTATCTATATAAATATGAACCCATATATTATAACATTTATTTGAAAAAATAATATAACCAATAATAATAAAAATAATATTATATAATAATAACCTCAATAAAATAATAATAATAATAATGATAACGAAATTCAGTAAACCTGTAATGGTGTATATATCACTATGTATAGTCTAATAATCTCAAAAATGTACAAGGATAACTAAGGAAGGTATTTATCCTATTTTTAAGATAAAATATCCAATAAAATATTGTATAACACCCATTTATACAATCTTCTGCTAAAACATTAAATAAAATACAACTATACATATACCCAATACATATCTACACGGAGGTCTCTGGATGCACCTACCCGACAACGTAGGCCTAGGCTCGGTTCGGGTGCAGTCCGAACTAAATTGGTACAACCGGGTCACCTAAAAGTCAAATAATATTAATATTAAATAATTAAATTATTTGTAGTGGTCATGTCGCAACTTGGCCTGGTTTTTCTAGTTGGGACTCACTTATGGCTTGGCATTCCCCTGCCATGGCTAAACAATAGTCAAAGCATGCCACAGCGCTATCCGTGCCATGAATCTTGGTCATTTTGTACTCCAAAACTTAACCATGGCTAAGGTCATCTATCTTAATAATAATTTACTAAATAATTATTTAGAAAAATTCTAAAAATTACCATTTAATTCAGATAAATAAATAAAAAAATATTTTATCAAAATTTTGGGAAGTGGGGTTACATTCTGGCTCCGGTACACCATGTGCGAAGGACGAATGGATAACAACCAGCGAAAAGCACCGATAGTTAATTCGTTCCTTCCATCGGCCCGGTCAACTAGCTCGTCACCAGTTTCATGGCTACCGTAGAAAGGCGAAACCCTGCTAAAACTATAACCGTCCCAGCGGTTCAACGCCCGCCTACAGGCAGGAACACCGTCATGAGACCACTTCGCCTTGTGGTAGTTGCGCAAAAGCGCGTCCCCTTCCTCGTGACCATCTATGGTGGCAGAGAAAATAAAACCAGTATGATGCAATGCCAACCAGGCCCTCAAATAATGGTAGGGTAGCTCCGCTCGAGGAAACTCGCTGACACATCCACGATACTCTATAATCTTTTCTGAGAGGTCCCGTAGGCCTCGAAGAATGTTGCAAACCACAGCCGAAAGCAGCACAAGAGAGTGACCAAAAGCCAACCTCTCGGCCGGCATGATAAGTTCCCTACCTAGTCGTCCCACAAAGCCTAAGCCTCCAGGCACTATAGCCTTCCTCAGCCACATCATCAGGAAGGCAGCTAGCGTCGCTTTCGTACTTACGGGAGTTAAGTTTTGGCAAAAACAACTAGCACCGTAGAGTTGGCTCTTCCCTCAGCATCCAGCGAGGGAGCTCGCATCTTGGCCTTTGCCTCCATCTCCTCCACCTCAGCGGTGGTATACGCCCTACGAGAGGAAAGATGAATCGGTCTGCATTTCGACGGATTATCGCTAAAGAAATACCTCATCCACGCATTGAAGTGAGGCGGACCCTTTGCAGAGTCCTGGCGTACACAAACTTGATGGTGGCAAAACAACTCCTTGTATACTGCCATCATCTTCGGATACTTGCTTTCCAACCCGTGAGCTCATCGAAAGTAGGGCAATACTCCTTGTATGGGTGCTCACCCCAAGGCAGCTTCGAGATGGCAAATATCTCATGGAGAGCCAATCCTATCTCCCCATCTCAGGAACAAGGACTAGTTGATGGGGATTCCATACTCAGTACCTTTATGGCACAGAGAAGGCTAGTGATGCTTAGATCCTCCTTAAAAGTGCTTAATGCCCACCGAATCAAGTTACCCCACTTTTTGTCAGAGTAAACCCAGCCTTCGACCCAGTAGGTGCCCGTAGGATATGTACAACCGGCCGCCAGAAGTCTATTTGTGAAAATTGAAGCACCAAATGGATGCACATCCGCAGGAATATCGCTGAACCTACGAACGGGGAGTAGCAACCGTAAGGAAAACGATGAACCACCCCAAACGGCTGTAAAGGCATCTCTCCCCTTCTAGCCCTTATCTACCTTGATATGGCCTGCGATTAGACCTCCTAGCTAGGGGTCAGATCCCACTCCAGATGCCGTCTTTCGATGAAAGAGGAGAAGACATACAACTAGAGATAACGGTCAGTCACCGAAACATACAAGGGGATGCCATTGCTCTCAAAATATTAGGCCAACTTAAGTGTAAGGAGGTCTACTTCCTTTAGAGCCAACTGATCACCAAAGAGAAACTGGGCCTTTAACATCCCCGTGTCGGCATCAAAAGAAGGAGTCAACCTACCCTGATCTAGCATACGGCAAACATAGCCCAGACGCTGCTCATATATTTCATCCAGTCACCCCGCCGGTTGATCTTCGGCAATCAACCTTCTCGCGGGCTACACGAGTTCTTGCTCGACGTTTGTCCCAGCGCGTAGATAGAGAAGTCATAAAGAATCTCATTCAGGGAGGTGGTCACGAAAATTGCACAAAAGTAAGAAACATGAGTCCATGATTTGTGTTTAGTAAAGCAAAGCATCCGTACAGGTACTACATGATAGCACTACGCTTCAACAAGTTATCTTCCGTACAGGTATCACCAGGTAACACTGCGCTTCTGTAAGTTAGCTTTCGAGCAGATACTACCCAGTAGAGCCGCATTTCAATGGAAGAGCATCCGCACAGGTACCGTATCCTGTACGTCAGCAAGAACCTCAGTATATCTTACAGTTATTACTTTGTTAAAAGCAACAACCATGTGCATCGGTTGAGCAAAGCTTCAGTGCATCTACAGACCCTCATCCAAAGAACGAGTGTCTATGCACATTAGCAGGAAAAGCTTCAGCACATCTACGAGACGATACTCTAGGGAGTGACCACTCATATGCATCAGCAGAGCAGGGGATCAAAGTTTATTACATGCAACTGACGGCCGTACGTCGCTATGAATTACCACACCAACGTTCGATAAGTCATCAAGATCACCGACCTCGGAAGCTGGCCGCTTTCCTTTAGCCTTCTTGGAGCTCGCCATAGGTGCTTTTAGGAAAAGTTAGGGTTTGAAAGAGGAAGAAGACTCTGACAAAAAGCTTCTATGGGAAGGTAGATGAAAGCAAAAAAAAATTTCTCTCTCCCCAATGACCCTTATTTATAATGTGTAGCCACGTCAGCAAAAGAAGACGAAATGCTTCGTAATCGAGGAAACTCTTCAAACAATATGGGAACAAAAAGTTGGGATAATGATGACCGTTCCCTAGAAACAAGGAATTAAGATCAACTTTAATGAAGCGATGGCTCAGGGTATTTAATGTTGAAGCCTAAGCGTGACGATAGCCTGTCAGTAGGCACGCTGAGCATCCGCTTGAAAAGGACATGTGTCATGCTTCTATTCAAAGTATTTCGAGCTTGATTCAAGTTTGAAATACTTTGAAGGGGATCTTGTTGAAGCATGAAAATGTGCAGACATATCAAAAGCGCAGGTAGTGTTCTCGCTACACAAAGCTTCATAAAAGCGTAGGTACACGAGAGCGCAGACAGAAGATCAGAAACCACAGTTCAGAAAAAGCTCTTTATTAAATCATGTCTACAAAGATCTATTACAGATTCATCATGATTACAACAAAAGAGGTTGCCTACAAGGATCTATTACAGATTCATCATGAAAAGAACTAAGGCATCTAAAGATCTACAAGAGGGTTAATCTTCACAGGCACCATACAAGGGGGTTAATCTTCACAAATGTACAGCCCCCTAGACGTGCAGTGCTGTCAGAACGAGCCACTTCCTGAAGCAGCTATTGGCCCGAGCAAGAACTCATTCCACAGCCCAGGCTATGCCACCGTCATTGTGCAGGGCAGAGCACAACCTGTGGCTCTTCGGATTGGCAACCAATCCAAATCCGAAAGCTTGGATCTTGAAGACCTCTAAGATGTTGTTCAGGTTCGAACTCCTCACATTGAACACTGAAGTGCATCTCGAAACTAAGTAGCAGTTCTTCTACAAAGGCACAGCTTGTTTGAACGAAGGGATGCACAACCAACAACCGACGTGTGCAAGGCCAATGGTCGTTCGAAGCTAAGTCAGGATCAAACATAGCATTTGGAATGCAAAGGGAGGAAGATGACTCTTCAGAAAAAACTTCCCTTTATATAGAGTAAGTGAGGTCTAACCAACGTGCCACGTGGCCGTCGGTCAAAGACGCCCAAGTTAATGGGATGAACCTAGAACTCAACACAATGAACCTCATTTAATAGGTTCATTTTACTGAGTCCTAGGTGACAGACTTTTTGAATTTCCCAAAAGACGGCGACAATTAAAGAAGAGGGCGACCGACTCGTCCAACAAGAAGAGCAGTTATTAATCGCTCTAAAAGGCTTTGACAGAAACTAGCTCCTTCGACTCAGAAGCGTAGCCTTCCCACTGCGCTCTTGCGTCGACTCGGAAGCGCAGCCTCTTCGTTGTGCCCTCGCTTCGACTCAGAGGCATAACTAGCTCACATTCTCACACAGTGCCCTCGCTTCAACTGAGACGTGCAGTGGCTCTTTCATCTTCAAGACCTAGTCTACTCGTCGCCCGAAAGTACAGTGACGTCGTCACCTGAAGCACAGTCCATCCGTCGCCTGAAGCATAGTCTACCCGTTGCCTGAAGCTCAGTCCACTCGTCGTCCTAAAGCTCAGTGACTCCGTTGCCTGAAGCACAGTCCACTCGTCGCCCTAAAGCACAGTGACTCTGTTACCTGAAGCTGAGTCTACTTGTTGCCCTAAAGCATAGTGACTCCATTGCTTGAAGCTCAGTCTACTCATTGCAGTAAAAGTGCAGTAACTCCGTTGCCTAAAGCACAAGCCCGCTCGTCGCCTAGAAACGTAGTGGCATCAAAAGCTCCATCAGAAGTGCAGCTCGCATAGCGGTACAGCCTTACGAAGTGACATAGCTTCACGTGGCCAGATGTCTGCTTATATCTTTTAGGATACCACCCTATCGGCCTGTTTAAACTGCTTCTCTATAAGACATAGTTTGATTCTATTGATAAGAGTAATATCTTATCGGTTTGTTTAAACCACAGATAAGGACGGAGTTTGTTCTTATGGACGAGAGCCATATCCAACAGGTTTGTTTAAACCAATAGCCCTCTAAGATAAGACAAAATCCAACTTCGGGGATAGGAACAGAATCTGCTCAGGTTCATCCGATCAACAAATAAGCAAATGCTACGTGTCATTTATTTAGTTATGTTGATAACTTTCCAAAGATCTCGATAGAAGAGAATCCCCATGCCTGCCATATGTCAGCTCAATAGTAGCCCTCACTGTAACTGTCTCAAGATTCTCCTATATCTTTCCGTGCAGCGTATATGCACAATCCTTATGCACATCGCATATGTGCTGCCCTACAAATAGAAGGAGTTTTCATTCGATAAAGAGGCTTCGAAATCTTCAACTTTGGCATCCTTTTGATTGGTAACCCTAGAGTTTAAATCACCAACACCAGAAAGCCAAAGCAAGTTTAACTCGTCGTCAGATCGTCAACGGAGTAAAGGAGCTGCTGTAGTGCTCGACCTCTACCGCCACATTTTTCTAAAAATTTTGTACTTAGATCTCTGGTTTAGGAATCGATTGTACTCTTTTTATGTTTAAAATACAAAAAGTTTGTATAACCTTTTGTCATGGCAAACAGCTTCGACGCATAATCTAAGATGCAACAAAAGTAAATTGATACTTTACAACAGATTATCCAGACGATTGTGGCCAATGACAACTCAGAAACCGTGCCTGCTATCACCGAGCCTACGGTCTGATCCATCAAAGATGACCAAGAGGAGCCCATGCGTCAACCTGCAACACCAAGAAGTTACAACTTTGAAGTGTTAGAGTTTAAGAAAGCGTATCGCTCTTTCTTCAGCGAGACCGAAGGCCCTTCTATGGAATTCGACTGGTTGGAAGAGTTGGAAGACCATTTCGAGCTCCTCGGCATCGAAGAATCAAAGCAAGTCGCCTGCGCACAGCTTCAACTATGTTTGAATACACACGACTGGTGGGCAGTACACAAACGAGCGATCCGATGCGACAACAACTCACCGTCGATCTCTTAGGCTATGTTCCGTAAAGCTTTCTAAGTCGAGTACCTTCCCTCAGCCATTCGTCAAGAGAAGGAGAATGAATTCATACAGTTGAGATAAGAAAACAAAACGGTACAACAGTATACGGCAGAATTTAATAAATTATCCAAATTTACGAGTGCATTTCTATATACAGAGCAGTATCTCGTACGATGATTCGAAGTACGTCTGCGACCCACTATCACTGTTTATATGGCAATGTCGAAATACAAGACCACGGGCAATACTTTGAATCATGCTCTCCGCCTTCAGAGCCAGTACCCTTCTGTCGCTGCCAACGTTGTGCACCACTCAAATCACAAACGTCCTAGCTATACGAGAGGCAATAATTACATTGCAAAGCATCCAAACAATGGCGGCTACAAAGGACATATCCCATTACCTTATTTCACCAAGTGCAACCACCTCGTACACCATGCCACCAACTGCTATGTCTTCGACGGAGAATACTTCTTTTGTGGAAAATCGGTCACCAATCTCAAAACTGCATGGCCCGAAGACAGAATCAGAATGCCCCGCCATAGCAATATCGTCCAGATAACCGTGGCCCGGTACGTCGAGCCACCCAGCCCGTACATCAAAATGGCCAAGAACATCACCCCAAAACCCAGGGCTACATCTATGCCATGACTCGAAATGAGGCGTTAGAACACAGTTGTGATAGGTATGTTACATTTCAATAATGTGTATGCTCGTATACTAGTTGATTCCGGTGCTACACATAGTTTCATATCGGCGGACTTCACCGTCGAGCAAAAAATTTTGTTACACCTCTAGGCCTTAACCTTAGCGTTAGCATACCGTCGGGCACGCAACTACTTACACACACTGGCTGTAGAGATAGAATCATCTGTATTGGAGGTAAACAAGTATATCTTGATGCGATAGTTCTAGATATTAAGGACTACGATATTATACTGGGAATGGATTGGCTTGGTGCTTACAATGCTACCATCGACTGTGCAGAAAAGAAAGTCACCTTCTGAATACCTCGAGTGCCCAAATTCTGCTACTCGTGTGGTAAAGCATCGTCAACCTGCATGGTGATCTCGGTAATTTCTGCTCAGAGGATATTGTATTTTGAATGTGAAGGCTACTTGGCGTCCGTTCGAGACATACGACATGATGTTGTAAATGTGGGTCAGATCGATGTTGTGGCAGAATTTGTTTTCTGATGAGCTACCCGACATGCCATCCGACCAGAAAATTAAGTTCAGCATTGACATATTCTCCGATACCTAACCAATTTTTAAGACTCTATAAATAATGGCCCCTACAGAACTGAAAGAGCTCAAGGTCCAGTTGCAAGATTTGCTCGATAAGGAATTTATTCGGCCTAGTATTTCGCAATGGGATGCGCCCATGTTGTTCGTGAAGAAAAAAGATGGGTCAATGTGTCCTGTGTGTCGACTACCGAGAGCTGACCAAGGCCACCGTCCGGAACAAGTATCCACTGCCTTGCATAGATGACTTGTTTGATCAGCTGCAAGATGCCTCGATATTTTCAAAGATTATTCTCCGCTCGGGCTATTATCAACTCAAGATCAAGCCAGACAACATGTCGAAGTCAGCCTTTTTTACTCGATACGACCATTATGAGTTTTTGGTTATGCTATTTGGCTTAACGAATGCCTCCACTACTTTCATAGATCTAATAAATCGAGTGTTTTGACCCTTCCTTAATAAATTCATAGTAGTCTTCATCGATGATATTTTCTTCTACTAGAAGAACATGGTACAACATGCAGAACATCTGAAGACCGTACTCCAAACTCTTTAAGAGAATCAGTTGTATACAAAGCAGAGCAAGTGAGAATTTTGGCTAAACAGCGTATCATTCTTTGGACACATCATTTCATCCGAAGGCATTGCAGTCAACCCGAAGAAAGTTGAAGTTGTTGTTGATTGGAAGCGGCCTACGTCGGCTAGTGAGATTTGAAGTTTCCTAGATTTGGCGGGATACTACAGACGCTTCATAAAAGATTTTATGAAGATTGCATCGCCATTGACTCGCCTCACTCAAGAAGGAGTCGTGTATGAGTGGTCGGACGACTGTGAAGCTTCCTTCCAGGAGCTGAAGCAGCGGTTCGTTTCGACCGTTATACTCGTACTTTCAGATGGGGTAGAGGATTTTCAAATATTCATGATGCTTCAAGCCAGGGCTTGGGATGTGTGTTCATGCAGCAAGACAATGTGACCTCCTTCGCCTCCAGACAATTGAAGCCGCACGAGAAGAACTATCCTACACATGACATAGAGTTAGCGGTGATTGTGTTTGCGTTAAAATTGGGATATCACTATCTTTATGGCATGGCGTACGCGATCTATACCGATCACAAGAGCCTCAAGTATCTCTTCGCTCAAAAGAGCTGAACTTACGACAGAGGCATTGGCTAGAACTGATCAAAGACCTTGACTTAACGATTGACTATATTCCGAGCAAGAGAAATATTGTAGCAGACGCTCTTAGTCAAAGATACATTGCCTCATTATCCATCAACAACAGACTACTTCAGGACTTAGAAGAGATGGGCATCGACCTTCGGGTTCGATTTAGGGACAGATTGTTGGCGCAACTATGGTTAGAGTTGAGCTTACAGAAAAAGATCATGATCGCTCATAAGGATGATCCATACCTGAAGAGGATGCGAGAGCTAATTTCAACAGAAAAGGTGTCCGACTTTATGGAAGATGAGACCAGTGTGCTACGATTGAAGGGTCGACTAGGTATTCCGGATGACTCAGGACTAAGATAGAAGATATTGTCGGAGGCGCACTATATAAAATATTTCTTGAATCCAAGCAGCACTAAGATGTACAAGGACCTCCGCACAACATTCTGGTGGCACAAGATTAAGAGAGATATGGCACTCTTCATATCGTAATGTATGGTCTGTCAATGGGTGAAAACAGAGCATCAGAGGCTGGAGGGGGGATACAGAACTTGGCAATTTTAGAATGGAAGTTGCAGCACATGTGCATGGATTTTATTGTTGGTCTGCCGAAGACACCACGAGAAAATAATGCCTACTGGGTCATCATTGATCGACTAACTAAGTCAGCGCATTTCATTCCCATCAAAGTTACTTGAAGCGTCGATCGCCAGGCTTAGATTTATCTTGACAAGATAGTACGGCTGTACGGAGTTCCAGTATCCATCGTCTCTAATCGAGATGCATAATTTCTATCAGACTTTTAGAGTATCCTTCAGTCGGCTCTTGATACCAAGTTGAACTTTGGCTCGGCTTACCATCCCCAGACCGACGGCCAAATGGAGCGTGTGAATCAGATTCTCGAAGATATGCTACGACTCTGCACAATAGACTTCAAGTCAAGTTGGGACGTCCATCTACCTTTGGCCAAATTTGTATACAATAATAGCTATCTATCTAGCATTCAGATGGCACCGTACGAAGTCTTGTACGGACAGAAGTGCAGATCACCCATTTGCTGGGATGATATCGGGGAGCGGCAGATTCTTGGCACAGACGTGGTGTTATAGACCGTACAGAAAGTTTGGCTCATTCGAAAAAGATTGAAGATTGTACTGAGTCGGCAGGAGAGCTATGTCGACACCCATCGAAGACCCCTTGAGTTCCTAGAAGGTGACCATGTGTTTCTGAAGGTAATATCCATGCGAGGAGTCACCCGATTTGGAGCCAAAGGCAAGCTTAGTCCAAGATTTATGGGTCCTTTTAAAATTTTGAAGCGAGTCGCCCAGTAGCTTACCAAATTACATTATCGCCAGCACTATCTGGTGTACATTATACCTTTTATGTCTCTCATTTGCGAAAGTACGTATACGATCCGAGCCATGTGGTAGATCTTGGTCAGCTAGATCTGAAGGTAGACTTATCATATGTGGAAGAACCGGTCGAAGTCTTGGAGCATAAAAATAAGCTACTTTGAACTCGATCGATCCCTCTCGTCTGGTACTCTGGAGGAACCATTCGGTTGAGGAATCGACCTGGGAACTCAAGTCATAGATGCGAAAGGTTTCCTTCGTTATTTTCCTAGATGTAGGTTCTCTTCTTAAGTTTCAAGGACAAAACCTTTTCTTAGTTGGTTATGGTGTAGTGCCCCATTCCTACATCATGCCCCATTTCTCATCCACAGGGTGCACGAGAAAGGAACATTGTCGCTATCAATTTAGTCGGGACCGATTGATCGGGATCGATTAAATCGATTGAATGGGACTGATTGAATTATGATCATTTCCTCATTATGGAATGGTTTCTTCAGAATCAAGTTCTATATTCTGCAAATTGTACCTCGAGGATGGACTCTACGGCTGAGTTGGGAGAGACCTCTCATTGCTCTTCTTTTTATGCCATACTTTCTTCTTTGGCTTTGGTTTTCCTGAATACGTTTTCATGGATGTTTTCATAGATTTTCATGGCTTGCATTTTTGAACTTCGCATTTGTATCAAACTCATTGAATGAGATAGTATTCTAATCAGTTGCTTATGCAATTTTAGGTGATCGTATCGGCGCCGTCTAGCACAGCCAATGGGTTTCTCACATAAATCAAACAAATCAAGGTGAGTGGCTGACCCTTCTTTTTTTCGACCCTATTGTTCTCCAATCAATCGCTAAAAGATGTTAGTCAAAATGTAAGGTCACAAATGCTTACTTTCAATAAACTATTGTACGATTCCTCACATACACTTGTTATAGAACTGATATGCCATAAAACTTGTATATGACTGTTATGTTAAACAAAAGATAGACTGTTTGATCAAATGACGCCACGACAAGATAGGACACGATGAAAATAATTAAGTTCTCATAATGTAGACCATGCTTGAGTAACTAAGTTTAGTCTAGCACGGTCATGGACAACTTGTGCACAAGGTTAAAGTTTCCTCGAACGATACCCCAGGGACACGGGACCGATTCGGCCTAGGGGAAAGCACGGTATAGCTGTGTGGAATGTTAGCACAGGTTATGCGAGAACTTTCAGCAGGGCTGTCTACTTGCATTGAAAGGGTCCCTTCTAACAAAGCTATAAGTCCAAGATGGCTTGTGGTGTCAGTGACCATGACCTATAAAATTGTACACGATACGCTAGTTATGATAATAATTGATAAGAAAGAACATGGTAAGTCTCACATTGCACGGCATGCTCTGTCATGGGAAAGTTCTTGCGTAATTTATATTTTGCTTATCATATGCTTGTTAAAATTCTTTAGGACTACTAGAAAGATCACAAATTAAGTCATATAATTTCTTCAACCAAATGAGACCATGGAACTTAATTTGCCACGTACCATTACAAGTGTGATGTACTGATCCTCGTTCTCTACAGGTACCCTGAACTAAGAAGGGCATGCCAATTAACTCAAGGCGACACAAGTCATTTTGAAGCCTCGTTCATGTGCTAAAGGCTTGTTTTGATCCTTTAAAGTCTCCACATTCAGTCCAGAAAAAATATGTCTCGACTCCCCACGATAGCAGGTCTTTTGAATGTTTTGCTTGTAAATAGAGATTTAAGATATGGAACGACTATCTCATCAGCGTTTATTTTGTAATCGAGTCATGTTGTAAGCCTGTGCGGCAATGATTGTAATAGAGTCTTGTAAATGATGTCTATTATCAATGAAAAGAAAGTTCCTTTTGTCTCAAATGTGTTGTTCAATTTCTCTGTATACTCTACCAGATGTTGTGTTTCGGATAACCTTATGACTATGTCTTGTGCGATCGTAATTTAGGTTCACACGACATCACGTCCGGGGGACGACTATCGATTCTACAAAATCGGGACGTAACAACTATAATCTATTTTTAAAGCATATTCACATTTACTATGATAACACTAGCACTATTAATCTCACTAAGAATCCAATTTATTATTCATACAGTAAGCACATTGAGACTAGATATCATTTTCTAAGAGATCATCAACTGCAAGGTGATATTTGCTTAGAATATGTTGACACAGAACATCAACTCGCAGATATTTTTACTAAAACCTTACTTGAAGATCGCTTTAACTTATACGCAGAGAATTAGAAATTTTCGATATTGAGGTTATATAATACACTTATTATTTAATCTATGTTCCTTAACTATAAAGATTATCTTGGTTATAAGCCGAAAGGGTCCTTCTGTCACACAGGTCTAAATAGCCTAAATTGATATGGTACTTAAGTATCTTCGGACCACCGTTAGCTGGGACCTTCCCCTATAACTAAACTAAGATAATCGATACTTTTATCGAATAATAATTAATTAATTAAGTAATTATTTTCTTTAAACCAAACCTACTGATTTATTTTTTGTATAAAAGTTAAAATTGCATCTATATACAAAATGAATGGGACTAAACCAAAACAACTAAGTATCCAAGGAACTGAACTCGGGCAGAGTTCTGTGCGAATTCGGGCCGAATTTGGTAAGTCGAATTTCCAGATCCGAGTTGTGTGGGAACTACTCATTTTTATACCTACATCAGCATAAAAAACTTGGAAACAGAACATACAGCAGCTGACCCTTCTTTCTTCCTCCTAATTTTTTTTTTAAACCCTAACTTGTGGATCTTCCATCTCTAAGCCTATCTCGTCTCCAAAACTTGGATCTAGGCTCCTATCAAGGTTCTGTACTCATTTTTCTATCCATTTTCAGGTATAACTCTCTACTTTCTTTCAATTCTTTTTCAATGGCACCTAAATAGTCAAAGGAGAAGAAAAGTTGGAGATGCTTCTTCTTCCAATGTTCTATTTTCTTTATTCAAACCGTTAATGCCTGATGAAGGTGAATTTGACAACTTTATATTTTTGCTCCATTGACCAATCTATAAAGTGGTTTGATGATTTTATTGAAAGGACAATCTGTTTTGGAAGTCCATTAAATTTTACTTTATTTTCTGCATGTTAATCTACTTTTTAAGTTCTTGGACTAGGATCTTGTTACTTCTAGATATTGTGTTTATCTTAATGCAATTTGCATGTTCTATTGTAATTTGTTTGTCACAAACGGTATTGTACGATCATGAGTTGGTAGGATCGAAATTGAATTTGATGATGAAGACTTGGGCATGATACTTCATATTTGAAATGAAGATGAAGCCCTTGTTGACATCACAAGTGTTCATTTTCCTGAAAATATGACTCTTGATTCGTTTAGGGACTTGTTGTATGCACCCAACCATCGCCCTCATAGTAGACTTAAACCAAAACACATGAATGGTTATTTCTTTAACTTGCATCGTATGGTTTTTTATGTCATTCTTTCAATACAAACTTTTACTGATGAACTAACATATTTGGAAATGTCAGCACTTTATCACCTGCACTTTGGTATTCAATTTATTCTACCAAAGACAATCATTGTTACCGTAGAACGGTGTCACAAGAAACTGCATAACTTACTGCACGCTATGTACTTGCCCATCATTTTTTATTACTTTCAAATTCCTTTGGATGATTACCCTCATGATGCTGCACCTGTCTTTCTTCAAATGTATCGTAGAGTTGAGCCTACTCCTCCTGCTCCACTACCTTCTATTGTCTTATCTTTTGGTCATGATGTTGCTCCACCTCCTCCATACGGTTCAATTGTTACCCTTGAGTCTTTTTACACCATGCTCCAGGATCGCTTTAGATTGGAAGATGATTGGTATCATTCTCAGGATTTTTGTACCAAACTTCAGTTCAAGCTGTCCAACTCCCTGATGGACATGCGCTACAGTTTTTCTCATCACCCGGGCGGACCTATCCCTATGGTTCGTGATCCTTCTATTACTAGCTATCGCATTGATGATCGATATGCTCAAAGATTCTTCGATCCAGTTGTTGCTCGCTATGATCCGAATAGTTCTACTGACATCGGTGAACCCTCCGCTAGAGATGATGATGATAATGATCAGTAGAGAGGCAGAGATTTTATGCTTAGTTAATAGTGATTAGACTTTGATAAGATGTTCTACTCATTTGCTTTGTACTAGCTTTACGTTATGAGTTCGTAGATTGAGATAGTATATGTTAGCTCTCAAAGTATTTTTCATTTTGTAGTAGCTATTTGGATATTCTATCTGAAATAATTTCATTATGCAATGAATTATCTATGTAGTACTTATAAATGTTGGTATGTTTCATTTTCTGTGTTCCTACTTTACTTGTCTTATTTTTTTCAATGATTGTGCTACTCCATACTTTGTGGGGGAGCAACTCAATTTCTATGAAGTGACATCGGGGCAGAATATTGATACCTAACATTCATTCAACTCACATATTTTCTGCTCTCATTTTGGGGGGAGCATCTACAAGTTTCTATGAGGTTTTTGCCACCATATACACAACCTTCATGTATCAGTCACAGTTTTGTCAATTATCAAAATGGAGGAGATTTTTGGCCCATCTGGTCATAGTCAATCGTATTTCGATAACTAACCTAAACTACGAGTCGATACAAGGAAATATAATACGACAAAAGACTACATCATCATCAATCACTATATGGAAGCTGCATGATCACATAATTTCATTCGGGTTATTTTTGTTACTTGTTATGTATTTTTATTTTACTTGAGTCTAGGACTTATGTGAGTCAGATTGCACTTTGGCAGTGGTTGAATCCTAAACCAAACTCCACTAAAAAATTACTCTTACCTAAACTTGAACCAAATCGACTTTCATACCCCACTCAAAAAACTAAGCCACTTGAGCCAAACCTAACCAGGACCATTCTAGAATTGGGTCGACCGATCTCGGTCTGAGTTCTTCCAGAACTCGGTCACCCAAAATATGTTAGGGTTATATACTAAAAGCATCACTTTTGTATTAATTATATTTTTCTATTATTTTTGAATAAAAATCATATGGGCAAATGTTGGCATTTTATATTTGTTATATGTTAATGCAAAGTGTCTGATATTCTATATTGTAGATAATATGGTGTGTGGTGACACACAGAAAATCATATTATCAGTACCTTGTAGAATATATAAATAGTTTACAACCTAGATGGATTTGGACAAACCATTGGTAAGGTTGTATAATAATCTGGCATTAGTCTATCTTGACTATAGGATTATACTAGTGCACTTTGCATGTATTGAATAGGACCACTTTAGGTTGTTCTTTTCATACTGACTACATAAGAGAACAAATACCTATGTTATTATGGATGATGTGCTCTTAATCTGTATATAATAACAGACATGTATATGTAGTGTGCATTACTTTGATTCATAAAAGAGTGAGATTCATAATGAGTCAAGAAACTCTATGAATTGGGTAATGGCATTATGTGTATGATGGGCCCTTGATTATAAAAGGAATCCATGTCCCGATGTATCGAGTTGATGATGTCCCCTTAAGGAACTCATAATGATTGTCATGTAAACCCTGCAGGTGGATTATATCTGATATGACAAATAAAGTTGAGTGGTACTACTTAAGGATAAAGATGGCGATCAATATAGTTGTCAGTAATTTATTTTGATTGACGGATATTCGATATCTTAACATGGGGAGACAAACAAGCATATAATAAGAAGGAGCCCATAAATATAATTTAGGATTATGAAGGTAGTGCAACAATAGTGGTAGTGCAACAATAGTTCTTTAGTGGACCGAGCTATTGTTAACATGCCTGGGTTGTGTGTTCGGTCTGAACACATGATACCTAGACCCGTTAGGAGACCTAAACCTAATTTCTCCTCATGGTCCCTATCGTAGCCTATATATACCCTCAATTCTCTAGCCGTAATGTGTGTCCTAAGAAGAGCATATTTCTGTAATTCGTCCATCACGAGAGGAGAGAAAGGAAGGACAGCTGAGAGAAAAAAAGGTTGGAAGATCGTCGTCCACACGACATCCAACCCGAGGAAGGAATACGTGCAAAAGATCTTGGGGTCGCTGACTGCTCGAGGTTGCTAGAAACTGTTGTCTTCTTCTCATCGCAGGTATAATTCATGAATCCTAGTTTTCTCCAATAAAGGGTTAGAACATGTTTATATCTGTTTAACTTTCTATCGTTCAATATGCATACCAATCCGTGGTCCTGAAAATCCTCAGTTCCATCAAAATTGACTTCTGAATTAGAGAGCTAGAACTATTCTCATGGCTCCAATGTTTAAATTTTTAAACGTTGAGGTACCGAGTTCTGTCCGAACTCTGTCCCAGAAAAAGCTATAAATAGAGAAGAGTTTTCCATTCCTGAACATCAATTCATTCTCTCTTCATCTTCTCTATTCATTAAAGAGCTTTAACCTTCCTTATCTCTAAGATAACTCTCATTCTTCTAAGTGCCAGTGCGATTTCGATTAGAAGTGTTCCAGTTGTACAAGCTTAGCTATTCAAAAGCTATTTACTCTAGTATTTGAAGTTGTCGTATCTTCAGATAAAAACACGAGGTGTAAGAAGTCGACGTGCCCTTCCGATCAAACCACGTGGTGTAACTGCTATTTTAATAGTGGATGTAATACCGAGCAAGGGTTCTCTGGACTAGACTAGTTCTCCACGAGGGATACCATTATAATATCTCGGTATTTGCATATTGTTCTTTCGTACTCTTTTACTTGTTTTATAGACTTACTATATTGCTGCATTAATATTGCTAGTTGATAACTGCCTTTACATTGTCTTAGTTTTAATTAGGTATATATATTCTGCTACAATCTATTTATCCCTCCTTTAGAGTTCGCTTACGATCTCTCAAAGGGAAGGAAATATTGGACTGAGTTCAAAGCCAAAAAGTTTGGACTGAAAAAATGAAATGGGGTTCAATATTTTTTGTATTTAATAATTTATATTAATGACTAATTTAATTAGTTAATTTGTCTAATAATATTATTGGTAGTTAGTATTATTTAATAACTAGTTAGTAATTATGGGTTAATTATTAGCTAAATAATTAGTTATAGAACATTTATTTAGTTAGTTACTTTGAGGAGAATTTTGTAGAATACTCTAGGAATATTTGCTAGATTAGAATCTAATTATATCCTAACCAATTATAGGTGACAATTTAGAGATGATTACAATTTTCGATAAAATACAAGTACACTATGTCTTGGACTATAGTTGTATTACTTTATTGCATTCCGACACTTGGTCGACACGGAGTTATTGGTATTGATTGTACTTATTATTCCAAAAATGGTACTTATTAATCATTGATTGATTGGTTGTGCGTCATGAAAAATATTTAATTTGCGTATGATCAAACCCCCTTAGTGTAATGTTATTGATAGCTTAATCACACATCGTGCACGTGTGGTTAAGCTGAACCGTATTCTATTGTTCCATTATACTACCAGCCGATTACATTAAATTAATATTTCAATCACTATCACATTGATTGATTGTTCATTGTTTCAGTTATTGTACTATTATTTAATTACAAGTTAGTTCATATTATTGTTGCATTATAATTTTACATTATATATGTTCATTCGTAGGGTTGTACTTTGCATCTTTCTTGACTGGATTCATTGTATGTGATGATAACTTCTACCTTAGCTTTTATGGCTTACAGGACGAGATGGTACTGATAGTTGGCATGGATGCTACACAAGGATCAGTGATGACTAAGGATTATTGATGTATAGATTTACTTTCCACTTTGATGATGATGTGTGGATGATTGTATCTATGATGATTTGGGATGTTGCATTATCACTTAACCGGATATGTCTCTGTATAGTCTTGTAAAATATGTATTAAAGAAATAGTAAAATGTGTGGTGAGGTAGTGATTTGATATTGCGTACGTGATTAGTAGCTTTGATGAGCAAATTAATCTATTAGAATATTGGTGATTATTGAGGTTTAGAACAGCTCACTACTGTCGATTCTACGACATAGGCTGGATGTACACACGGACTTGTGCCCGAACATGCGGGTGCGGGTCGTGACGTACTCGATTTGTCGGTTTTAGCATTCTTGCGATGTTAAAATAGGACTTCATGCTTAACAGTCTTGTAACCACCTCCAACGGTGAATGATCCTCACGACCAGGATACAACGGAGTCCTTGCATTCCCCAGCAACTCCATGAACTTTGCAATATCGGTATTCGGTGCCTCTTCAACTGCATCATGGTTGTCTGGATCGAAACTGGACCCCGCAGCATTGAAAACCATCTGTATCCACCCGTCGTCATAATCAGTATGGTCATGGACATCCATATACGGTGCCACAAAAGGCTCTTGCTCTGATGCTAAAGGCACAAGCTCTCTGTATGAGGTCCATTAATAGTAGTTCGCTGTAAAATCCCTCAAGTACAAATGAAATGTCACATCTACTTATAGGTGATATTTCAAGTTGTAACATTTTACTCACGGACACTTAATTTTGGTGTCGTCCATATACTGGAGGAATGCCTTGGCAAACTGCAGAAACTACTCTACCCCTTGTATGAATTCATCCCGTACATCGCGCATGTCATCAGGATAACGGTTGTACATTCACGAACAATGCCGCAAGTAGTAATTCATATCCATATTCGATACTTCTGCAAAGATGGATATGAATTGTTCAAGTATATAGTGTTCAAATGGATGCAAAGATGGATACACTTTCTAACCTAATAGACATGTGGACAACTCCGATTTCAAACTCCATTAAATGGACGGTTCAGAATAATAAACAAACCTCTATAAGCACAATTTTAGCAAACTTATACCTATTTAACAAGAAGTTGGGGAAAAAATTTCTTCGAAAAAGGAGACACGTAGATCGTCGAGACAAAAAAATAGTAATATTGTCATACGAGTATTTATTCTAGAAAGACGATCGACTCAATAGTATTTGTGGTAGAAATTAAATTTTTTTTTCTTAATTTTGTAGAACTTCGATGGCATATCAATAACGGGATCCTTTTATACATGATATATAAGAGGATTCACATATCCTTAAATTATAATACACAACAAAAGTTGCACAAATTTAAGAAGAATAAATTCATTTATCAACATAAATAATATTGAATTAATGTTGTATTTCTAAAACACCAACTCTTACGATAATACTACCATTTTCTCTATCACGAAGACTTACTTATCTCATTCTTACAAAATTAAATTTTTCTCAACAACTTGCTAAATAGGTAACTGTTTGTCAAATTATGCAAGTAGAAGTGCACACTAGAAAAGAGTGATGGATCCATACATCATCATTACCAAGTGTGGGGATGGAAATAAATAAAGCAATATATTACTCGATTTCGATCATTACATTAACAAAAATATAATGCAATATCTTACTCGATTTCAATTAATTAACCCTAAACACTTTATACCCATGTAATAGGTTGCTCAGCATAACAACTAAATTTCATTCCTTTCTTGCTTATATTACCTAGGATTATCTAACTATACTAATATGTAGTATCATAAATTCTCATCATACAGGTCTAGTATCTATTGTTGAACAGACCTAGAAGAACCACTATAAAAAGTGACTTTTGTGACACCTAAAATCCGTGTTAAAAAGTGTGTAAATCGTCCTAAATCATTATTTGGGACGGAATTTAGGATAGATTGAAATGGTGCTATTAGGGCGGCGTGGCAAAAAGTTTTAGGACAAAAAAAATTGTCCTAATTGGGTTTAAGGGTCAAAAAAAATAACTGTCCCAATAGTGTTTGAATTATTATATTTTTATGACGGATTATCAAACTGTCCCAAAATATAAGTATTTGTGACGAATAAAAATCGTCCTAAAAATAATGGATGGAATCACAAAAGAATATAGTTTATTTTTAGGAAAATTACATATTCATCCCAAAAGTAATAACAATTATGCTAATTATTATGCAATTATTATTTTCATGTTCCACCTATAAAACATACAATTAAAATACATAAATAACAGATTACATTTATAACTATACATGCTCAATTGCATATTGTAGTATTACTTTAGCAAAAAAATTGAGTATTTATAAAACATCATTAAATGTATATCTAATCGTTTACAAAATAAACCCAAAATAATTTACATCATTGAATATCTACAAATGAACTAAAAAGTCCCACAAATTGATATAAAAGTGTTATCGAAAGAAATATTTACATATCAAAAAGTCCCACGTTACTCTGATTTGACAACTTTACAAGAGTAGCTGCTCAACAACATCATCAAGGGATGGTGGGCAGTGAGTTGAAACTGGTCTGCAACCTATAGTACGTAATCTCAGCTTGGTCGAACACCGACATGCTCTCTGGAGCTAGCAAATTCTCATTGGCCATTAACCATTTTGCATCTGGAAAGGTGAACACTTCAAATGTATGCTTACTATGCCAACATAGAAGAATGTCTGCAGAAGTTGCACCCTTGACTTTGAAGCCCGATCTACTTTCTTGTTGTAAATATCCAAGCATTCTTCCTCTAGTTGAAGCAACATTTTGTCCCGTTCACCATTACTCTCACCAACTTTATCCCATATTAGCTGAAACAAAGCATTCATTATCCATAACTAATGCATATTGTGTTAAGCTAAACCATGCGTACTAATAATTGCTATAGTAAAGGTCTCAACTGGTAGTGACTGTTTCCCTGTGGCTGCCATTTAGAGGTCAAAACAACCTACATTCTGGGATATTTAGTACGTACATGTTTTGCACTTGCATGAGTATACAAAGTTCAAACCAAACAAATGGGAAGCAGACATACATACATTGTAATCTTATAGAACAACACTAAATCAGTAGAGAATCATGCAACCCCTATTGCCAATGGCCAAAGTGTTAGACAACAGAACCAACTAACGAAATTAAATGTTGCAAACTAGTAAATATTAAACAAAAGAAATTTTAGCAAAAAAAAAACTATTGATCAAAGAAAACACGAACACCAAATACTAAGCAATACAAGTGCAATGGGACAGACAGAGTGACACCCATGTCTGTTGAATTATTGATCAACAAGGACAATTATATATAGAGCTCATACATTTTGAATTAGACTAATGGTATAATAGTGCATATGAGAGTAGAAAGGATATTGCAGTCCATTATTGTAGGACTCCATAACATATCTGTGTCTAACTAAATTAGCATCTTTTTGTTCATTAATAATACACTTCCAGGGCATGGCCCTTTTCTAGTTATTATCTATTAGTATAAACTTATTTCTCCAAATTAGCGATCTTGTGTTCAATAACCAGGAGACTTAGAGGTTGACTCATGCTCCAGACACCAAGACCAAGTTTCCAAAAGCATGTTCGACATGCAAAAATTATGGTCAATGTCGCAAGGATTTTTCTATGCGTGAATCGATGAAGGATGATTGAAAATTTGTTCAAGCTGATAGCAACCATTTTCTCAAGGAAAATTTATTCTAAAACACCAAACGACTAATAATCATTGACAGGATAAAAACCATCAATCTTATAAGGAGCCTTGAAAGCCAACTAACTTAAGCCAATGGATTAAAATACACTTGATTACTCATATGAGGTCCTATACCTGAATGAAGATGAATACATCAAAAAGTAGCATATATTTGTAGAGTGATTTACATTTACAATGGAAAAGTTTAATCACACTATTATATATACAACATGGAAGTAGTTTGTAGATTATATATATTCTGATATAGTAGTAGTGCAGCAATTCTTTTCTGAATCTTCTAGAAAGTTGTATGATGCATCATCAGAAGGACATTCTAAAGGTTTGCTTGCAAGGAAAAGAGGAAGAAGTTCATGCAAAAGGTTTGCTCCAACAGAAGCTCTATTTCTTAGCATGCATAAAATGAATCACATATTTTTTTGGTAAGAGCAGTACTACTATTGAAACTTAGAAAAAGACCATAGAAAGAAGCCTCTTCCATATAGTACTGATGGCAGTACACGCTACAAATTCTGACAATTCAGTTCTACAGATTCAAATATTAACCAACTGTTTAAGTCAACCACAGCGCAATAATAAAATTATAAAATATGAACATGTGACGCACAGCAATTTAGAAGTACAAGTACATCATAATTTAGAAGTACAAGTTCATTCATTACCTCAAAAGGCTCCAACAACTTATCGTCCACCCTTTTATTTATAACCTTGTGTGGCCCCACCATAAACTCATTTCTCGTTTCTCCTGAAAATTCGCAACTATAAGTAGAGGATATTTTGCAAGTAAATTCATAAACAAGGTTCTAACTTACATATTCTCTATAATATGGTAATATGCAATGTGCCCGTCCCACTAATAATGAACGTATCAGCTGTTTCTCCATCTTCAACTTTCATTGTCATATTCCTTTCGATCTCACGGTACTGCCTATCTAGAAGGTTTCTACTGGTTACATATTATCCCCGATAAATAGATGGAAATTGAAACACTAATTAGCATGAAAATAAACAGAACTTAACCACCATACATCACATTTGTTTAACAATGTTGTGCTTTGTTAAACAATAATTACAGTAGCAAGTTACATCATGGAAAAAGAAACTAACTTAATTCAATATATTAAAAGATATGCTAAATAAAAACGATCTACAAGAGAAGATCCTTGGATATAACAAAGTAGAAATTAAAACTTCTTACTAATAGATCATTGCAAGCCCTTCTACGCCTATCTTCCCCTCTGCGCCTTGAACTAAATCATATTTCACTGACAATTCTTAGATACTTTAACATTCAAGAAAGAAATTTGCATGGGATAGTGAATCAACATTCATTTTTAATCATATAAATCAAAGAAAAGAGAAAAGATTGAATGACAAACTCAAAACAATTGATAATAGCATAAGTGTAGAGATAGATGAAATCAAGTGTAAATGAATCTGGTATTTATGTTGAAATATACTTCAAAGTGTAATACAATATGTCGGCATTCAAGAGCATCCAATGAGAACTACAACAATGGACTAACATAAACTAAGTAGGACATCAAAGCAAAATGAACTCAAAACTGTAACTTTATCATCATATTTAGAAAATTATAGTCAAGGTAAAGTTGTACTGGTGTCCAGTATTTGTTCACCTCATATTGGTGAAATTAAGATTATTGGCAATTTGCTTTAGAACCAAAGAACCTAGATGGCAAGAAATTGACAAGCACCTAAAACTCAAATTGCAATTGAGAATTACACAAAAAAATAAACATGATTGTAAAAGAGGATGTATCTTAATACAGTTATGATAGCACCCTATGTTTCATATTATCCATGCATACAAAGGAAAGTCTTACAATTCCAATCCCACATTACAATCATCTATTTATCAGTGAATTTTCCTATATTTATATGCAGTTTGAACTAATGAGTCCATGCTAGTAAAAAAATCTGCACAATAGCTAATAAAAACTAACAGTGCGGCTATATTTGCGGACTAACTGGGGGAAGGACATTTTCTACAGAAGTGAATTCATTTAGCCAGTGACAAGATCCAATACAGAATTGCACTTAAGCAGAAGGACTGAAATAAGGTTTTACAGTGGTATCAGATCTCTAAGCTAGCAATAGTGGTTATAAATTAGAATATACTTATTCTCAGTGATTCAATTAATCATAATGTACCTATACTTTCATTAGATCGATAAAGAAGTCAGATAACCAAAAAGCTATAAAATTTGATGTAAACCAATATAATAAGCATAAAAGATCACAAAACATGGACATAATATTAAAATTGGAAACAAAGATGGGAAATACTTAAATGCAAAATGCTTCCAATAAAATCAAATATAAAGATGAAATCATCTACAAGAGCATTTAAAAAGTTCATCCACAGTTTATAACAAAAGATACTAGTTGCCATATAAGAAAATGACCAACCAAATCCAAAACAAAGACAACAAATGACACAAAGCAAATAAGGTTACCAAATAGGGAATATAATTAATAAAATAACAGACTCCCTCTTCAAGACTTCAACTAAAGTTCCAAATTTTAATTTCCACATTATCTTCTATCTACCCATTCTCCTCAAGCTTATTCAGGCATACGTGCCTAGTAGAAGCTTACAATGGAAAGGTAGGTTGAGGCGGGACTAGGTGGGACCTCGCCGCAGCCTCCTTGGTACCTGTTTGTTGAACTACTTGTTGCCTACACGCCTAGCCCTTCGAGTCACCTAGAAGGCTGTCTAAAGTAGCAAGGCATATGCTTTTGACAATTTTGTTCTTTTTTTCGAATTTAATGGTTCAATTGAGGAAAGGGGGTAAAAACAATATAAACATCACTTGGAGTTTCGTACTTCCAGCTATATTTTACAAAACAATATGGTAATTTGTCTGAATGTTTATTGATTGGTTGAAAAACATGTTCACAATAGATATGAATGAGTATAAAGCAACACTCACAAACATTACTCGATCAGTACCTCTAATAATTCTGAGAACACGATGGAGCAAAACGACGGGATCCGTGCACTCGAACTCTAGGGCAGCTTCTCCCGCTACCAACGCAATAAGAACAACACCTCCGGAAACAAAAATGTAAAAGTATAACAAGTGATACGTGGTTAACCTCCCAAAAGCAAATACGTACATTTCTATCTTAAAATTGAAGCATCTCAGTTAGAGGCTAATAAATCATCACATTTCTACTACTACTACTCACCAGCTTGCCGATTATCAAATTTGATTAAAGTTAGAAACTAATAAACCATCACAAATTTTCCAT